>CM045764.1:106068029-106448029 GCA_025200525.1 Camellia lanceoleosa
CTGCTTCTTCTTTCTCAAGCACAAAATGTGAGAACCCGATAAACAAAAGAAATAATATGTAATAATAATAATTTTACAAGTCTCAAACATTTAAGGGTGGTAAATGATATAAAGTGCAAATTAAAATATTATTAGAGAATATTATAATTAATTTTAAACTATGAATAAATTTGTTATGGAAGTCCATAATTCTAAAAGCTAATAATGTTAATATAAAAGAAAAGAAAAGAAAGAAAAAGAGAATCAGATTATATATGAGGAAGTGTGTAGGTAACCCTAAACTCTTGTAATATTGAACTAGTAGCCGTATTAAGAAGTCTAGAGAGAAGAGTAGATAGGCCTGACTTTTGGTGAAAAATTGAAGAACTATAGTTTGGTGCTTGAATAATTCCATCTCCAAGGTAGAAACCAATATGCTAAATATAGTTATTTGTATATATGTTTTTGTGCATTCATTGGAAGAAGGAATGAAAGGTTAACTGACTAGGTGGCTTGAATATCTATCAAAGTTACTAGTTGGTATGGAATAGTTAATGGGTATAGTGGATGTGTGAAAAACAAGTATATGGCATGAGTTATAATCAATGAGTGTTTTGCTTGTGATGGTGGACCTTGTGAGTGAAAACGTGGGATAGGTAAGAGTACTTGGCCACCATTGTTTGTGAATGTCATGTTTTCTTCTTTTTTATGTAGTTTACGAATTAAACAGTACATAAAGTTGATGGTGCAATTTATAAATGTGAAATTCTGCACATAACTATAAACTTTAAAAATCAAGAAAATATAGTAAGCAAATGAATTTTAAATTGAAATTTTTATAGTAGCTTAATTAAATATTGAATTTCATATCAGATTTATTTTTAATTTTTGAGAGTCAAAATCTATATAAACTGATGTGTTCAAATCTGTCCAGAAAACTAGTACAAAACAGTAACTTTGGAAGTGTCGTTCTCTTTGGGTATAAATCTAAAAATTATCAAATCAGAGTCATTAGAACCGGTTACGAGTCTAGTTGCTTAAATTTTTGGCCTTGCGTTGATTGCTCATGTATATTAAGAGAACCATTAATTTCTTTAAAGTGCTGTAGAAAACAACTTTTTTGGATATAATTAATTGTAAATAATTACTTTGATAAGCAAATCAAGTAAAACCAATTGGGTTTGAAACTTAGGATATATTAGTTGATAGCGTGGAGTGGGTTTTTAATTTTCAAAGTTAGCGAATAGATCGAGAAAACTTGTTTAAAACTCTGTTTTTATCTTGAAGTTACTTTTAATTAAGTTTCGATCTGAACCCATGTCTTGGGTAATTTTAGACCTTGAAGAACATGAACTTAGGTGTTATTTACGAGTAACGGTGAGTGGGGTTGAGCTGTGTTAATGCACCTTAGTCTGGGGTACTTAGTTTGTTATTCTTTTTAGTATTTTTGCATTAGTAGTGACGTGTAGTTTTCATACTTGATTCAGGGTACTAGTTGGATTTTTATACTCTATTCAAGGATTACATCATTCCGTTTTCAAGTGAGTAGTTGCATGCTACATATTTTTGTAAATGTTCCCCTATCTTGAACTGTTGGAAAATTAAATTGTTGTTTCGGGACTAAACTGTTTTGACAAATTATTATATTATCAATAGAATCAAATTATTTCTGAAACATATGTAAACTTGGCATACTGTAACTATTTGTTATGGTCTCATGTTCATAATGGTGAACTACCATATTTTGCGAAACTGAATTGTATTGATTATTGGGACCATTTGTATATAAAGTCTAAGGAAATTATTCCACTATGTGTGGTGACTCTGGTCACTAGGGAACAGATCTGGGTTGGGCTGTGATAACTGTAGTGCTCAACGATTGTAAGGAAAAGACCTGGGCTAGGTTAGGTAACCTTCAATCGGATTGTCTTAGAGAAATGACCTGGGTTGCCACCCCGACGATGACTCTTGGTTCGATATTGGATCCAACGAGCTTATTACCTTAAGAACTTTGTGGCTTGTTACTTGTTATTCTTGGTACCCAGAAAATTATTGATGATCATGTTGTAATCTATTTTAAGTGGGGAATGTCATTTGTTTTGTTCTTGAGAGACATGAGTATTTTAACTGTTGAATTGTGGAATCTTCTTTTTGAAACAGATTGTCTTTATCAAAACTGTATGTCAATCTAGTTTCTGTGATATATATCTTATTTTGGAATTGAACCATGTTTTCAAAACTGTATTTACTATCCATATTTCTACTCACTGAGCTATCAACTGACTTAGTTGTTTATCATTTTCAGGTGATAGAAGGACTTAGAGTGGACTCATGACATAGTGGGGACTCAATTACATGGATCTCTAGGACATAAATTTTTTTTATGTTTATTTTTCAGATTGTTATGTCAAGTTTGTGCATATTTTTTTGTTAAGGTTCATTTAGAATTATTTTGTTATGTGGGGGCTGTTTATATCTCATTGGTTTGGATAATATTGATTAGGGTTGGTTTTGCCGTTTATACTTGTGACTTGTAATTGGATTGGGTTTTGATTTATTTATTTTTGGACTATAGTTACATTTATTCTTTGTGATATTGGATTCGTGTTTAGGCTTACGTGGTGCCTTGGACTAAGTTCCTGTGTGCCACTTAATCGTCATTCCTGGATTTGGGTGTGACACAAAAACCCCAACCCAATTTCTTGCTGATATATTCTAATGATTAAAGATTAAAAACCCTATATTTATTTTCTCCGGTCATGAACAAGTATGTGGAGATGAAATAGTAATCATTTACATGAGTTTTGTTAGGACTTTTAGTAGAGAGATTTTTTGGGGCGTAGGGGGTGTGCATTCAATTGAACGGATGTAATGTTTACACAAAGATAATTTTGATATTATTTGGGGGAAGAAATTATAAGTGCGAATCCAAAAAAATGGAGTCCAAAATAATTAATGGGGCTATTAGCAACACTCTTTTGCTGAGCACCCAATTGCACCGTATCACACCGTCTCTCCGGAGAGCAATTCAGCAACTAGAACAGAGTATGTCAACGGCAATGGACGTTGTGTTGGAAAAATGGTTTTATATAGGCATATTTTTTAGCCCAATTTGGGTGGACCCCCAATTTAGTTTGGGGTGGGTCCGAAGAGGTGAAGTGTTCCTTGCCGCGTGGCAAGTCACACGGTGAAGATGGAACGTCAAAACCATTTATGAGTGAATGGAAAGTTGACGTCATTTTCAGGTCTAACAATAATTTTTATTTAGATAAAATTCATTTGAATTTTTTCAATAAAAAATTATTGTGATAATTTAATTTAATTCTAAATTTAAATTTTAGGTTCTTAAGTGATTTCCTAAAATTTGTATCTCTTCCTTTATTTATTAAACTATTCAAATTGTTTAATATATATATTCATTTAGTTTAATATATATATATAATAGTTCCAATAGTTTAAATAATTATTGCCAACAGTTTGTTTGACTTGGTCCGAACATCTTTTCAAATTTATTTGAATATATGGGTTCAAAAGCTAACGGTTAGTATTGGTTTGAAATAAATACTTGGCACCTGTTCAGTTTTTTTAGAACCTGTTCGGGTTTAAAGTCTTGTGCCTATATATACCTTTCATTCCAGTTGTTTTGGGATTAGTTTTTTTTTCCCTACCCATAATTGAGTCTGCGATTTCCATATTGCTGTCCAATATTTAGTAGTTTGGAAAATCGAATTTTCTGATCTGAGAAAAAAAATCCATCATGTTGTCTCATTCTTTGTCTGATTTTTCTTTAGTGCATTATTCCTCATATTTAGTTTTAGGAAACTATATTCAGAGAGTTAGAACACAGGTTTGGTTCGCCGAACAAATTTGTTTGAAGTACTACTACAATTTGTGTAGGTCATTGTATCCTGGGAGGTAGACGCCACTCAACCGTAAGTACCGTGAAGGCTTAATCTCTTAAGGATAGAGTGTCACACACTCGACTTGATCTTAAATTATTTATTCGGTTCAACGAAATAAATTCGGTATGTTATTTAATTATTTTGTTTAAATTATTTCAGTTCATTTTATTTACTCAGAAGATTGTTCCAACAATCTTAAGACAGATTCGAATTATTCTGTTTACAGAATTTTTCGTTTGTTTCCTTTTTCATTCTTCGTAAATAATTTCGAAAGAAAATTATTTTTTGTGGATTTACAAAATAATATTCTGGTTGGAAAAACAAATAGTGATTATATACTATTTGACAGATAGTAGTAATATACTGTCTCTTTTCTTTGACAACAACTAGTAGTACGATACTGGTGTCATTAACAATTCAGAATATATTTTTGTGAAATTTTGTCAGAAAATTAATTTTGGTTTTTAGAAATTATTTTCTGAGTTTTCATTAATTAAAATTCTGTTTCAGTATTTTAATTATTGGAGTGTTACAAGAGATTTAAATTTCTGTGTGAAATTAATCTGGTTAAATAAAATTTTATTTTATTTCCAAATTAATTGAAAAAATAAAAGTTATATTCTTATTTCTTTTATTTTACAGAATTTAATTTTCTGTGTGGAATTATTTTGGTTAAATAAAATTTTATTTTATTTCCAAATTAATTGAAAAATAAAAGTTATAGTTTTTATTTCTTTTATTTTTTGTGTGGAATTAATTTCTTTAAATAAAATTTTATTTTATTTTCAAATTAATTGGAAAAGAAAAGTTACATTCTTATTTCTTTTATTTTTACAGAATTTAATTCTGTGCATTTGGTTTAATTTTCTGTGTAGTGTAAATTCTAATTATAATTTTGTTTTATAAATTAGAATTGATGGCTACTGAAACAAATGCTCAAACAAGTACTACTGTGGTGGCTGCGATTGCACCAACCCCCTCTCCTGTGATGACAGTACCAGTAAATCACGGTGAAAAGCCAGAGAAGTTCTCAGGCCGACTTTAAAAGATGGCAAGAAAATGTTGTTCTATCTACGACTCAACTCAGCTCGTTTCCTCCGTGAAGATGCTCCTATCTCGAAGAGGATGAAACCGACAGCAAGTGGTTCTTTGCGGTTGATGCTTGGAAACATGCCGATTTCCTTTGCCGGAATTACGTCTTGAACGGACTTGACAACACATTATACAACGTCTACAGTCCAATCAAGACAGCAAAGGAACTTTGGGAATCGTTGGAGAAAAAGTACAAAACAGAAGATGCCGGCTCAAAGAAATTTGTGGTTGGCAGATTCCTGGATTTTGTAATGGTTGATTCAAAACCTATTATTAGTCAAGATCAAGATTTCCAACTCATTCTGCATGACATTCACACAGAAGGCATGTCTCTCAGTGAATCCTTCCAAGTTGCAGCCTTAATTGAAAAATTACCCAAAGGCTGGAAGGAATTCAAGAACTACCTTAAACACAAGCGCAAAGAAATTTCTATGGATGAGTTAATTGTGCGTTTAAGGATTGAGGAGGACAACCGCAATTCTGAAAAGCGGGCTGGTAAGAATCCTACGGAGTCTAAGGCAAATGTGGTGGAACATGCTTCAAAAACCAAGAAACGTAAGTCTTCTGGAGAAAGTTCATCACAAGGCTCTAAAGGAGGGAATAATAAAAAGTACAAGTTTAACGGCAAATGTTACATGTCACGACCCCAACCCGCCCCTAGTAGGGTGGTGCCGAGATGGCCAGTAATCCGAGATTACCGAAGGCCGGCTTATAAATTTTCACACACAGCAGAGTACTCATAGGGGCTTACAAAAGTGCGGAAGCAATAAATCAAATACAAATGGTCCATAAGAGCTGTGCATAGATCAAATGAGCAAACATGTACAATATGATCTTACATCCGGTCCAAAAATAACAAAGAATACAATTCACATCTTGATCAAAAGGCTTCTAAGCCGACATGTACAAAATACAAGGAATACAAGCCAAGAAGCATGATTTTCAAGATTTGCCGATTAAAAATACAAAATGCCGACGTAAACACATAATGCCGAGGTAGAAACATGGCCGACAAGAATGCAAAACAAGCCGACGTAAATCAAATATCCAAAACAAGCTGGTAAACACATCTAGGCGTCGCCGCCGTCCTGCTCATCACCTACATATATATATAGAGGGTGAGTATGGAAACTCAGTGAATGATACTAATAATAAAGGTTTTGCATGAATATAGCCGAAGTCTGTACAAACAAGTATGCCAAAACCATACAAATACTAGCCGAGGTCTTTTCAAAGCAAAACACAATAAACCTTTACCAAGTCAAAGGATGAACCGTATTCATCTTTCAAATATTATAAGTTTCAAGGGATGCTCATGACATCGGCAAACAAGGACAAAAGCTTTCCAAATAATCAGTACGTGTAGTAGCCCATTAGTGGCAAGAACCAAGATTTGTACGATCCGTAATCGATTTAGACAAAATGGTGCTGCGAAAGTTTAGAGTCCTCCAGCACGAGGGACTTGTGTTACTTAGGCCCGTAGCCCTTTTTAACACAGTGGCTTTTCCAAGAAAGGACCGTATCCTTTATTTACAAGAGACTGTGTCACTTAGGCCCGTAGCCCTTTTTGACAATTGATGCTGCGAAAGTTTAGAGTCCTCCAGCTAGGGACTTGTATTCAAGAAAGGACCGTATCCTTTATTTACAAGAGACTGTGTCACTTAGGCCCGTAGCCCTTTTTGACAATTGATGCTGCGAAAGTTTAGAGTCCTCCAGCTAGGGACTTGTATTCAAGAAAGGACCGTATCCTTTTAATCCATAATGTCATAAAGTTTATAGTCCTCCAACTAAGGGACTTTTACACTTAGTGCTGCGAAAGTTTATAGTCCTCCAGCCAAGGGACTTCTCAAGATAACATCAAGACAAAGCTCACATTGATACATCGAATAAGGCTAATCATTCATGCTTAACAAATACTTTCATCAAAACAAAGCAAGACAAGATTTATCAAAACGGTTTAACATAGCTTTATTAAAAGCACCACTCACCTCGGTCTGCAGGTGTAGGCTCAAAGCAAAGATCAAAGTCCTACAATCACATGACAAATCACATCCTCAAAACAAGCTTTACATGTATGTAAATGATCTCGTCACTCCCACAGAATCCAAATGAATAACAAAGCAAAACATGCAAGGTCAAAACACTGTTTCCCATCTTGTGGAAACTCTCTGGGTGCCATCCTGATAATGCCGAGATCCCGCACCTCCTTGCCGAGGTGTGGTCCTCGACCATATACAAAACAAAATCGAAACCCGAAGTTTCCCTCAAGAATGCAAAGAACAAGAACATCAAGAACATCAAAACATCAAGAACATGCATGTTAGAACCATAACTCGTTTATTCAAAATCTGGGGTTTCATGCTAAGAGTTCAAAAACGTGGACTTGGGTACTCAACCAAGAAGAACATGCAAGAACAAACACAATAACATGGCTCTTGCCATAAACTTTTAGATCAAAGTACAACTTTCATCAAGAACACATGAATACTAACTTCCTCTTTCAAAACAAACTCCAAATCCATGCATGGCATGCAAAACAAACTCGATCATGCAATGCAACTTGACAATCAATAAGAATGACCGAAGCAGATCAAGATTCTCACCTCAGATCGCAAATCCAACGGTTCGATCAACCAAGACCAAGCTCGAAAGTCACCTTTCTCTCTCTAAAGTTCTTCCTTCTCCCTTGAGAGCTTCTCTCTCTAAAAAAATAAAGATTTGAGACCAAAATGATTTGATTCAAGGTCTGCCGGCTGTCTTAACACACAGCTCGGACACGTGGCACTACCGGGTTGGTTCAGCTCAAAAAGGTGACTGATAGACAAGACAAGTCTCTGACAAAGCGTACACAACAAGCTTGGTGGCAAAATACGCTATTAACAAGGACATCGGCGAGTCAAAACTTGACAACAGTCAACAAAGACATCGGCTAGGAGGCGGCCTTTGGACTAAGCTGTGCCACACCTTGGCCTGGTGTGCCACATCTCGCCTAGGCCATGCCTTGAGGATAAAGATCACTAAGCACAAAACATCTCGGCCTCAGCTCTGAACACTTCGGCCCAAGGGTGACATCTCGGCAAATATGCCGTCGTGAAGATGGGGGTCGGCTAACGTTTCAAAACTGTTCTAAATGCAAAAGTTCAAGGGCGAACTATGCTAAGCTGACCTCGGCTATACTCCAAGCAAGGTACAAGTTCAAGCAAGTAACACATGACAAAGCAAGGCAAAGCAAGATAATCAAGATTTATAAACATAACAAGACAAGGCCTCACATGAATGTATGCAAGTATGACTTAATCAAAGTGAGGGTTGTTACATCCTACCCCCCTTAAAGAAGTTTGGTCCCCAAACTTAAAGTACCTTGTTCCAAGAATAATTCTGGATGTCAAATTTTCATTTCTTCTTCCATTTCCCATGTGGCATCCTTGCCGTAATGCTCTTTCCATTCCACCTTTACCATTGGTATTGACTTGTTTCTCAATTGCCTAACTTGTCTGTCAACAATAGACGTAGGCCTCTCTTCATAATCTAAATTCTCGTTAACTTCAATTCCGGAGAAGTCAATCACATGCAGTGGATCCCGAATATACTTCCTTAACATTGAAATGTGAAATACATTATGGACTTGGCTCAATTCTGGCGGCAAAGCAAGTCTGTAGGCCACAGTATTCACCTTGTCAAGAATTTCAAATGGCCCAATATAACAGGGTGCTAACTTACCTTTCCTTCCAAATCTGGAAACTCCTTTCATTGGTGAAACTTTCAGGAATACATGGTCCCCAACTTCAAATTCTAGCTCGTTCCTTCTCTGGTCGGCGTAACTCTTTTGTCGGCTTTGGGCAGCCTTAATCCTCTGTTGGATAAGTTTAATCTTCTCTGTTGTTACTTGAATCAGTTCGGGACCAAGCAGAGCTTTGTCTCCCACTTCGGTCCAGCATATCGGCGATCTGCATTTTCTGCCATACAAAGCCTCATACGGTGCCATGCCAATGCTAGCGTGATAACTTCATTATTATGGCGAATTCTAATAAGGGTAGATGCACTCCCCAATTCCCTTGCAAGTCCAATACACAAAGTCTAAGCATATCTTCAAGTGTCTGAATTGTTCTCTCCGACTGCCCATCCGTCTGGGGATGAAAAGCTGTACTAAATCTCAGCTCGGCTCCGAAGGCCCTCTGTAGACTCTGCCAAAATCTGGAAACAAACTTAGGATCTCTGTCTGACACAATTGACATCGGCACTCCATGAAGTCTAACGATCTCGTTCACATATAACAAGGCAAGTTGATTGGCGTTGAAGGTAGTCCTAACAGGTAAAAAGTGTGCTGACTTAGTTAATCTATCAACAACCACCCAAATCGAGTCCATACCATTCTGTGTCTTTGGCAAACCAACCACAAAATCCATGGAGATGTGTTCCCATTTCCACTCAGGAATCGGCAAAGGTCGTAGGAGTCCTGCTGGTCTTTGGTGTTCTGCTTTTACTTGTTGACACTGCAAACACTGAGACACGAATTCGGCTATTTCTCTTTTCATATTCGGCCACCAAAATGTCTGCTTCACGTCTTGGTACATCTTAGTATTCCCTGGATGAACAGCAAACTTGGAATTATGAGCTTCCAAAAAATTTTCCTTTTCAACTCGAACATCGCCACACACAATCTTCCTTCAAACTTGAGCACTTGGTTCTCAAAAGTGTACCCTGACCTCGGCTTCGTAACAATCTCATCGGCTACCTTTCTGAAGAATTCATCCTCCATTTGTCTTGCCTTTACTTCTTCAACAATGGTTGATTCTACTGATATCATGGTCAAACATGCTAAATTCCCAACTGACTTTCTGCTCAAAGCGTCAGCTACGCTGTTAGCTTTTCCTGGGTAATATTGAATTTGCATATCATAGTCCTTCAATAGCTCAAGCCATCTCCTCTGCCTCAAATTCAATTCCTTCTGAGTGAACAGGTATTTCAAACTCTTATGATCTGTGAAAATCTGACAAGAAGCTCCATACAAGTAATGACGCCAAATTTTTAAAGCAAATACAACGGCTGCTAACTCCAAATCATGGGTGGGATAGTTCTTCTCATGTGGCTTCAATTGACGAGATGCATATGCTATAACATTACCCCCTTGCATTAATACACAACCCAAACCCTTATGCGATGCATCACTATAGATATGAAACTCTTCATTACCTGAGGGAAGTACAAGTACTGGCGCTGTGACTAGCCTCGTCTTTAGTTCCTGGAAAGCTGACTCCCGGTCTTCAGTCCATTCATACGGTGCTCCTTTCTTAGTCAATTGCGTCAATGGAATTGCAATCCTGGAGAAATCTTTTACAAACTTCCTGTAATAACCTGCCAAACCCAGAAAACTTCGAATCTCGGACACATTGGTCGGCCTCGGCCAATTCACTACGGCTTCAACTTTGCTAGGATCAACCGAGATACCTTCTTCATTTATCACATGACCCAGAAATGAAATAGTAGAAAGCCAAAACTCACACTTTTTAAACTTAGCATACGCTTTCGGTCTCTCAAAATCAGAAGGCAAGTCTCAAATGATTCTCATGTTCACTTCACTCTTGGAATAAATTAATATATCATCGATGAAGACGACCACAAATTCATCTAAGTGGGGCTTGAAGACTCTGTTCATTAAATCCATGAATGCAGCAGGGGCATTGGTCAGTCCAAAAGGCATCACTAAAAACTCGTAGTGGCCATACCTAGTCCGAAAGGCAGTCTTCTCAACATCCTCGGCTTTAACTTTAAGCTGGTGATAACCCGACCTAAGGTCAATCTTAGAAAAGACTCGAGCTCCTTGTAGCTGATCAAGCAAATCATCAATCCTAGTTAATGGGTACTTATTCTTAATGGTGACCTTATTGAGTTCTCTATAATCGATACAAAGACGAAGTGTACTATCCTTTTTCTTAACAAATAAAACGGGTGCTCCCCATGGTGAAGTGCTCGGCCTAACGAATCCCTTATCCAACAATTCTTGCAACTGCAGTTTCAATTCCCTAAGTTCAGCTGGGGCCATTCTATACGGTGTCTTGGAGATCGGCTGGGTTCCCGACATGACATCAACAGTAAACTCTATTTCTCTATCAACTAATTGGCCGGGCAAGTCATCCGGAAAAACATCGGCGAATTCATTAACAACTGGGACGTCGGCTACAATAGCATTTCCATCCTGATTACTCAGTATACTACACAGATAACCCTTACACCCTTTTTGGATCAACTTACAGGCTTTCATGGAGGAGATTAAGTAAGGTGGGGGCACTACTCCTTTACCCTGAAAAATAACCTCGGCTAGATTTGGGGGTTTCAGTGTGACACTTTTCGAAACACAATTAATAGATGCGCGATTTGCTACTAACCAGTCCATTCCCAGTATAACATCAAAATGAGCTATGTCCAATGGCATTAAGTCAACTAACAATTCAACATTCTCAATCATAATAACACATGCTCTATAGATGAATGCAACAATCATAGGTTTCCCAGATGGAGTAGACATAATTAACACATGATCAAGGGGTTCTAGTTTCCTGTTAATCTTCTCGGCAAACTTAACAGATACAAACGAATGTGTAGAACCCGAATCAATCAACACATAAGCATCTTGAGAGCAAATAGAGAGTGTACCTGACACCACTGCCTCAGCATTCTGAGTATCTCCAGGTACCAGTGCAAACACTCTGCCCTGCCTCATCTGTCCTTTCCCAGCATTATTCTTTTGAACGGACCCCGAGGTATTCTCGCCCTTCTTACTGTTTTCAGCCTTTGTCTTAGGACAATCCTTCACAAAATGACCCATTTCGCCACATTCGTAGCAAGCTCCCGACGTCCGGCGATAGACCCCGAAATGCTGCTTCCCACAATCCGAACACGTCGGCTTAGTATTACCTTCCCGCTTTGGATAACCAGTACTGCCCTTGTTCATCTTCTTCTTGGTGTCCAACTGAGTTCGGCGACCGTCATGGTTCTGCCTCTTCACGATTCTCTCTCAATTACGGTATCTATTCAAGTTAGCTTCGGCCAAAATGGCTTTGTCCAGCACTTCGGCATAGGTCGGCATATTGTGCAGGTTAACCCGGTCTTGAATCGGTCCACGAAGCCCACCTTCAAACTTTCTCGCCTTCATGTATTCATCGTTGGCCATGTGGGGTGCAAACCTTGCCAATTCAGTAAAAGCGCAGTCATATTCTGCCACTGTTCGGTTGCCTTGTGTCAAAGTCTGAAATTCAGCAGCCTTGCGGTTCCGTACACTGAGGGGAAAATGTTTGTTGTAAAACAGTTCTAAAAACCTTGCCCAAGTTAAACCAGGATTTGTTTCTCTGATCATCACCACCATCTTCGAGCGTCATCGTCCAAGGTAAATGCAGCTAATGTCACCTTCTGAACATCGGTACTAGGGAAGATCTCAAACAGCTTCTCCATTTCCAAAACCCATGCCTCGGCTTTCATCGGCTCTATACCTCCAGAGAACCTTGGTGGTTTCATTTTCTTGAATTCCCTGATTAAAGCTATTGTGCCATCTCCATATAAGGCTGGCTGCGGAGGAACTTGTGGCACTGGGGGAGGTGGAGGCGGGACTACATTTCGGCCGTTAAATGCGCTTTCGGCTGGTCGATGTAGCACTAAGCGTCTTCTTTGTCTTGTTTGCCTCAACTCGCGGGCCAATCCTTCCACCAATCTTTCCAATCTGTCCAATCTGTCTTCGGACTGATCTCGGCCCAACAGAGGTCTACCTCTCCTCATGATGCTATGATTATGTAAAGTGTGACTTTTAAAACAATTAAACAAATAACCACGTAGGCAAATAACATATAGGCATGTCAAGACAATGCACACCTTGTTCAAATAACAAGTACTATGATGCAGCCCTAACACCTTTCTAGGGGAATTCCTATGCTCTCTAGGACACAAAGTGTGTGAATAACGTATACTAAGGAAGCTTGTGCTCTAATACCATTCTGTCACGACCCTAACCCGCCCCTAGTAGGGTGGTGCCGAGATGGCCAGTAATCCGAGATTACCGAAGGCCGGCTTATAAATTTTCACACACAGCAGAGTACTCATAGGGGCTTACAAAAGTGCGGAAGCAATAAATCAAATACAAATGGTCCATAAGAGCTGTGCATAGATCAAATGAGCAAACATGTACAATATGATCTTACATCCGGTCCAAAAATAACAAAGAATACAATTCACATCTTGATCAAAAGGCTTCTAAGCCAACATGTACAAAATACAAGGAATACAAGCCAAGAAGCATGATTTTCAAGATTTGCCGACGAAAATACAAAATGCCGACGTAAACACATAATGCCGAGGTAGAAACAGCCTGGCCGACAAGAATGCAAAACAAGCCGACGTAAATCAAATATCCAAAACAAGCTGGTAAACACATCTAGGCGTCGCCGTCGTCCTGCTCATCACCTACATATATATATAGAGGGTGAGTATGGAAACTCAGTGAATGATACTAATAATAAAGGTTTTGCATGAATATAGCCGAAGTCTGTACAAACAAGTATGCCAAAACCATACAAATACTAGCCGAGGTTTTTTCAAAGCAAAACACAATAAACCTTTACCAAGTCAAAGGATGAACCGTATTCATCTTTCAAATATTATAAGTTTCAAGGGATGCTCATGACATCGGCAAACAAGGACAAAAGCTTTCCAAATAATCGATGCGTGTAGTAGCCCATTAGTGGCAAGAACCAAGATTTACGATCCGTGTCGATTTAGACAAAATGGTGCTGCGAAAGTTTAGAGTCCTCCAGCACGAGGGACTTGTGTTACTTAGGCCCGTAGCCCTTTTTAACACAGTGGCTTTTCCAAGAAAGGACCGTATCCTTTATTTACAAGAGATTGTGTCACTTAGGCCCGTAGCCCTTTTTGACAATTGATGCTGCGAAAGTTTAGAGTCCTCCAGCTAGGGACTTGTATTCAAGAAAGGACCGTATCCTTTATTTACAAGAGACTGTGTCACTTAGGCCCGTAGCCCTTTTTGACAATTGATGCTGCGAAAGTTTAGAGTCCTCCAGCTAGGGACTTGTATTCAAGAAAGGACCGTATCCTTTTAATCCATAATGCTGCGAAAGTTTAGAGTCCTCCAGCTAAGGGACTTTTACACTTAGTGCTGCGAAAGTTTATAGTCCTCCAGCCAAGGGACTTCTCAAGATAACATCAAGACAAAGCTCACATTGATACATCGAATAAGGCTAATCATTCATGCTTAACAAATACTTTCATCAAAACAAAGCAAGACAAGATTTATCAAAACGGTTTAACATAGCTTTATTAAAAGCACCACTCACCTCGGTCTGCAGGTGTAGGCTCAAAGCAAAGATCAAAGTCCTACAATCACATGACAAATCACATCCTCAAAACAAGCTTTACATGTATGTAAATGATCTCGTCACTCCCACCGAATCCAAATGAATAACAAAGCAAAACATGCAAGGTCAAAACTGCTTCCCATCTTGTGGAAACTCTCTGGTGCCATCCTCGATAATCCGAGATCCCGCACCTCCTTCGAGGTGTGGTCCCGACGACCATATACAAAAGCGAAATCGGAAACCCGAAGTTTCCCTCAAGAATGCAAAGAACAAGAACATCAAGAACATCAAAACATCAAGAACATGCATGTTAGAACCATAACTCGTTTATTCAAAATCTGGGGTTTCATGCTAAGAGTTCAAAAACGTGGACTTGGGTACTCAACCAAGAAGAACATGCAAGAACAAACACAATAACATGGCTCTTGCCATAAACTTTTAGATCAAAGTACAACTTTCATCAAGAACACATGAATACTAACTTCTTCTTTCAAAACAAACTCCAAATCCATGCATGGCATGCAAAACAAACTCGATCATGCAATGCAACTTGACAATCAATAAGAATGACCGAAGCAGATCAAGATTCTCACCTCAGATCGCAAATCCAACGGTTCGATCAACCAAGACCAAGCTCGAAAGTCACCTTTCTCTCTCTAAAGTTCTTCCTTCTCCCTTGAGAGCTTCTCTCTCTAAAAAAATAAAGATTTGAGACCAAAATGATTTGATTCAAGGTTTGCCGGCTGTCTTAACACACAGCTTGGACACGTGGCACTACCGGGTTGGTTCAGCTCAAAAAGGTGACTGATAGACAAGACAAGTCTTTGACAAAGCGTACACAACAAGCTTGGTGGCAAAATACGTTGGCTAACAAGGACATCGGCCAGAGTCAAAACTTCGGCAACAGGTCAACAAAGACATCGGCTAGGGAGGACGGCACTGGACTAAGCTGTGCCACACCTTGGCCTGGGTGTGCCACATCTCGGCCTAGGCCATGCCTGCCCAGGGATAAAGATCACTAAGCACAAAACATCTCGGCCTCGGCTCTGAACACTTCGGCCCAAGGGTGACATCTTGGCAAATATGCCGTCGTGAAGTTGGGGGTCGGCTAACGTTCCAAAACTGTTCTAAATGCAAAAGTTCAAGGGCGAACTATGCTAAGCTGACCTCGGCTATACTCCAAGCAAGGTACAAGTTCAAGCAAGTAACACATGACAAAGCAAGGCAAAGCAAGATAATCAAGATTTATAAACATAACAAGACAAGGCCTCACATGAATGTATGCAAGTATGACTTAATCAAAGTGAGGGTTGTTACATTACACCTGTGACAAAGAGGGACATTGGGCCAAAGATTGCCGTAGCAAAGGCAAAGGTAAGAAAAGAACAAGCAAGAAGCCTGCTCAAGCCCATATGACCGAAATGGACAATATTTCCAATGGTGTAGATGACATCAATCTTTCTGCAGCTGTTTCTAAGACAAATCTTGTCGGAAATCCTATAGAATGATAGGTGGACACTGGTGCTACTCGCCACATTTGTACCGACAAAAAGATGTTCACATCTTATTCTACAGTGGACAATAGTGAACAACTTTTTATGGGCAACTCCTCAACTTCTAAAGTTGATGGACAAGGGAAGATTGTTCTCAAGATGACATCTGGAAAGGAACTCACTCTCAACAATGTGCTGCATGTACCGGACATTCGCAAGAATCTTGTTTCCGGATCTTTGTTGATTAAGAATGGATTTAGGCTAGTATTTGAGAGTGATAAATTTGTACTTACTAAGAATGGGATGTATGTAGGAAAATTTTACATGTCTGATGGCCTTTTCAAGATGAATGTAATGATCTGTACCCTCGTTATTAATAATACTACATCTTCTTCTTACTTGCTTGAGTCTTCAAATTTATGGTATGGTAGACTAGGACATGTTAATTATGGATCTTTGCGTAGATTAATTAATATGGAATATTTACCTAAATTTGACATTGATTCAAATCATAAATGTGAAATTTGTGTTGAGGCAAAATTATCTAAAACTCCTTTTCATTCAATTGAAAGAAGTACAGAATCACTTGAATTAATTCATAGTGACATTTGTGATTTTAAATCAATTCAAACCAGAGGTGGAAAAAAGTATGTAATCACTTTTATAGATGACTATACTAGATATAGTTATATTTATTTAATTCGAACCAATGATGAAGCTTTGGAAACTTTCATTCAATATAAGAATGAAGTTGAAAATCAACTTGGTAAGAAAATCAAGAAACTTAGAAGTGATAGAGGTGGTGAATATGAATCACCTTTTGGTGAATTTTGTAAAGAACATGGAATAATTCATCAAACCACCGCCTTACTCATCTCAAAGAAATGGAATTGCTGAAAGGAAAAATAGGACTTTAAAAGAAATGATGAATGCCATGTTGATCAGTTCTGGATTACCTCAGAACTTGTGGGGGGAAGCAATACTTTCTGCTAATTATATTTTAAATAAAATACCCCGAAAGAAAGTGAATCAAACACCTTATGAATTGTGGCATGGAAGAGTACCATCCTACAAATACTTAAAAGTGTGGGGGTGTTTGGCTAAAGTGGCTATTCCTAGTCCTAAAAAGACTAAGATAGGTTCTAAGACTATTGATTGCATTTTCATTGGTTATGCTAAGAATAGTAGTGCATATCGGTTTTTGATTCATAAATCAAAACATACCGAAAGACATGTAAATACTATTATTGAGTCAAGGAATGCATCATTCTTTGAACATGTATTTCCAAAGAAGACTGGACAAGAGACTAGTAACAATAAAAGATCTCATGATACCATTACTAGTCAGGATCAAGAACATGATCAAGAACAAGAGTTAGATCAAAATGAGGAAGAGGAACCTAGGCGTAGTAAACGTGCTAGAACCTCAAAATCATTTGGTCTAGATTTTCTAATATATTTGTTAGAAAATGAGCCTTTAACCTTTAAAGAGGCTATGTCCAGTCCTGAAGCTCCTTTATGGAAAGAAGATGTCAACAGTAAAGTTGAATCCATCTTGCAAAATCACATTTGGGAATTAGTGGACTTGCCACCAGGTTGTAAACCTCATGGGTACAAGTGGATTTTCAAAAGAAAATTGAAAGCAGATGAATCAATCGACAAATACAAGGCAAGACTTGTAGTCAAAGGTTTTAGACAGAAAGAAGGTCTAGATTATTTTGACACATACTCACCGGTTACTAGAATAACATCCATTAGAATGCTAATTGCCATAGCATCTCTATACAATTTAGAAATTCATCAAATGGATGTTAAAACCGCTTTTTTAAATGGTGAGTTAAATGAAGAAATATACATGGAACAACCAGAAGGGTTTTCTGTTCCAGGGAAAGAAAAGAAAGTGCGTAAATTGGTTAAATCATTATATGGTTTAAAACAAGCCCCAAAGCAATGGCATGAGAAATTTGACAAGGCAATGATGTCAAATGGATTTAAAATTAATGAGTGTGACAAATGTGTTTATATTAAAAACACAGACAAATGTTTTGTCATTGTATGTCTTTATGTAGATGATATGCTCATCATTGGTAGTAATAATGATATGATTAAAACTACTAAGAAAATGTTGAATAAACATTTTGACATGAAGGACATGGGCATTGCTGATGTAATTCTTGGTATGAAAATTACCAAAACATCAGAAGGTTATACTTTGTCACAATCTCATTACATTGAGAAAATACTTGACAAATTCAAAGAAAGATGATGATCATCTTGCTAGAACTCCTAGATGTTAATTTGTATCTTTCTAAGAATATACAAGAAAGTATTTCTCAATTAGAGTATGCCCAAATTATTGGAAGCTTAATGTACTTGATGAACTGCACTTTTCATGAGATATAGCTTATGCAAGAAGTAAATTAAGTAGATATACGAGTAATCCGAGTAGAACACCGAAAGCAATTATAAGGGTTCTAAGATATCTCCGATTCACTCGTAACATTGGGTTGAATTATACTAGATATCCAAAGCATTTCTGAAGGATCTTGTGATGCAAATTGGATATCGATACTAGAGACTCAAGTCCACCGGTGGGTATGTCTTTACTCTTGGTAGGGCGGTAGTATCTTGGAAATCTTCCAAAGACTTGTATTGCTAGGTCTACTATGGAATCTGAATTCATAGCGTTAGACAAAGCGGGGAAGAGGCGAGAATAAGCCACTTTCTTGAAAATATTCCAATATGGCCTAAACCGGTGCCTGCTATATGCATACATTGCGATAGTCAATCAGCTATAGGTAGAGCACAGAGTCATATGTATAATGGTAAGTCACGACACATTCGTCGTCGACATAATAACGTAAGACAACTACTCTCTAATGGAATTATTTCCATAGAATATGTTAAGTCTAAAGACAACATAGCGGATCCACTAACCAAAGGGTTAGCAAAAGAGTTAGTTGAGAATTCATCAAGGGGAATGGGATTTAAGCCTATTAAATAAGAGTTACCACAACGGCAACCCAACCTAGTTGACTGGAGATCCCAAGATCTAGGTTCAAAGGGACAACCGAGTTGTGAATGACTCAGAAGGATCACCGGGAGTCTATCTCCTACCCATTACTATGATGAAATAGTGATGTCTGCAACGTCTTAGGTTAATTAAAATTTTTAATGATTCTTATATCTAGGTAAACCTAGTGGAGTATGGCAGGCTACTCTTCATAAGAATCACCTATGTGAGTGTGAATCGGGCGATTACTGTGAGATTTGTGAAGGGCTACAATTCTCTAGAGCACTCATGAAGACCAAAGTTGTTCAGGCCAAAATGAACACAATAGTGAGAACTAAAGCGTGTCGGGAATATCTTGTGAGTTCTATTGTCTTGGTTTACACAAACGGCTGAACAGTTCAAGACATCATGTTCACTGGTTAGCTAGTAAATCCGATAGTGTCTCACAAGGGAAGGTTCAAACCCAAAAGCTACCTATCCTTTGCAGAATATTTTCCATTTCTGTACTCTCTGTAATTAGATCATGTTGTTGCATTTTCTTTCCGTCAAATTCCATTCATGTGGGGGATTGTTGGAAAAATGGTTTTATATAGGCATATTTTTTAGCCCAATTTGGGTGGACCCCCAATTTAGTTTGGGGTGGGTCCGAAGAGGTGAAGTGTTCCTTGCCGCGTGGCAAGTCACACGGTGAAGATGGAACGTCAAAACCATTTATGAGTGAATGGAAAGTTGACGTCGTTTTCAGGTCTAACATTAATTTTTATTTAGATAAAATTCATTTGAATTTTTTCAATAAAAAATTATTGTGGGAATTTAATTTAATTCTAAATTTAAATTTTAGGTTCTTAAGTGATTTCTTAAAATTTATACATCTTCCTTTATTTATTAAACTATTCAAATTGTTTAATATATATATTCATTTAGTTTAATATATATATATATAATAGTTCCAATAGTTTAAATAATTATTGCCAACAGTTTGTTTGACTTGGTCTGAACATCTTTTCAAATTTATTTGAATATATGGGTTCAAAAGCTAACGGTTAGTATTGGTTTGAAATAAATACTTGGCACCTGTTCAGTTTTTTTAGAACCTGTTCAGGTTTAAAGTCTTGTGCCTATATATACCTTTCATTCCAGTTGTTTTGGGATTAGTTTTTTTTCCCTACCCGTAATTGAGTCTGCGATTTCCATATTGCTGTCCAATATTCAGTAGTTTGGAAAATCGAATTTTCTGATCTGAGAAAAAAAAAAAATCCAGTCATGTTGTCTCATTGCTGTCTAATTTTTCTTTAGTGCATTATTCCTCATATTTAGTTTTAGGAATCTATATTCAGAGAGTTAGAACACAGGTTTGGTTCGCCGAACAAATTTGTTTGGAGTACTATTACAATTTGTGAAGATCATTGTATCCTGGGAGATAGACGCCACTCAACCGTAGTAATCAGAAGGGCGAATCATCTTAAGGACAGAGTGTCACACACTCGACTTGGTCTTAAATTATTTATTCGGTTCAACGAAATAAATTCGGTATGTTATTTAATTATTTTGTTTAAATTATTTCAGTTCATTTTATTTACTCAGAAGATTGTTCCAACACGTTGGAGCTCCAAAGGGTCTTCTTCAAACGATGACAACAATGGAAAGATTGGTAACTACAGCAAATTTTTCTTCTGGAATAAGTAATCGCAAAGCTGCTAATGTTGGGTTGAACAATTACAACAATGTTATCAAAATTGAGATTGGTAAAAAACAAATAAAAAATTAAAACACTCCATTATTTTTTCATTTTGTTTATCAAATTAACTTTCAAAACTTTTCAAAAATCAGATTTTAAAACTCAAAACTAGCAACAACTCCCTCTTTGTGTCAAAACTTGGTTCCACCATCATTGTATGCTCAACAAGGCCCACTCTGCTTCATGCAAGCTCATCCAAAATGACAAGATATGGGTATGAGGCACTTCGGTAGCTGTAGCAGCCCCAATCCACCTACAATTCCTTACTCTCTCTTGGGTTTGATTTGATTTATGTAAGACATTGATTTGGTTTTGATGTTGTTTACCGTGAATGGTAGGACTAGGCTCGTGTTTGGTGGGAGTGTTGAGTGGTGCCATGGGTGGCTGGTGGCTGTTAAACCACCTGGTTAACTCAATATGAATAGACTTAGTGGGTTTGCTCAGAGATTGCTTGTGAATTATCTATTTTGTCCTAAAAAATGATCATTTGATTTGCACATGATTATTTTCCATCCAAAACTTTAACCACTGTTATTGATGGCCCTTAATTGACACAAATTATAAAATGTAGGGTCAAATGCGTTATAATTGAAATGATAGGGAATAACTGACACAAAAACCAAACTTGAGGGATCACTGGTGTAATTTGTTCTTATTTTTTTTGACTTTTTAACTATTTTAATCAATTGAGAATAACAGATCTCGTGACATTTGAAAATAATACAATAAATCATATCAATTTGACATAATTGTATTGGACACTTCTAATATTTTAGTTTATATAACACTTAGTTTTTTTTTTTTTTTTTTGTCAATAATACGTTAGTCATATGAATAGAAAAAAATGATGTCGCTTTCCCCTTTTCATTGAAATGCAAATTTTATTTTATTTATCATTACATTTTTATATCATCTGCATTATTCCCACCCCTTTACCCAAACTAAAAGGAAGTCGGTATAATATGCTAAAAATATCGACTTGTTGTATTTTCTCTAATTTTAAGAGATCGATTGCAATTTACTCCTTTTTATTTGGGGGAGGGAGCAGCGTCATTCAAAACTAATCATCATCAATTTATTTCAATGGTAAAGTTCATGTTATTGCTTCTAAAATTTTAAGTTTCTAGTGTTGAAAATATTTTAGAGTTTCAAATTTAAGCAAATAAATGTGTTCTTTTAAAACGAAGGGATGTGTCCCTAATAAAAATACACTACAATGTCTATATAAGACATTAACTTTCAACATGTTAATTTGGGTTTCTTCTCTTGTTTTTTTATTTATTATTTTCATATATATTTCTGGTCATATTAACCTTTTTCTATGTGCATAAACGTTGTAAGTACTAATAGTAATTTAGTTTGTATTTTGGAGTTGTCCATTATCTATTAATACGTTAATACGTTCGCGTGGGTAGGTAATAACAACTTTAAAAAAGTGATTATGCGTCTCGCATAATGACAAGCAAAGATTTATTTAATTTACTTTTGATTTACATATTTATAGTAATATTCATGGTTTATTGTATAAAATTTCCCCCAACATCTTGTAACAAAGCACAGATGACAGAAATGGATGGAGTAGCAGAGAGCAGTGGCCAACAGCTTCTAGTGTTGTTGGTACTGGTGGAATTGACAAGTACACCGTCTAAATCTTTCCATCCACAAAGGATTTCCAATACCATGACACCTTCCCCTTGCATTTCAATAATGAGTTTTTTCTTTCTTTCATTCTGTTTTTTTTTTTTGAAAAAGTTATTTGTATTTGATAAGCTGTAAGTAGAAACTGCACTAAATACTCTTACACAAACTTTCAATATAAAAAAGAGAACTATAAACAGCTCCATAAGTTGCACCAAATAGACCAATTCATAAACTAAAAGTCGGAGATTTCTCGTCACAATGTTCCACCAATCTCACCAAGTTCAGCTGGTGAGTGCTACCTATTATCTAGACTTGTTCAGCCATGAAAAGACTTATTGACATGGCCTAAGCCAATATCATCCTTGCCAAAGTTTCCTTTTGAAGTTATATTAGTCAGTGACTTTGAACTCACAGTAAGAGAATCTCATGGGCATTCCGGCACTTCTTGATCTAATAATCCTCCTCGGTTTCATCAGTTCCTCTTTTCTAACTTGAAAAGGAAAACACAAATGGAAATTATAATAAAGAGACCGGAAAAATGCTCCAAGGCTGGATACCAGCTTGATTACAAATCTGATTATTGACTTAACTTGCACTTTATATTGACCTTTATTGAGATGATCTCTGTTAGTATATATAGAGCATTTTCCACTTGAATTTTTATTGGGTACTTCACTTGAACGAAACAGAGCAGCTCTGCAGTAGCAACTACTTAAATGAGCTTAGCTTCCAACAACACTCTTCATGCCTGTGTATTCATAGTGTTTGAGCTGTCCGCCTTGACAATGAAGTAAAATTCTTTAACTTTATGACCTTGTGATATTTTGAAGCTATGCAAGACAAGGGAGTAATTTCAGAACATCCAAAATTATGATGCTTATCATTTATTTGCTTAATATAGCTTGCTTGTATTGCTGTTAGCCACTTTTGGGCAACTTCAGTCCGGACTTGCCAGGCTATCATACCATATCTACTGCAAACTAATGGTGGCTCAAGGGTTAGACAACTTAGGCGCTCGATTAGGCCCCTGAGTAGAAGAGGGCCTACTTATTGCATATTCATTATACAATGTGTATACATCAAAGAAATTATAGTCAAAATAATTCTCCACAATAAAAGAGTAACAAAAAAATCTCTCAGTAAATAAATAAAAATGGTTAAATCTTAAACTATCAAACAAGAATACCACTTCATGAGTTATCTCCGACTATCAGTCAAATCATAAAGAAGGAAAACAACCTCTCTTACTAGAGGACATTTACATTACACCTTTTGCATTCTCTAGTCAAGACAACAAAAAATAATAATTATAAATAAAAGGCTTTTTTATCAAAATTATTTTGATTGTAAAGGTTAGGGAATTTTTATGAATTTTAAATAAAAATTACAAAAAAATAAAGGGCCCCAATTAGATTTAGCCATTGAATGCACAACAGTTTGGGCATTGATCAAATGCACAGAATCGATGTAAAACATGATACAAGAAAAATATTGCAACTCAGATTTTAGTTTCTCCATTTGCTGTTACAGATCAGTAGGTTCTGGAAAAGCAAAGGGGGGAAAATATGGCAAGTAGAATGTGAATTTTTTGTTCATCATGTCACGCTCTTTTTGTTTTCCTAGTTAGGCTCAAAGTGAAGGAAAAAAAATTTCACATTCTGCAGACTAACTGATGTACAATATGTCTTCTTTCCCAGTAATTCAAGAACACAACCCTTTAACCAAATTAATTAGTTATAAACTGGCTCTAAATTTGTCAAAAATATAAGCCGGCTTTGTTCCTTCTTCAAACTTAATTAACTATTCATTGACAAATCTTTTGGAGAAGAAACTTTGAATTGTAACCCACTAATTTGATGTTGACTTGTTTTACTTGAATCATGAGAAAACTCGCATACTCTCACAAAATATCTATCTTCTTTCCCTTCACAACAGAAGTTGAGAATGTTTAAATTAAAACTATGGGAAATCTAATCTTGCTCACTACATTCATGTGGTTTTTGTATGTACTATGGAAATGATGATGGAAGAACTTGAAGAAATAAAAAGGGCAAATATTATTGAGAGTTGAAATTTTATCGACACTACCTAAAACACCAGCTTGTTTGGTTCTGGTTTTCAGAAAATAATTCTCAGAATATTCTATTTATTTTCCGTATTTTAATATTTTCAATGAATTTTTTTAATATTTTAAGCATTTTTTTTTTAATTTTTAGATACACTTAACATAAATAGACTTGAAAAGTATAATATTTGTGAAAAAAATATTTAAAAATACACTAAATACCAAAAAATACAAAAAAAAAAAAAAAAGAAGCCAAAATTCAATACATTTTTCATATTTTTGTGTATTTATTAATTTTTAAAAATAATTTTCACAAATATTTTACTATTTAGATACATCTAAGTAAAGTGCATCTAAAAAAAAATAAAAAAATTGCTTAAAATTTAAAAAATATTAACTAAAAACAAAAAAATATGAAAAACAAAAAACACAATTTTCAGAAAATTGAATTCAAAAAACTAAAACCAAGCACATTAATCTTGGTATCATGGAGTGTAATTTGCACAAATAAAAATCCTAGATTTTAATTCACTACATAAGAAAAGGAATACAAAAACTTTAAAAAATCAGCTGTAATTTGCTTGCTGTAGTCTACTTTCTTTACCTTGGCCCTGATAAAGTTGATGCCAATAATGCAGTAGCAGCACCAATGGCATTCACTTGGTGACCAGCAACTGCAATTGCTCTTGGTACCACAGGAGTTGTGAAGCTATAATCCAAATTGTTTTCAACTTCAACTGAACCCTCCAAGACCTTAACCACCACTGACATAGAAGGCCTTCTCGAAAAATCACTTTGTAGACACCACACAGCAACCCTCATCATTTCCACGACTTCTGCTCTATTTGTCTGCATGTCATCATTGTATTTATCAACGATATCTAGAAGTTGTTCCTCTTCTGCTTTCCTCTTAAATAGACCTAGTAAATGCATATCTTCTTCAGCCTGAGATCTATCCAAATTTTTTTCGCACACAACATTTCCAAGACCACGACACCAAAGCTATAGACATCTACTTTCTCCGTGATAATTGAGCTCAACCATTCAGGAGCCAAATAGCCTGGTGTTCCCCTCATCATTGTTACAACTTGGCTTTGGTCCTTGTCAATTAGTTTTGACAATCCAAAATCAGAAATTTTAGCATTGAAACATTCATCTAAGAGAATGTTTTGGGGTTTGATATCTAAGTGAAATATTTTTTGCCTGCATTCCTCATGGAGATAGGTTAGCCCTTTGGCTATATCCATGATGATCTTTTTTCTAGATTGCCACCCAAGTGTGAGCTCTTGGTGCCTTTGGAAGATCCATGTATCCAAGGATCCTTTGGACATGTACTCATAAACTAGAAGACGATACGATTTTTCAGCACAAAAACCAATTAATCTCACCAAATTGACATGGTGAGTGGTGCCTATTGTCTCAACTTCAGCTAAGAATGACTTCTTGACCTGACCAAAACCATTGAGATGCTTCACTGCTACATTGGTGCCATCACATAGTGTCCCTTGAAACACTGACCCAAATCCTCCTTCACCAAGCTTATTATCGGTTGCTTGTCATAACTCTCAATTCTTCGTAAGAGAATCTGGTAGGCATGCCTGGTAGTTGATCAATATAGAACTCATCAAGTTCCTCGGATTCTCCTTTATTTCTAATAAGGAAAAGGCAAAAAGCAATCACAAAAAATACACCAAAGAAAGCTGCGATACTGGATCCCAATATGATTTTGACATGCCTTGATTTCTTCTGAGGAGAATCTGTTGGTAAAGGAGTAGGATACTCTGCAGCCGGAGATTTTTGCACTTTAAGAAACACAGCAACATTCTGATACCGTCCCTCATTATTCATAAGAGAAAAGACTTCCGACAGTAGAAAACAACCTGTATATGCAAACATGGCAGCTTTGCATGAACAGTTTTTTAAGCAACTCTTCTTGCAGTCCTCTAATGATATGTTTTCAACCAAGTAATCATTGTTTGAATTGAATGGATTCAATGAATTGAAGTAAAAGTAACTAGTATTGTTAAGCTCCAAAAGGGTGTGATATTGAGAATTGTTACAAGAAATGGGTGTAGCAAGGGAACATCCAAGGCTGGGTTGCCTATAATTTATTTGCCTGAAAGTGCTGTTGCCGGTGGCTTCCTCGAGACAACTGCACTGTCCAGTTGAAGAACAGATGCCGTAATTGCCACACACCATGGGATAACCACAGTCCTCAATAGATGATGTCAGCAGATCAGCCACCACATTCCAATTCGATCCAACCCACTCATAAGCCTTCAAATGCCCATCAGGCTCCAACCTTATGAACTGAGCTGACAATGAAGATGCAACAGGGATTTTCTGCCCCAAAAAGCTTTCATTCTCGAATTTAAGATATGTCACATCTAAATAGGATTGAAAATAGGGCAAGGGTGGATTGGATTCCACATAAGCCACCAGAGTGTTATTGTCCGGAACCGTAAGAGAATACAAACCTGGAGTCAAGTTGGATGAGGATGTGGTGGAGGTGAGGTTCTGGCCAGGAAACAAAGTCTGGCCAACAAGTAAGGAGTCAGTTGGATGATCAAATGACTGCCAAACCGTTGCATTGTTTCGATCAAAGAGCACCAAGTTTCCCAATTCGGTGACTTTCATGCCGAAGACGGACTTTGCAGATGTGTTGGTAGACCATACGAAAGTGCCATCGGCGTGTTCCAATCTCAAATCTCCATCTCGAGTGAGTTGTAAAGTGGCGTTAATTTGAACAGGACGGTCCCGATTAGCTGACCAAACAAGTTGAGGGGCATTTATAAGGGGAAAGATGTCGGAATACAGATAACTTGTATTTTGGAAGATTGCAACACCGAAGAGGCATGATGATGGCTGAGTTTGTGGAGTAGAAAGGCAATAGAAGCCACACATCATTTGTGACGCACTGGATGGTGATGTTTGGAGGACGGGTGTGAGATTTGAACCGTCAAAAACGGTGGAATTAATGTAAATTGTGGGGTTATTGACCCAAGAAGTAGATAACTTGGCTATTGGAGATGGAGATGGAGATGGAGATGGAGATGGTGGAGATGGAGATTGGGCATTATTGTAGAAGGGTAGAGAGGCAATGGAAAAGGTGAAAACAAAAGGAAGGAGAAAACAAATAGAGCAAGATGGAGCCATTGGTGGTGGTGGTGCTCTATCTGACAGCTCTGTTTCTTCTACGGAAGAAGAAAGCGGTGAATTGAAAAGTCAACGATTTAATGCACAGCCGGGGGTGAATAAAAGGGAGAAATTAATTTTAAGATTAATTTAATAAAAATAGTTTAAATGAAAAAAAATAAAGGTGGAGAAATGTATTTTAAATATCATACAATAAATTAAATAAGTATTTTAGTATTTTACAATAATTTCTTTATTTAAATAAAGATTAATTTTATTTTTAGGTATAAGAAATGAGAAATTGTTTGAATTGCTTATTATTCTCAAATGATTTATTGATCTTTCATTTCCTACATACTAATTTTAATTTATTGTGAGGCAATTAAATTTTTTTTACTTCTATATTTATTTTTTAATTTTTTTAATCATGTAAGAATAACTTTTTTTAAAAAAAAAAAAATATGCTTCGACTAGAAATTTAATGACTCAAAGATAAAATTTAAAATTTGTTAATAATATCTTAACAATTTAAGAATAAATAATTTTCTTACATATGCATAAATAAGAAGGACAGATTATTAGAAAAAAATTAATCCATTTGTTTCAACTTAAAAAAAGAAAAGAAAAAATTAAATAATAAACGCATTAATTAAAATTGATAAATATTTTGTTATTTATATAGTGTGAAATAAGCTTTATAAGCATTGTATTAATTATTAGGATCTTATATTAAACTATTAGGGGTGTTTGTTTGGGGGGATTAGGATATGGGATAGGACTTCATGTATAGTCCAATATTTGGTTGGAAAAATGAAGGCCGGACTATTAGTCCGGTCGGACTAATAATCCTCATATATGGGATAACTCAATCCCATGGAGGGTGTGGGATAGAAATGGACGAATTGAGCGAACTTTTGGATTAGCTAGTTAAATGATAAAATTAACCCTCAAGTATATATAAAATTTATTTCTTTTATTTTTTTTAAACATGTTGAATTATTTTAAACCTATGTAAATTAATCTCATGGTATACTATTAGTCTTCTCTTACCTTTTTTTTTTTTTTTTTTTTTTTGTATTAACAAAATCATAATAAAGTATATTTCAAATAAAAAAATAAATTAAATTAAATATACTTTAAATTAAATAAAATAAATTATACTTCAAATTTAAGTATTGTCATCATAAACAATTTAAAAAATATAATTCATAATTTTCAAATCAAACATGAGATCCATTAAAATAGTCATTTCCATACTTCTAATCCCGTGAGAAAACAAATATAGGATACACATCATTTCCGGCAAAATAGTTCAAGGATTATGTATCCTAAGACTATCAGTCCGTTACATTACAGTCCCTTTATCCAATCTGTCCAAACAAACATGACCTTAGGATATTAAGTTAAAATATGCATGGACTTTTAATAATATATATGCAAAACCTCAAGGGAGATGAGTAAGAAGTTTCATTTAAATAGCTCATTAGTTCAAAGAGGCAATATGTTCATTTTGGATAGAAAAGTGTAGACACCCTATTTTGACGGGCCTTAAGACTTGGGTGCTTTCTTTTAAACATTCAATGATGAAAATTGAAACGTGCTATTTTACGAATTTCTCAGCAGAAAAATCAAATTTAAGCTTTAATGTCAACCTTACACCTGTTTTTGGCCAAATTATTTTAGACCTATTCAAAAATATTTTTTTGAATTTTTTCTTGCTCAAAAAATTTAGTAGTTTTGCAAAAATTGACTCCTATACCACATGGCAAGCTACATGTTTTTGAGATACCAAAGAGCTAGCCATGTGTTTTAGGTGATTTCTAATTCTATAAATATCCCCCATTTTGTTGTTTGAAAGAAAAAAAAAATTAGAAGAGAAAATTTTGTTTCAAGGAAAAAGAGAGAAAATTTTAGAAAAGGAAAATTTTGTTTCAAAAGTCTTGAGAAGAGAAAATTTTGGTTAAGATAATTTTGGTTTCAACAAATCTTGAGCCTTTCTATCCACTGATATATACCACACAAAAATTCTATTAAGCTTAAACTTGCAACTTTTTGCTAAGCATACTCCATAGCCGTGAGGGTATTATGAAGAAAGTTTGATAATTAGAAAATTTATCATTTCCTCCAAATATGAGTTTTCGCACTTTTCTCATTTATTTTCTTTTTATTTATCTTGTCTTTAAATATATAATACAACATGGTAGAAATGGTTGACTGAACCACTTGATGTAATTTCTTTATTTTCTTACATTTCGTTTATTACTCTACATATGTGATTTAGCTTGTTAGAAATAGTTGGCTGAGCCACCTGATGTAATTTCTTTATTTTCTTGAATTTTATTTATTATTTTAAATATGTGATTTAATTTGTTAGAAATGGTTGGTTGAGCCACCTATTGTAGTCTCTTTATTTTGAATTTTGTTTCTTATTTTACATATGTGATTTAGCTTGTTAAAAATGGTTGGCTGAGCCATCTATCCTTTGATGATGTAAATAAATTGGTTGTATGTTTTGTTAGATTTAGCTTGTTGTAATAATCTCCAATCTCCACTTCTTTCTATTCTTTTTATTTACTCGATTACCATAACTGTAAATAACATCGTATTTTCTTTTTCATCATACTCATGTTTTATATCCATATTTCGTGCATTTAGATTCGACTTATTTGCATCTGCAGGATTAATCAATTCCTATATGATTTTGTGCGCTACCCCATGCCTTGAGATGATTCACAAGTCATGTATTAGTAGCCGAATCCTTAGTTGCATTATAGTGTATGAATTGCATTAGTATGTTGCATCTAGGATCATGTATATTTTCTAACTTTGTTTTGTAGCTTCCCGCGGGATGCCAGTAAATACTGGATGAGTGTTTATACTTTAGTATCCTGCCTGTATATGATTTTCTTACTATGTTTAAGTATCCTACCATGTGGCTACTTGTTTAAATGATATATCTGTATGATTGCTAGTGGATGAAGGTTGTGTCATTCAATTTGGAATAATATTAATTTTCTCAATGTATTCCAAAATGAATGACACAATCTATACTTGAGTGATTCACATAGTAATTTTTTTGCATTATTAAATAATTAGAATATGAACATATAAAGTCTATAAAACTCATATCATGGTTTAGTAGAGGCCGATTTTTGATGAGGGTACGAAAGTGCTTAATTAATGACCTTATCCCTCATACCTAAGGTTCCGAACCAAGACATCTTTGGTTACGACGAATAGTGGCCATGGCATGAGTCACGAGTTTCCTAATTTTTCCAAAGATTAGGTGACGACTCTAAGATTTGGTGATGCAGTCCATTTCTGACAAATATTTTGCAATAAAGTAGATTTTCTACAAAAGTTGTCAGATCTAGACTTTCACCTATGTTTTACATTGCACTCATGAGGCTATATCCAAAAAAAAAAAAAATCATCTGAACTATTTAGCACACGGGTATCCTCGGGCATACGACAGTTTCTGTCAACTCTACTGGAAATATTAAGAAACCTTGACTCAAACTCCATAATATGATTTTATTTACATTTATATGTTCATTGCATTTCATGCATTGGTGCACTTAAAGTCCCTATGTTGCCCAGGTCATGATAGGAACACAGACAATTTTTTTGTGACACTATACCTATCTCCGCGTTACTTAGGAGACATTATGTTAACATCTCTTAAGATCTATCAAAAGGTAGCTCTGCTATCTAAGGTTATTGAATTTAGACGCGAGGCTATATTGACTTTTTCGACTTCCTAGGATCTTACTTAGTTATTAACCAAATGATTCTTTTGTGACGTTACCTTGACCTCAACCCCTAGAATAGAGTTGCCCTTGTACATATAGTGAGCTATAGCACTTTCCCAATTTAGAACATGATATTCTCTTATTTCTAGGATATATGATACCATTTGTTTGAATAATGAAGCTCTAGATCATTTCAAAGTTAGGGCAGGGTAACCCTACCTCCCATAGGAGTGTTTGTTCTTTTTCCTACTATGTGCTATGTATGGAAATATATATGTCAATTTCTTGAACCTTGGGATCAGAATGTCCAAAGTCTAAGAAATGACCAAGTTTAAATCACCGATCACATCCAACCATATTGTTTTTGGTTCTAGGGCTGTTTCCAATTCGGCTATGCAAGCCTCACACTCTGGTTGATTATTGGACACTCAGAATCAAAGTTTAAAAGCTAGAGGGGCCAAGTCCCATGGTCAAGAGGGATCCTACGTTGTACAATTTCAAGATCAATTCCAGACATATCTTCGTAGAACCATGCAAAAATATTTTTTGAAATCTTTTAATAAAGTGACTAATCACTCACGTTCTTCTGAAGACAACATGGACCTAATCTGGATCAAGCGAGAATCCTTTTCAGTACCCACATTAACTAAAACAATCTCATCCATCAAGTGCTTAGCACGCCTCTTTTTCTTCCAATCAATCCAATTTTTCAAAGTCTAAGGAATTTCTTCTTCTTTGTTTTCATTGAAATTTTGAATTTTTTTTTCTTTTTTGAAAATTTTGGTCAATGCAATGAATTAAAGACACAAAGAAGTAGGCGGAATTTATGGTATTTTCATTCAAAAGAAACTCCGACTCAATGATGACAACAAACTCAAAAGAAAATGAAAAGGAAGACCTAGACAGGATAGTGGTGTTCGTATTACCATTTTTGAAATCACCAGGCTGACTCAAGTTTAACTCCGACTCCATAGACTCGATGGAATCAGACTTAGACTTAACATCCAACTTAGAACTTGAAATAAAACCTTTCTCGAACTGCCAGTTTAAGTGCAGGCCATCGACCGCGTTTAAAATAAAGCTCGTGCAATCAACAGTTGGTCATTCCCCGATCATAGAAACGGTCTGATATCCTGCAAAAAGTAATGACATTTCTGCTAAATTAACGGATTAGGAGAATCTTGATATTGTCAGCAAAAGTAGGAAAAGTTTATGTAATTATTAAAATCACAAAAGAGATTCATATATTTGTCAGAAATCTCAGGGGAGATAAGTGTAATTTACCAAAAAAAAAAAACATTACAGTTGTGCAAACATAAGCAATTTCTTAATTGTGCATTCACTACTACCCCCACTAAAATTAAGGGAGTGTTTAGGATGATATAAATAAATATATTTTTTATTTTGTACAAAATATATATATATATATATATATATGAATTGAGTATGAAATAATGTAATAAAAAAATGATATAATTCAAATATAATAATTATAATTTAAATAAAATAATATATTATTTTAATACATGTCAAACACTCCGTAACAAAAGCAAAAGGTAAACTCATTTATTAATTTTTGGGTAGAAAAAACATTTTACCCCAAAAGCAATCCAATCAATAAATTTTGACCTATTTTAATAAGTAAGGTAGAAGTTGACTTTTAATTTTTTTTTAAAATAACCATTAAAAAAAATAAAGAAAAAAAAAAAAAAACTGACAAGTCAATTTTAAAGTTTCCAAACGAGTATGATTTTTCTTGGAAAATTCAATGAACCTGCTGAGAATCTTAGCTGTAAAGATGGACATGTAATGACATTGATATGTTTCCAAGTCATTGTATTAAGCGGAAATTATCAATAGGTCTTATTTTTAAGATTTATTATTTATTAAGTTTTATTGATAAATTTATTAAGTGATAAAGATAAATTTATTAATTTTTTATTTTTATGAATAAATTTATAGTGATAAATTTATTAGTCTCTTTGTTTTCATGAATAAATTTATAGTGATAAATTTATCAATTTTTTATTTTTATAGTGTTAAATTTATTAATTAGGACCTGCAGGTAAATAAGTCTAGTTAATAGGACCTACACGTAAACACTCCTTGTATTAATAGTCTTTTCCAAGTCTTTGTATTCATTTTCTATTTCTTTGTCATTTGGGAATAATTTAAATAAATATGTTTATTTAATAAACATATTTATTTGAGTTACATTATCTCTTTATTTATTTATTTATTTATTTATTTATTTTTTGTATTTCTTTTTATAAGAAATCAAAAAGTGTACCTCATTTGTCAATTATATATTTTAGTTAAAAATTCAAAAAGTTATTATAAGTTGTCACAATATTCTCTTTATTTTTTTACACATCTTTTCATAAAAAACAATAAAAGTACTAAATTTCAAACATCTTTGTTATCGTTTGATAATTGGCTTTTTTAGTTAACTTCTTTTTTTTTTTTTTTTTGGTTGCTATTTAGATTGTGATTAAAAAGTTTGCTTATATTGGTTTTTTAATTTTTTTGACTTTTGTGAGAGAAAAAATAAAATAATTATGATTTGAATGTTATATTTTTTCATATTAACATTTTAATCCCAGCCAACCCAATCCAAGTAGCCAAACGAAGCCTTTGTTTATTGAAATTGTCTTGCATAAAACAATTATTGTGAAACTTCCGTGTGATTTAGTTTTTGAATTATAATTTGAGTTTTGAGTTGTGTTTTGAAAGATAATTTTTTAAATGAGTTTTGAAAAGAGAAAACTTGTTTGATTATGAGTTTTGAAAAAAGTTCAGAGTTTTGAATTTTGAATTGTATTTTGAAATTGTTTTAAGTTTTATTTTTTTTAATATTTAAACATATTTTTATTTTTATTTTTTTAGGGTAAACATTTATTTATTTATTTTAATGTGCGTTATATTACTACATTTGTCCGCTGTATTTTTAAAAAATATTTTAATTTTAAATATTTTAAATATTTTATTTTAATTTTTAAAACACTTTTTTAAAGGGAAAATTACACTGACAGTCTCTATAGTTTGGGATTTGTGTCACTTTAATCTATGACCTTTCAATTGTGATACATTTGATCCTGAATTTTGACTCTCGTTCCAAATAAGAACAATTGAAGACATTGTTGCTCAATTTGAAGGGCAAAGTCGTCATACGGCTTATTTTGTATTGGTTAACTTATATATTATTTAAAATACAATAGCATTTTTTTAATGAATAATGTTTGAATTTTTTTTTTTTTTTATAAAGTTCTGTTTGATTTGATTTTCAAAATCTATTTTCAGAAAAAAAAAAAAAATTCTAAGGAATTAAAAATTGAATTGGTGAAAAAAAATAATTAAAAACACATTATTTTTATATAATTTTATCCTTTGGAAGGGTGGAAATAATTTTTTAAAATAATTTTTTTGATATTTATTTTTGTTAAATTAATTTTTATTTTTTTAAAAGTCAAACATGGAAAAAAATTTAGTGTCATTATTAAACCAATCCATTAAATCAAAAAATTCAAAAGTAAAAACATTTCATATATTAAACACATTGATTATACATTAAAACCTAATAATCATCTATTACATGATAACCATATAAAAATATCTGTTAGCAACAAATACAAGCATTTATTACATAATGACCATTAAAAAATATCAACAAAAATAACCACCCATTACATGATCATCATCCAAACACATACTAAAAATTAATTTGGTAAAAAAATTAAAAAATGTAAAAGATTTATCATTTTTATATAATTTTATATTTGAAAAATAATTTTTATAAACTTCAAAATAATATTTTGACATTTATTTTTGTCGAACTAGTTTATATTTTCTCAAATTGACAACTTTACCCTTGAAATGGAACGACAATGTCTTTAATTGTCATTATTTGGAACGAGATTCAAAATTCATGGTCAAATATATCATAATTGAAATGTCATGGACTAAAATGACACAAGTCTCAAACTATAGAGACCATTAGTGTAATTCGCCATTTTTTAAAATATTTTATTTTTTAAATATTTTAAATATTTTTTATTTTTTTAAATATTTAATTTTTAAAAAATTTTAAATTTTTTTTTAGATCTCTCATATATATCTAAATTATAACAAATTATTTGATCAATATTTCCAAAAATAATAAAATATTTTTTTAAAAAAATAAATACAATATTTTTCTTCAAAAATTAAAAAAAAAATCTAAACAATATATATTTTTTCAAAAAAAAAAAAAATTTAAAGAACAAAATAAAAAACCATAAAGAAATTGAACTTCTTTTCATTCATTGAGTTATACAGAGGATCTTTATGCCTTATATATACATATGATGTAATGCTATAACAGTAACCACTAATCTAACTACCTAACCTTAATTGCCTAACCTAACCATGCTTACAATGAACTAACTATAGTTCTAATAGATTAACAACTGCAGGCTTCATTGAGCTCTGAAGTTGAAGTTGCTGTGTGAGCTACTGTGTGATTAAGCTAAAGCTGGAGTTGCTGTGGGATGCAGCTTTGACTAAACTGTTGCTGCTCTATTATTGTATGATTAAGTTGCAGTTGGAGTTACTAGCCTTGACTGAACTGCTGCTGCTCTGTAACTAGGCATGGCTGGCTCTGGCTCTGGCTCTGGTTTAGATATCTTATCATTCCCCCTCAAACTTTGGGGACAAGGAAGAACCTGAAGTTTGCCTTGAAGATATTGAAATCGAGAGATGGAAAGAGGTTTGGTGAGAATGTCTGCAATCTGATCAGTGGAAGCAATATGACAAATGACAAGCTTCTTGGCAACCACTCTTTCTCTGACATAGTGATAGTCAACCTCAATGTGTTTGGTCCTAGCATGAAAAATTGGATTGTGTGCCAAGGCTATAGCAGACATATTATCACACCAGAGAGTGGGCACAGAGACAGACACATGGAGCTCAGCAAGAAGCATGCCAAGCCAGCTCAATTTAGCAGAGCCTTGAGCTCAAGCTTTGTATCCTGCTTCTGAAGATGATCTAGAAACTGTGGGCTGCTTCTTAGCACACCAAGAAACAAGGTTAGGACCTAGAAACACACAATAACCTGTAGTAGATCTGCGATCAATAACATTGCGTGCCCAACTTGAATCTGAGAAGGCATTAAGAACAAGAGTGCTACTGGTAAAGTGAAGACCATGATTTAAGGTGCCTTTGACATATCTAAGAAGTCTCTTGAGGGCTGTAAAATGACTTTGTAGAGGATTTCGCAGGAATTGGCAGAGATGATTAACAGAAAAACTAAGATCCGGTCGAGTGAGGGTTAGATACTGAAGGGCTCCGACCAAGCTTCTGTAAAGACTTGGCTAAGAGAAAGAAGAATCAACACTATCAGAGGAAACAAACTTAGTAGCCATAGGAGAGCCATAGGGTTTACAATCACTCATACCAACCTTAGCTAAAATTTTAGAAGCATGCTTGTGTTGAGACAAAAGATAGCCCGAAGAAGAAAAGTAGATAGAGATGCCCAGAAAATAATTAAGAACTCCCAATTCTTTCATAGAAAAGGTAGCATGCATGTGTTGAACAAGGGTGGAGATATAGAGAGAATCACTCCAAGTGAGAAGAATATCATCAACATAAACAAGGAGTATGGTAATGGAAGTAGAAGTTTTCTTAACAAACAAAGAAGAATCACAAAGACTAGGGATAAAATCATGAGAAAGAAGAAAAGAGGAGAAAGTGGAGCAGTAACAGAGCAGTAGCAGTTTAGTCAAGGCTGGTAGCTCCAGCTTCAGCTCAGTCACACAGCAGCTTATATAGCAACTCCGGCTTCAAAGCTCAATAAATCTTGCAGTTGTTAATCTGTTAGAACTATAGTTAGTTCATTATAAGCGTGGTTAGGTGTAGACACCCCATTTTTGACCACCCTTAAGACTTGGGCACCACTGATTGATCACTCGGTGATGAAAGTTATGCTATGCAAATGTTCGATTTCTTCAGCAAGAAGAGCTTCTAAATCCCAACCTTACACCCCATTTTGGCCAAAATGATGTTAGACCAAAATTATTTTAGACCTTAAAACCCACTCTTTCAAAATATCTTTGAAAATGTTTCTACGATGTTCCAAGGCTCACATTTCGTTAAAAGTTGCACTTTTTGGCAAACCGAGCAAGGACAAAGTCGAAATAAATGGAAAAGAGCTGAAATCTTTTTTTTAAAAAAATTAACATTTTATTTAGAGGTTTGGAGTGGAAGAAAATTGGAAGGGAGGGAAGAAAACTAGTTGAGGAGAAGTTGAGCTTCAAACTGTTGAGAGAGAATGAGTAGCTTTCACTAAATCAGGTCTATCTTTTTGTACAATTGGAATTTAGTTATGAGGCTATCACCATTGGAAAGTGGACTTTCGGGGCTTCATTTTACACTCAAGAATCTCCTAAAACCGAGTCCGGATGAGGGAGATATGGCCGTGTGAAGTTAGACATCCATCCGATTAAGCTAGAAATGAGCAACCTTTACTAAAATAGGAATTTCTCTTTTCACACTTAGAATTTTGATGTAAGGCCACTTCCATTGGAAAGTAGACTTCCGGGACTTCAATTTAGACTTAAGAATAACCTACAAAGGAGTCCAGATGAAGGAGATATGCCCATTTAAAGTTGGACCGTAAAGCAGATTTTTGGTGGCCGACTAGCCACACTTCTGGCCTGTCGGCCACTGGTAAAAAAGCAAGATATTTTTGGCCAGCTATTCCCCATAAGCTCCAGCTGTCCAAGGCTTGATATTTTTGACCTGTTAGGGTGTTTTTCTATATATACCAGGCCAAACCTCTTGGTTTAAGGTTCAAAAAAAAATTCCAAAAGCTCAAATTTTTGGAATTCTCTCTCTCTTTATCTCTATCTTGCAACCTATACACCCTCTCTCTACACTTTCTAAACCAATATTGGAGCTCTCTTTGTTGAGATTATTGAGTCCAAATTTCAGCCCTTCAGAGTGAAAATTTGTTGGTTTGTGAACAAAAGTGTTGTTCCTCTTCAAGAGGTATAATTTTGAGCACCTTTGCACTACTTCTTTTCTATATTTTCTTGCTGATTTAGAAGTGTTTTTCAACAATTTTTATAGGCTAAAGCTTGTGGTTTAAGGCTATTAAAGATTGATGGGTTAATCACCCTTCTTTGAACCTTGTTCTCTAAGCCTTTACACTTGTGTTTCCCATTTTTTTCTCAAATTTTTTTTGAGCTTTTTACCACTGATTTCTAGAGGTTTTCAGAGACTAAAAATATTGTTTTGAGGTCCCAAAAATGGAGGGGTTAGCCACCTCTCTTTATGCTTGTTTACTAGCTCAAAAGCTCCATGTTTTAGCTTATTGTTTTAGCAACTTTTGTCTTCATTCCAGTATGTTTTCCAACTGATTTTGGGCTATGAAAACTCTGTGTTTTGGGGCTGAAGCTTGGGTCCTATGGCTATTAAAGGTTGAAGGGTTGATAGCCCTTCTTTATACCTTGTTTTGGAGGCCTTTCCCCTTGTGTTTCCCACCATTTTACTTTCTTTTTTGGGCTTTTAAACACTGAATTTCAGAGTTATTTCAGTGGCTAAAATCATGTTTTGAAGTCCAAATTTTGAGGGGTTAGCCTCCCCTGCTTGTGTCTTGCTTACTAGGCTAGTTTGTGCCATGTTTTAGCATATTAATCTTGTTATTTGTAGCTTAATTCCAGCATGTTTTAGGCTTTGAGTTGGACTGTTTTGCCTCTGTTTTGGGCTGGTTGTGTCCTTTAGGCTTTATATTGCATGCTTCTAGTGTAAATGTCCTCGCAAGCTTGGTGTTTTAGGCATTTAGACACCACTTGTTTGAGTTGATTGCATTGTTTTAGTGCTTTTCTCACTTAATTTCAGCAAGCATAATCTCTGCAACCTCCCTCGTTTCTTGACTCTTTGTTTTCTTTGAAGGTTGTTTCAACCTTAGGCTTGTTTAAGCTTGAGATTGAGGTCCATGCTTAATGGCTTAATCCTCTTTTGGGGGTTCATTATCAACGGCATGACACCTCTCTCTTGCCTTAAACCACCCCTTGTTTGACACTTCCTTCTCTTTTAGAGGACATTTAACTCACCAATGGACTTAATTGGTTAAGGAATGGTTGGTAAATTAAAATGAGTAACTAAAACTTGGGACTAAAAGTGTGCAGGATAATAACTTTTTGTGTTCAATTGGACGTTAATTGAACACATAAAAACTTGGGTTATTTCATACTCATTAGTGATGAAATGATCCAAGTCTCCAAGGTCGACCACTTCCCTTGATCTCTTATGAAAGGGAGGAGGGTAGAGTCTCATTTTGTTGCATTTAATGAAATTGCACACTTTGTTTGTGAGCCATCATGCAATGAACTTGCTTGAGTTGATGGTTTGTGGACCAAGGTTTGTCTCCCTTTGATTTGTCCATGAAAAGGGGGATGAATTGTGTAGACAAGCCCTTGAGAAATACATTGTCTTGCTCTGTTTGCTCTCTGTTGCAACAAGGAAGTCCAGCCATCAGTGGCCAACCGACCACCATCAGTAGCCAACCGACCACCATTGGTAGCCGACCGACCATCATCAATGGCCGACCGGCCCCTTGTCGACCACCAATGCAAATTCAACAGTGTGCTCCTGAGACAAAACAAAGTTGTTCTGGAAGTGGGCAACAATATTGGTGTTCAACTGTGTAAACAGAGGCATTCAGAAGCAAAACAATGACTTTTCTGGTGAAAATCGAGCATGAGCATGAACATTCTTCGCACAATGAGGCTGTTTAGCTTAAATATTTAGATTAAATATTTGTTGTATTCAATTAGTTGTAGCTAATTAAGTGTTGTAACTAATTAGTTTGTTAAGTCGATTTCATTTCGTAGTTAGTTAGTTAACTAGAATAGTTAGTTGATTCATATTTTGTTGTAATAATAGTTAATTAGTTTAGCTAGTTATTTATTTCAGTCTATAATAATTAGTTTAATTAGATTCGCTTTAATTAGTTAGTTAATTAACTTAATTCATTCAGACTCTCCTTCGTGAGAGTGCCATGTAATAATGTGTATGTCTTCCAGCCCCACGTCTTTCTCCCTTTTATTTATCTGCTTTTGATAGTTAGTTTAGGGACATCATGTTTCAATTAGTATACTCATGTTTTGCATCCATTTGTATTGCATGCACTGGGGCTCAATGCATCATTCTAATTGCATTGTCAGTTCAAATACTTCTTTGAATACATGCTTAGACTGCATGCTATCTAATTGATTCATATTCCATATTAATAGCTGAGCCTAGTAATTGCACATCGCATGCGTTGCATTAGTCATAATTGCATAGTTAGGAATCATGCATTTTTTTTTCTAACTCTTCTGTTTATTTTGGCTTGGAGTACTAGGTGAGCTATTATTGCTTTAGCACACTTGCATATGTGTGCTTGCCATGACTAGCATACTTTCCATGAGGCTAATTGCTTAAATGCTATAACTAATTGAATGCCTGTGGATGAAGGCTTGTTACTTGAATTGGAATGATTCGATGAATGTACGTTTAAACCCACTTTGTCAAGTGGCAAATTCACAAGATTTAAGCCCACTTTATTAAGTGGCAAAATCAAACCCTTTTCACAAAACAAACATGAAATTGAATTGTTCCAATTCAAGCAAACTAGTTTATACCTTGTGTGTGCGTATCACATAGTAATGCTAGCCTAATAATCAGAACAAGAGCATATAATATACATAAGATTCATATCATGATTAGTAGAAGTCAATCTTTGATCGGGCGAATGGGGGTGCTCAAATATATTCATGACCTTCCCCTCTCGTACCCAAGTTCCTGAGCTGAGAAAACTTTGGTGATGACGGACACGTGGCCTTTGGCAAGAGTCACGGGTTTCCTAAATTTCCCCAAAACAAAAAAATATGTAGGTGGCGACTCTGTATCTGGTAAAGTAGTCCAATTTTGGCATTTTTTATTCAAAATCGATTTTCCAAAAAGATTTGCTGGATTTGGACTCTTTGGTGTTTATCAAATTTCACATTGCACTTGTGAGATTAGATTTAGAACCGCGGGAGTCCGAACTGTAGGACCTATTCAAGCTTCTGAAAATGGGGTGCAAAAAAGTTGCGCTATAGTTTCTGGCGACTCTGTTGGGAATTTAGAGAACTTGACTTGAAATTCATGATATGAAGTTTTATCTACACTTATATGTTTCTTTGCATTGCACTTGCATTGGTGCGCCTAAGTCACTGTGTTTGCCATCTACTATTCCCAAACAGTTTTTTGGAGGCTCGCCCAAAAGGCTTGCCAAAAGGTTGACCGGTTGCAGGCTCTGCCACGATGGAAACACAACCCTTGGATCTGGCCTACCGCTGTACCGTTTGATCTTCCTTTTACTTCTCGGTGCTAGGTGTAAGAGGTATATTAGGTAGTCTTGCTGAGGTACCCTTTTTGAGCATTTGACCTAGTTGCATATTGAAATCCATAGAGACTGTTCCAAACTAGGACAGGATGCTCTCCCATATGCAGGATGATGTGATATCGTTTGTTTGAATAGTAAAGCTGTAGATCACTTCAAAGCTAAGACAGGGAAACCCTAAACCTCTCATATGGGTGTTTTGAATGCTTTTGTGCAAAATGTAAACTCTTTGGGAATGTATGATGCCATCTTGGAAGTTAATCTTAAGGCGATTCCTTTCAACCTTGAGGGTCATATCAGAATTAGAATTTGGGTCAAAATCTAGGGGTTTGCGTTTGATATGGTGGAAATATACCAGAACTAGAACCATAGCCAAAATTCTATCTTGCTTTGTTTTGAGTAGCATACCCGGTATCCTAATCTGATGGGGGCATTTTGTTTTTAACGCCAGGTTTGTCTGAGCCAGAGAAAGAACGGTACCCAACTCAGCAAAGGCCAAACCCAATCCAACACGGAAAGCCTTAACCCATCACAAATCCATCTAATCCCAGAAAAAACCCACTCAGCAAAGGTCCAGTCCATCTGATCCCCAAAAGGCCAGCTTAGAAAAGATTCAACCAATGCCAAAATATCCATTCTAAAAAAGCCTAATCCAGTCAAACCTGTCTAGATAATCCAGCTTAGATACATCAAGCGACCGGGTCCAAATCCCTGTTAGTCAGCTCTTAGGTTACACCCATCAAACTCAGCAAACTCGTGATGATACAGAGTCCGGAGGAGGTTGTGGCCACGATAACGACCCTAAACCAGGGAATTGCCATGCAGGATGAGACCAATGCTGAAATGCAACGCCCATCTGGGGCATCTACTACACATCCAGTCCTGGGCCCCCAGCCGAACTTTGACCTAACTCAGCCAGTTGAAGATTTGCAGGGTCCAGATCATCGTGAAGGGTTGGCTCAAGCTTGAGTTTTCAGACCCCTGGTATAGCCTAATAAGGGGTTTTATCCCCTTGACATTAATGATCTCGACCCAACCTTGTTAAAAATTGCAAACCTTGAGAAGCAATTCAGAAAGGCACAGGGCATTAACTCCATTCCCGACATTGAGGATGGGTACACCGAGGCTGCCGTAAGGCTCCCAGACAGATTCAAAATGCCGCACATTGATCGTTTTGATATGTCTGGAGATCCTATGGTACATATCCGGCTTTTCTTGGATGTCCTGAAACCGATGGGTCTGACTAAGCCGCAAAAACTCTCTCTGTATGGAAGAACCCCTGTCAGGTCTAGCAGCCACTTGGTATGCCAAGTTAGAGGATAAAATGAAGCAGAACTGGGAAGAGTTGGCTGAGGTGTTTGTCAATCAGTATTCTTACAATACCCTAATTGAAATGACCATTCAAGAGCTTGAAGCAACCCACCAGAATCCTACAGAACCTTTTGTGGAATTTGTTGCAAGGTGGAGAGCAAAGGTAGCACAAATGACAGATCGCCCTTCTCAGTAGGACCAAGTGCGGTTGGTGGTACAGAACCTCGAGCCTAATATGTTATAAAAGTTAATAATCACTCCACTGTTCACTTTCAAAACTTTGCATGAATTAGGGGTTCAGATTGAGAGTGCCTTCAACAAAGGGATTATTCCCAGAGCAAGTGAACCAACAAGGAGGGTTCTCTCCGGGAGTAATAATCCTGGCAGTAGCATTATTCCCGCCGAAATCAATACCATTGTTGCCACTCCCAAAACTGTCAACCCTTTTGGCAATATCAATCCACAAACAGCTGGCCCAGCCCGAGCTCACGGCAGAACCTTCACCCCCCTCTACATGAGCTTAACCAGTGCACTAAAAGTCCTGATGGAAAAAGGGTATCTCAAAGCCCTTGATCCCCAACCTCTTCTTGACCCACTCCCTACCAGACATAACCCCACCAAATACTGCGTGTATCATCGGCAGCACGGTCATGGCACCGATCATTGCTACTGCCTTCGTCATGAGGTTCAGAATCTCATCGACAACCAGATAATAACTGCACCTCAAGACCCCAATGTTACCACCAACCCATTTCCCATCCATGACCAAATATCTCCTGCCTACCTTAACCTTATCTATATACTACCACCTACCTTCAACCCCAGTATATACATCATTCCGGCCTATTTACCCAAGCCTGAGCTGTTCATTCCAGAAAGTATTGATTTGTGCATGATGGATGCACCTAATCCGGTTTAGGTACGCCAAGGGTGCAAAACGGGTGAACCCACTACTGCTGAGATGTTGGGAATGATTGAAAACCTTCAAGGAGCGGTGGAAGATTTAACATTTGGGGTTTCGATTCCATCAAAGGGCGAGCTACAGTTGAAAATGGCCAACCCGAAACTATCCCAAGTCTGGGTGATGACATATCAACAACAAATGGGCCTCGCTTTGATATAGCCATCCAATCCCTTGGCCAAGCAGAAGCAAGTGGCAAGAAAATAGCTGGGACAAGTATTGATCCTTATGCGCAACTTCAGTGGGCTATTAAGACTTTGAAGGTCAAAAGGTTGAACAAACAGCAAGTGCTTGCAGTTGTTGCAAAAACTATGAAGTACACTTTTGTCGCTCAGGATGAGAACATTTTGAATCAGGGGGCAAACAATGGAAAGGGATGCTTTACCAGAAACACCCATCCTAATTCTAGTCCTAAGCCTATGAATACCCGACCAACACCCGCTACTCCATTTGCCGATATTTCCAAACCTAATGCTTCTTCCTCCCAAAAACGAACCTTTGACCAACTCCATATGAGCCTAACTTGTGCATTGAGGGTATTGATGGAGAAAGGGTATCTCAAACTGCTCAATCCTCGACCTCTCCCTAATCCTCTCCCACCTAAACACGACTCTACCCAATATTGCACATTCCATCAGCAATACAGTCACCATACTGACTGTCGCTTTCGCATTCGCCATGAAATTCAAGATTTGATTGACAATAAGGTTATCACCCCACTTGAAAATCCCAAAGCTATCAACAAACCTCTCCCTGACCGCAATATGTTGCCACGCCTTAACATAAAACCCACCCACAGCTTGCCAATGGCCAACCATTACCCTAGCCAACATATCATACCCGTCAATGAGCCCAAACCTAGTGTGTTCATACTTGAATCTTCTGATTTAAGCAAAAGGAACAAAATCCTTGACGAGATGGAAAGTTTACTAGATCTTGATGAGGTCAAGCTTGATGAAGTAGTGATGCTAGCACTAATGGATGGAATGATTAACCTCAGTCTCAACTAGGGTAATTGTTGAAAGCACTTGGGAAGGACCTTCTAAACTAGGGGCATGGTTTGAAGAAGCAATTGTTTTGGTCAATAAGATGTATGAGGTTCAATTTGTGAGACCCGATTTAAAAGTCAAAAATCAATCCTTTTGGGTGTGGATGTGTATTACTGAATCGAAGGTAGGTCTGGATTTTCCCGTGGGCTACTCGAAGTTGTTTTTGAATTCTATAGATGGACTTGGAGAAAGGAACCCCCCATTTTTTTGTAAATGCTTATTTTGTTTTGAGTTGTGTCCTGTAAATGGTTGTTGTGAGTTTTATTTTATGTCTTTTCTTGCGTTGTTACGTCAGTTGAGTCTTTTCCTTTGAGTCACTCTTGTGTACCCTCAGGTTTTCATCTTTATAAGAAAATGGGAGTCAAGTTTCTGATCATTTTGTTTTGCCTATAGTAATGCATGTGTGACCTTTTACAAATAGAAAAAGGCTTTGAATTTGTTTTTTGAATAAAATTCTATTAATAAGCTTGAGTGTTGAGAAGGATCCCCTGAATGGTTAGAGTGAATTCAAACTTATCGGCACAAAGTCATTCATGAATTCAAAAATTCTGTTTCTTTTGCAAAACTTACGAAGATAGGTTTAGAATTGCGTGGGGTATTCTACATTGTCTTGGGGATTCTATTTGCCATTAGGTGATCATGTTGGCAAGCACAAGGTGGATTTCAGACCTGCAAGTACAACGCAGATTTCAGACCTCACAAATCATAGAATTTCTCCCCTGGTGTTTTCATTATTTCAAAGAGAAAAGGATAAAAGAAATCAAGAAAGAAGAAAAAGAGGAAGAAAAGGGGAAAAAGAAATCAAAAAGAGAAATAAAGAAACCAAAAGAAAAAAAAAAAAAGAACAAAGAAAAATGAAAAGAAGTCAATCATCAAGCCAAGGGCATCCATTGGAATGAAATCCAATCAACTATGATCCATTAGAATGAAATCCAAGCAACTGTAAGGAAGGGAATTTCTATCTGAATTCGGGGAAACCAATGCAAGAAGGTACCACATTGCGAGAATAACCAACTTTTAAAATGGAGCAAAAGAAAGGAAGAAGGCATGCATAAGAGAATGGAGAACCAAGCTCAAATCAAGGCGAAGCCAGTGCCAATGTTAAGGAAAAGATGACTATTGATCAAATTCACCACAAGTGTTGTAATGCTACCCTTGAGAGGCTCGCTAGGTCGAAAACCCGAAAGGGCGACCTAGGCAAAAGTTAGAGCATGAAAAATGAGAAATTAAAAAATATATATAGCTTGCAAGATTGAAAACCCCGAAGGGGCGACTTTGGCAAAAGTTAGAGCGTAAAAGGAGAGTGTCAATACCCGAGTGAACCTCAGCCATGAACTACGTTGACCTGATTCCCATTCTTGGGATACGTATGCAACTTCATCCTAAAGTTCGGTCTTAACCATATCCATCTCATTCATCTCGACTCAATCATCTTGCCTAATTCACGTTGTCAGCTTCACATTAATCCATGAGCTACACCGACTGCTGAGCATGTCACATACTTGTGTTGCGTTGGGTAAGAAAGAATTAACTTGAATCAACAAGTGGAGAAATTTTTAATACTTGAACTTATTAGTAGAATCTCTATCTTGAGCCAAAAAAGGAATCGAACCTCGAGTTTTGCAAAATTGATTTCTAAAGAGAACATAAGTAGTTCTAGGGGCACTATGAATGATCAGTTACCTTGAGTCCTTTTCTGCTTTTGGGTCAATTATGAGTTTTGTTGTGTCATGTCTGGTGTTTGTCTCAGTCTGCGCTCTGTATCGAGTCACCATAGCATGTCGTTCTGTATCGAGTCATCATAGCATGTCTCTATTCCAGTCACCATAACGTGTATGTCGCTCAAAAGCACTCTTCATCGAGGCACCATAGCATGTATGTCGCTCAAAAGCACTCTTCATCGATTTACCCTAGTGAGTCTGTCGCTCAAAAGTTCAACAGAGTGACATGGTCAAAATTCCATACACGAGTGTTCGCTCCAAGCTCTAAAACAAGTCCATGTGTGGAATTCATAAACGAGCTGAGAGTGCCCACACAAGGGGCATCGCGTTCATGATCGATGTATATGAGGAATCTGTCACTGCTTTGGAAGGGACTGGAGCAAGTTCTCAATATGTTAGAAGAGAAGCATGTGGCCCTGTTTGGTACAGCTTTTGTTCAACTTATTTCAGCTTTCAGCTTAATTTAAGCTATTTTGATGTGTTTGGTTTAGCTTAACAATGCAGCTTATAGCTTTTTATAAGTCAGAAATCAACTTATTCTTTGAGTGGGGCAGGAGAAGCTTAATTTATAAGTCAGAAATCAGCTTATGTTCATAGTTATAAGCTATAAGCTATTAAGGCATAAGCTATAAGCACTTTCCCACAGCTCTACCAAACAGGGCCTGTGTCTAATTGGTTGACAATTGTTCCAGGATCTGATGATCCCCATTACATGTGCCTGCATAATGTTAGAAAAGGTGGCTAGTGGCTGGACACTAGGGGCAATTTTTAGTGTATCTAATCAGGTCATCATTTGAACAAGGGACATGAACCCAAACGGTGGCCAATGACTGGACACTAGGGGCAATTTTCAGTGTATCTGATGGGGTCATCATCTGAACAAGGGGCATGAACCTAAGCTTTCCCTCAGTCTGCCAAAGCCTTTTGCTGGGCACTTTTCCCTAGATTAAGGTAGTTTACCCCCATGATGATTCTGATATGAGTCAACCTTCGAAAGTTGTCTCCAACCATTTCAAAACTCTCTTGGGATTGCCATCTTCCCTCTGGTTAATACATGTGCTTTGTATTATGTTTGCATGCTTGTACACTCTGGTTGTGTTGAACTGTGTGATTGGTTCCTTCTACATGCTTTTAATTTTGCATAGAATATGCTCTTGATTCATGCATAGAACATGCTTTTGATTTTGTATAGAATATGCCATTTTCTTTTGTATAGAACATGCTTTCAATTAACATCATGCATTGGTTGTCTATCTTGCATGGAACATGCGTTGTTACTATATTGATTTGTAAATCTTGTTCATTTCATCATTTTGTGCATCTATCGCACAATAATCTTACTTCATGCATCTATCGAAATCAATTATTCTGTGCGTCATCATACAAATCACTGTGTGCATATCGCATAATTTCAACTCACTCGTGTTTTCTTGCGCATCGCACTTTCTTGTGCATTTCAACTCACTTGGGCTTTCTTGCGCATTGCACTTTCTTGTGCATTTCAACTCACTCGCGCTTTCTTATGCATCGCACTTTCTTGCACATTTCAACTCACTCGCACTTTCTTGTGCATTTCAACTCAGTCGCGCTTTCTTGTGCATCGCACTTTCTTATGCATTTCAATTCATTCGCGTTATTTTTTGCATCACACTTTCTTGTGCATTTCATTACATCGCATTATCTTGTGCATTTCATCTTGTTCGCACTCTTTTGTACATCTACATCGCACTCTCTTGTGCACTCTCCCGGTCTAGGAGACCTTAAATCCTCTAAAGCTGCAATTCCTTTGGTGTTTGTCATGCCCGAATGACTTCCAGTGGTCTAGTATAGTCACCTGCCTGTGTTTTGCGGTGAGTTCCTAGAAGATCAACTGAGATGGTGGAAACTAGAGTTTGAATGGCCGATGCCTAGAACGCAAAGTGTAGACACCCCATTTTTGACCGTCCTCAAGACTTGGACGTCACCGTTGGAACACTCGGTGATTATCTATGTTTGTGTTTGTTTGGAGTTCCCGGAGTTCTCGGCTGCGCACGCCTTGCCTCAGGACCTCCGAACTCGACTGTTTGTGTTTGGTTTTGCACCAAACGCTTGTGTTTTGCTTTGGAAGGGCAGGGAATGCCTTATGAGGCATCCCTACACACCACCGGCTGGGGCTAGAGGCCACCGTGGTGTCAGAGTTCTATCGGCACTTTATTGTGCCGGCAAGACTATTTTGTGCCGACCGCACTAAATTTTACCATTTAGTATTCTTTGCCGTGAAATCGCACACTTGCTTTATCGATATTTTATTGCAACAGAAGTGTTTTGCTCCCCTCCATACACGTGTATGGAGGGATGAGCCCTTGTTTGCTTAGCTTGTAAGTCTTACAAGTTCTATAAGAGGGAGACTCTTCCTCTTGGCTCTAGGTTAGAGTTTTTAGAAACAAAAACCAGAGCTCATATACATATATCTCTGCTATATATCTATATCTCCATCTCTCTCCCCTTGTGTGTGTGATTTTAGGCCAAAAAGTGTAGTTTTACCTCACTTTTGCTCCTTTACACACACCTTTACACCTTAGCTCGAGATTGAGAGGCTTGGAGGTTTGTTTTGTGTGATCTTGGACTGGTTTTGATCACTAGAGAGTGGCTGGAACCTTTGTTCTTCAAGGGATCTTCAAGGGTAAACACTTTACTTTATATTCCCCATTCTTGCAACCTCTTTCTACCCTCTTTGCTTTGTGTTTTTGAGTTTGTGTTTAAGATAAAAAAACTCTTGTTTTTACTTGTTCTTGAACCTTCATTAAGGTCATTTTGTGGTTTGGACAAAGGCTCACCCTTTTAGGCCTTATTTGGCTATTTTGGTGACCTTTATCTTAGACCTTGTTGGCTTGGTGTTTTTGACCTTCTCACCACTGAAAACCAGTGGGTTTTCAGTGGTGGGGAAGATGATTTTAAGTCTCATGTAGGGGGGGCGGACACCCCTCTCCCCTTGACTCTTTGTTTGCCTTTGTTTTGGGCTTAAAGAATAGCATGTGTGCATAGTCTTGTTTGGCTTCATTTCAGAGTTTTTTTTAATACTTTGGAGCATGTTTTAACTCTGTTTTTGGTCGGATTTGTCATCCCTAACATGTCTCTCATACTTGCTTTGAAATGCTCTCTTATGCTTAAAAGTATGCCATGTTTTGAGGCCATGATTTTTGCATGTTTTAGCTTAGTTTCATGAAGATATTAGCATTGTTTTGCCATGTTAGAGGGCTGTGAGCCACTGATTTTGCCATGTTTGGTGTGCTTGAAGTGGTTGCCTTGCATATTGGCTTGTAAACCTTGTTTGCATTCGGCCCTAGCATGTTTAATCCACTTTGATCTTATGATTTGACATCATTTTAGGTCACATTTTGTCCCTAATCCATGCTCTTATACTTGTATTCACTTCCCCTTTCATGCTCTAAAGGTGTGCCTTTTATGCTTGGGAATAGGTATGGTGTATGCTTGCATGATTAATGCATTTTGGGGCTGCCATATGTGGGTTTTGGGTGCCATTTTGTATGATAATATTCTGTTTTTGGTGGCCTAATGCATGCCATGAGTGGTCTTGATAATAGTGTTAAGTTGCCCTCTTTGGTGCCCTTGGTTTTGGGCCTATTGCCTTGCATGTTTGCATGAGTTTTGGTCGCATTTTCTAGGCATGTTTTGCCACTGTTTTTGGGGTTGTTGAAGGCTGCCTCATTGTAGTTAAGTCCATAGCATGCTTGCTTTATGATTGTTGCATGTTTGGTTAACTAAGCGTTGAGAAATGTTGACCCTCTTGTTGATTTATTCATTGTTAGCATTACACTTGCATCTTGTATGTTTGAGCATCATGCACTTGCCATGATTAGGTCGCATCGCACTTGGCATGTTTGCATCTTAGTCCTCATGTTGCATCATTTGATGTATGTTCGCATGAGTTCCATTCCATTACTTGGTTTGGGGTGTCAAGCCAAGTGTGGGAAGTGAGGGGTGTTTGCACTTCAAGTGGCAAAACACACTTCCATTCCCAAGTCACCAAGGCTTTTGACTTAAGCATGATAAGGTCTTGGTTTCATGTGTTTGTTTGCATGCATTTTTACATTGAAAATGCAACCTTGGCTCTTAGGCTATCATGCACCAAGGTGCACAATTGATAGTCCTAGAACCAAGAGCCATGCTTCCTTGAGTCTCAAGCATGATAGGAGGTCATGACCATGCTTACATATGTCCAAAACCCATGCCATGCATTGTCAGTGTCATTGCCTGCTTGTCAGGGATTCTTCGCCGTCACGGGCGCTTTATTCGCCGATCGGCACTGCTTTTATGCCGATAAACTCCAAATGCAAATTGGTCAATCTCAAGAAATGATGAGTTCTTCCCCCAGCCGGTGGGGTATTTCAGATCATTTGAGAGGTTTCCTGAAACTTTAGGAATTTTTGGAGAAGCAGGACAGTAAAAACAGAAGCAGCAATGCCATGACACGGATTTTCCGGGCAAATCGGATCGAGCATGCATCATTCGCGCGCCCCAAGGCAGGGCTGAGGCCCCATCGCACTTATTTATTTTGTTTGCTTTTTTTTTAGTAATTAGAATTTGTAATAATTTATTCATTCATTTATTCGTTGGGCTGTATTATTATTTTGGTCCCTCCGAGTGAGGGCAAATTTGTAATAAGTGTGGGTGAGTGGGTGTATGTCTTCCAATCCCCATTTCTTTCTATCCCTTTTATTTACCTGCTTACGATGGTAGATTAGGGCACGTTTATTTTAGCATACCTTATGCAATGCATGCGTGCATCCATGCATTTGTTTACATGCACCGGGCTCGGCACATCATGCAAATCGCATCGCATTTTCAATTCCAAATTGAATACGTGATAGTTGTTGCATCTCATGTGTCATGTTTAGGATTAGCCGAACTGCTTAGATTGCACCTCAGATGTGTCGTGATTAGCCACTTAACATGAACTAGGTCATGCATGTTTGCTAACTAGTTTCTTGTTTTGGCACGAGTACGATGTAAGTTTTATGGCTTTAGCATATCGCATGCGGTGAATGTTTACCATGACAAGATGCTTGCCATGCGCTAAATGCTTATGTGATATTACCGCTTGAATGCCCGTGGGTGGAGGTTGGATTGCTTGAGTTGGGACAACTCATTGAACTGTATTTTAGCCTACTTGCAGTAGCAAAATCTAAGACGTTTTGAGACAAAACGGATATGCAATGTTTATTCCCAAATTAGGCGATCTAGTCTATACTTGTTTGTCAGGCGCACAACATAGTAATTCTAGGCTAATAACCTAATAAGAACGCATAAAGTTTTCAAAATTGGATATCACGGTTAGTAGAGGCCGGCTTCGAAAAGGGGGTGCTCATAGTCGACCTTCCCGATCGCACTCCAAGCTCCCGAGCCAAGACCACTTTGGTGATGATGGACATGTGGCCTTCAAGACCGAGTCGTGGTTTCCTAAATTTCCCATTTTAAAATATTTAGGTGGCGACTCAGAATCCGCAAAGCAACCATGTTTGGCACTTCTTTTCGAAAAATCTGTTTTTCTTCAAAACGATTTGCCAGAGTTGGACTCTTTGGTTCAGATTTAGAACCGACACAAAGGGAGTCCGAACTGTAATGAGGTCCCCCGAGGGCGCGTCTACACAGAGGTTCGGAATTTCCGAGACTAAAGTCTGGTTTAATACCCAGGGGTGTATCCTTAGCTTGAAATCTGTATGGCAGCCCCATAGGTTGTGGTAGCTTGTATGTGCCTTAATTCTGGATACTGAACCTAGTTTGTCACCCTGTTGGAGAATAGGGACAGTTGCGAACATGGCCACAAAGAAAAGTAGTACCTGTGGTTCAACCAAGAAGAAAGGGAAAATCCCTAGCAGCATGAGGTGAGTCATCGCCAATTGTCCCTGTAAGGTACTTTTACTTCCTAGCTACTAAATCACATTTTATTATCTATTACATCTATTACATTGCATATAGCATCTATCGCATGCATCTGCTTCATTATCCATTTTATCGCCTACATTCTTTCCATGTTAAGCTTAGTTCAGCATGTGCTCATACCTTTCCCTCATTGAAGCATGGTTCTGTGATAATGTGTATGCACATATTCTGCAAGAATTGTTGTCTGAGGGTTTCGACAACTTTTCTGTGTTAGATGTGGCTTGTTTTGTGTCCATGCCTTTTCTAGGTAGAATGTGGTTCGGCCTACGCCTTATTCACCACATCCATTGCATCCATTGTATTGTACTTTGTTTTATTGCATTCAATATTTAGGATCATTATCTTTCCCCAACAGATCATTCCTCACTTATATCTACCACCCAATTACTTGTACTCTTTCTCTTTCTACGAAAAACATAGTTCTATATGTGCATGCACCTATTCCGCAAGAATTGTGGTTAGAGTGCTCCGGCACCTCTTCTATATAAAACATAGTTTGATTTGCAACTCCATCCCTTTTTTATATTTGTGTGGTTTTGTACTGGTTGTGGTTTGATGATATTGTTACATTATATATCATTTGCATGATTTCATTACATTGTATATCATTTACATTGTTTTGTTGTATTGTGTATCATTTGCATCATGCCCCTGAACTATGCGGGTTTGATTCCTTGCAAAGGGATACGTAGGCAACCCGTAGGTTCAACCAATTGCATCTGCATTTTGTTTGTTTGCCCAAGTCTTATAGCCTTGTCAAAATGGGCCGTTTTCGGGATTTATCATTCACTCACGTCCTTTCATGACTTTGAGCTCTGTTGTAGACACCCCATTTTTTACCGTCCTCAAGACTTGGACGTCATCGTTTGAACACTTGATGATTTCTTGGTCGGGCACCTTGTCTTTGAGCTTCTAAACCTTATCTATTTTGTGCTTGGTTGTGGAACACGGGCTTGTTGTTTCATGTCTAGAGGAGATGGTGGCTTGTCGGCCAGCCCCATAGACTATCGACCATGACTTGTGCTTGTTGGCCATCAGTGGTGGCCGGTCGGCTATGTTGGTGGTCGGTCGACTACTAGTGGTAGCCGACAGCCATTTTTCTCATTTTTTAGATATTTGTTTGCCAACTGTGCCAACTGTTGTTCACTGAAGTGCATCTTCATACACGTGTATGGTAGGATGATTTCAAGCCTTAAACTTGATTTTCTATATATAGGGGGTGTTCTCCCCTATTTTGAGGGGTTAGAATTTTTGGATAAAATTTTTTTCTCTATCTCTAGACTTCTCTCTCTCTCTCTCTCTCTCTCTCTCTCTCTCTCTCTCTCTCTCTCTTGCTATTTTGCATACACTTGCTTACTTTCTCTACACCTTTGCACGTCAACCCTTAACCAAACACCTTCACCATTGAGTTGAGGTCTCTTGGAGCTTTGTTTGAGCCTTGAAAGGGGATTTGAGCTTGGTTTTGTTGCCTAAAATTGTGTTGTGCGGCAAGAGGTATAAGACTCACCTTTTAAACTTGTTTTGCATAACTTGTTTTACTTTTGTACTATTTTTGGCCTAGTTTTCAACTACAAAAACCTCTGCTTTTATGACCTAAAAATGGTGGTTTGAGGTTACTTTATGTTAAGAGGTGATCCACCCTTCTTGTTCCTTGGCTCGTGTAGCTTTTTGTGCCATCTTTCATCACCTTCAAATCAAACTTTTTGGGCATTTTAACCACTAAATTCAGAGTTATTTCAGTAATAAAAACCTTCTTTTGAAGTCCAAAATTGGAGGCATTATCCTCCCCTCCTTGTATCTTGTTTGTATGCCTAGATAGCTTAATATGTGAGCATGTTTTTCTATCACTTTATAACTTAATCTCAACATGTTTTTACTACTGTTTTGACTGATTTTAGCTCTGTTTTGAGCTGGTTTGGTCCTTTGAGGCTTGTATTGTGTGGTTGTAGTGTAAAGAGGCTTCACTAGCTTAATGTTCTAGGCTTTTTAGCATGAATTGCATGAGTTGCTTGCATGACTTAGTGTCATTTTGCACTCCATTTCAGCACTGAAATCTCTGCGATCTCCCTCTATTCTTCACTCTTTCATTTACTTTGAAAGTGGCTTTGAGCGCCTTGTTGGCTTGAGCGTGAAATGGAGACACTCATGCCTAATGGTTTAATTCCTTCGGGAGTTCATTATCAATGGCATGAGGTGTCTTTCATGCACAAGACACTTGTGGTTTAAGTCTACTTTCAATTAAAGGACACTCACCTTCGACTTAATTGATTAAAGAATGGATTGGTAAGTTAAAATGAGTAAACAAAATGAACAAGTAAAGGAGGCAAGATAAAGCATCTTTTGTGTTGCATTGCATGTGTTCGGATCGGATGTTAATTCGAACACGAGAAAAATGGGACGTTTCATACTTATAGTGATAAAACATGCCACTTTTCTTAGTTACCATTACCCTTGATCATGCATGATAGGATTGTGGTTTTGTTGGGTCTTGTTTTGCACTCATTAAGCTTGTACAAGCTTGGTTCTTTAGCCATCATGCATGGAAAGTCCTTGGTTGATGGTTTGATGGACCAAGAGCTACACTCCTTTGAGCTTATGTGATGACAAGGATGGTAGTGGTACGTACACTTCATGAGAATACACTGTTTTGCCTCTGTTTGCTCTCTCAAAAAGCAAAAGGAAGTTCAGGAAGGGTATCCATCACCATCAGTAAAGAGCCGGTACCACCATTGGTAGCTGACCGGCCATCAATGAAGAATTTTGCATGGTGTGATCCTGAGTGGAGCAGAGGTGTTCTGGAAGTTGGCACAATTTTCAGTGATCAAATATGTGCAAACACAGGCATTCAGTGGCAAGGCGGTGGCTTTTCGGGTGGAGAAACCAAGCATACATATGTCCCTCGCCCCTTGAGGCCATTTAGTTACTTTGCTTAGCTAGTTAGTTGTAGGTAATTCATGCAAGTGTTGTAATTAATTTGTTAGTGTAGCTAGCTCTTCGCTTCCGATTTGTAATATTTAATTAGCTTAGAATAAGTTAGTTAATTCTTTTTAATTGTTATAATAATTAGTTAACTAGAACAGTTAACTAGTTTTAATTGAGTTCTAATAGCTTAGCTTAATTAGCATAGCTAGTTAGCTTATTCATTCGGACCCTCCTTCGCGAGGGCATAATGTTGTAATAAGTGTGCGTGTGTGTACGTATGTCTTCTAACCCCATGTCTTTCTCCCTTTTATTCAATCGCTTTCGATGGTTAGATTAGGGACATTTTCAATTAGCATACCTTATGCTCGCATGCTTACATCCATTCATTTGTCTTGCATGCACCGAGGCTCGGCTCATTATTCAAACTGCATTGACATTTCTATACTCTTTTGAATACGTATTTCAAAGTATGCTATCGAAGTATTGCAAATACCATGATTAAGTAGCTGAGCCTATTTAGTTATATCATTGCATGTGTTACATTAGTCATTTAACATAGTTAGGAATCATGCATTTTTCTAACTAGCTTTTGTTTTGGCTTGGAGTACTCTGTGAGTTTTATGCTTTAGCATACTTGCATAAGTGTGATTGCCATGTTGCCATATTTAGCATGCTTGCCATGAGGCTATGTACTTATTTGCTAAACTGCATGAATGCCTGTGGATGAATACTTGTTGTTTGAATTGGAACAATTCGATAAATGTGAGTTTTAAGCCCACTTTGCGAAGTGGCAAATCATGTTTTAAGCCTACCTTATTTAGTGGCAAATCCGCATTTTCAAGCCCAGTTGAGGGTGGCAGATTCAAACAATTTTTGAAAGTAAACATAAGTTGAATTGTTCCAAGTCTTGCAACTAGTCTATACTTGCTTGTGCGCGTCACATAGTAATGTTAGCTAATGGTGGTGTTTGGGAACTTGGTTCCCAAATTTTTTTCTCATTTTTTCCACTAAAAGACAAAAGTTTTGCAAAACCAAAAAAAAAACAAAATATCACATCCAACCCCATAATCATTTCACTTTTTCTCTCACAAACATCACATCCAATCACAAAAAAACCCAACTATCTTCCCAAACACTAAAAAATTTTTATCCAATAATATCCTACAACAAAAAAAACCTACATAAAAACCCACTTCCCAAACACCCACATAATGTTTACAAAAGAACATATCATGTTTAGTAGAGACCGATCTTTGATCGGGCGAGCGGGGGTGCTCATTTCAGGACCTTTTCCTTTCGTTCCTAAATTCCCGAGCCGAGGCAACTTTGTTGATGACGGACATGTGGCCTTTGGCACTAGTCAGGGTTTCCTAAATTTCTCCAAAATAAAATATTTAGGTGGAGATTCTGTAATTTGGCAAAGTAGTCCAATTTTTGGCATTATTTGATTTAAAATTAATTTTCCAAAAAGGTTTGCCGGATTAGACTCTTTGGTGTTTATCAGTTTCACATTGCACTTGTGAAACTAGATTGAGAACCACAGGTGAGTCTGAACTGTGAGGCCTTTTTTTCAAACCCTTTCCAAAAGGCGGGGGCGTAGAAAAAGGCGAGTCCACAGTTTCTGGCGACTCTGTTGGGGATTTAGAGAACTTGACTCGAACTCATGATATGTTGTTTTATCTATACTTATGTGTTTCTTTGCATTTGCATTTGCTTCGGTACACCTAAGTCACAGTGTTTGCCATCTGCTATTCTTGAACGGTTTGCCAGAGGCTCGCTTGGAAAAGCTTGCTAAAAGGCTGACCGGTTGCGGGCTTTGCCACGATGGGAACACAAGCCTTAGATCTAGACTACCGCTGTACCAGTTGATCCTCCTTTCACTTCTCGGTGTTAGGTGTGAGAGGTATATTATGTGGTCTTGTTGAGGTACCCTTTTTGACCAATCGACCTAGTTGCATATCGGAAGCCATAGAGACTGTTTCAAACTAGGACAGGTTTCTCACCCGAATGTAGGATTGTATGAAACTGCTTGTTTGCGTAGCGAATCCCTAGCTCCTGACGAGATTAGGACAGGGTAGCCCTACCCCACCATAGGGGTGTTTTGGTTCACATTTGCTTGATACGTGCTTTTAGGGTGAAAACCTATAGGAATGTATGTATCATTTGCAAGTCTGGGTATCAATTTGAGGATATCAGTTTCAAGGCAGAAAATTGGGGCAGAAATCAGTGTTTGAGTACAGTCGTCCAGCTTATGATTGCAACTGTGTGTTGTTTCTGTTTGAGCCGAGGTGCTGTGCGTTTTCTGATTTTTTGTTTCTTTGCTTTATTTTCTTTTTGCAAGGTACTGTTTCACAATTGCTTCAGATGAGGCAGTTACCCCCCAAGCACTCTGGACTCGAGTAAGGCGACTTTACCGATCTGGGGATCTTGTAAGAGAACAACCAGTGTTTGCTTCGCTACCCCCGGTTACAAGACGGAGGAGAGTCAGGCATAACTCACCGGTTTGACAGTTACCTTCATTCAGTGAAGTCCAGTTTTCTGCTTCCACTTCGGAAAAAGAGTACACACTAGTTCTGATAGATCAGCACCCCTTAGTCGACATGGAAGAAATGCTTTGCCAGCTTCAATAGACTATTGAGAATATGTAGTTGGATACTGCCCGCCAAGCAAAAATTGTAGCCCAGCAGGCTGAGTTAATCAGTAGGCTCCAGCAGCAACAACAACCACAACAAACAGCAGCTTCTGCTTCACATCCACCCCCAGTCAGGGTTCCAATACCTGGGATTACAACTAATGTCCAAGAAAATGCAGACATTCCGACAAAGCCAGTTCCACCCCAAACTTCCAAACCATCGGTTTACCCAACAGAGGCGCCTTTTGAGTTCGAGGTTGACCCTACTGCGTTGAAAGTGTAACAACCCCATCACGCATAATGATTAGTACTTGATTAATTAAGAAGATTTGAGATTTAATTGCGAGTATTATAATTTATTTGGGATTTATGAGGATTGTGGAATCTGATTCGTATATGATTTTATTGAGGATTTTATTTGGAATTGGAAATTAAGGGTCCAAAGGGCTTAAGGAAGTGAAGATAGGAAGTTAAATCAATTTAATTTTAATTACGGACCCATTTGGGAGTTTAATTAAATATTCGATTCAGTTTAGTAAAATTGAGATTTGATTAACTAGGTCCTAATTGGAGTTAATTAAGTCATGAGGACTGAGAATTGTGGTTATTATAAATTTAATTTAATTATGAGGTGTCCAATTTGAATAGGTAACTTAATTGACGGAAATTTGAGGTCGGATTAGAAATTGAAGACCTAAATGGTTTAAGAAATCCAAATTGGTAACGATAATAAGTTTAATTTGATATTTGGAACATTTTAGGAGTTCGATTAAAAATCTGATTCAGATTGATAAATTTAACTATAATTAATTAGGCCCTAATGGAAGTCGAATCAGAATGATTAAATTATGTGAGATTTTGATTAGTTGTGATTAATTAAATTATGTACTAATCAAGTGTTAGTTATAATTAGTTAAGACAAAGTGAGGTTTAATTAAGTCAATGCATAAATCAGTAATTTAGTTAATTAAACTGACCCTTGTAATCTTTTGATATTGGAACCATGTGCACGTGTGAATGGTGTGAATCAGGAAGTGGGTTTGATAATTGTAGTGCCTATTTCAAGTGATAAAGGAGGCTTGCTCCTTTTCTTCTTCAGAAACATTTTTTTTTTCTGCTGGGTACGGTTTGGTGAGGGAGAGATGAACCGAGAGAGAGAGAGAGAGTGAGTGAGAGATGTTCAACTTTTGTGCTGGAAAGGCTTTGGAGAAGTGAACTTATGAGATCTGAGTGAAGATGAAGGAGAGGACTCAAAGAACTAAAAAGAAATTCAGCCATGGAAGATTAAGGGTAAGAATTTCAACCTTGATTTTGTAGAGCTCATGTATTACACTTAAAATTAAGAGGAGTTTAAGATCAATTCCATGGGTTTGTAAGAAATTGGGTTTGCATGTGGAATTAATAGCAAGAAAATAAATTAGAAATTAATTATTTGGGTTTGATATTTTTCATCCTTCACCTATTTTTAGTTTATTCTTACATGCATTGTGAATTTTCAAGATTTTAGTTGAGAATTAATTATATAAATTCATAGAAATTGGGTCTTGCATGTTTAATCAAATTAGGTTGAAAATATGAATTATGGTCCTTAAATTTGTTATGTTTGAGTTTGATTTTGAGAATCATTCATAAATTGGGTTCTATAAATTACATGCAACAAGGTTTATTAAAGATTTGGTTCATGCAAATGAGTTAGGTTAATGATTATGGAAATCAATTTAGAAATTAATTATTTTGCATTTAATTTTGTAATCTTGCATGAATTTGGGCCTTAATTCTACATGCATGTAATTTGGAGGAATTAAAGAATAAATAGGGGTTTTGATTTTAATTATATTAACCCATGCATGTAATGTAATCTAAGAGTTTGACTTAAATTAAACATATTTTGGAATATCTTTGATTATGAATTAAGTTTTGGGTGTGTTATGAAGGAAATTAATTTAACCTAAGTTTGGCTAAATTAAGAATTAAATTATGATTTGATTTTGAATATAGAAAATTAGTTGGTTTTAATCTTAATTCCACACATGCAAATATTTCTTTAAAAGAGTTTGTAATTTTAATTTCATGATTTAAGAGGAATTAGTAAAATAATGAAGAATTGGAGCTAAGGCCAAGTTATGAAGGTTAATTAGAAATTAATTATTTTGGATTTGGTTTTTGAAGTTATAATTAAATCAAGCTCCAAAAATTATATGTAATTTTATTGTGCATTTAATTTTGAAAAAAAAAAAAAAGAAAAAAAAAAGGATTTTAAAATCATGAGTTCATGAGTTTTGATTTTATAATGAAAACAAGGAATTTGTTTAATCCATGCATGTAATTGAATTGAAAAGTTTTATAAACATCAAGTTTATGGAAAATTAGAATTAATCCTAATATTAAATAAAGTATTGATTTTATAATTAGATTTTAATCCATACTTGTAATTTGAGATTAAACACATGTTGGGACATCTATGGTTATGAATTAAATTGAGGTTATGAATTAAGCTAAGTCCAAGATTATGGAAACTAGTTGAAAAATTTATAAGAATATAAAACTAGTAATTTTGATGTCAATTTCATACATGTGAATAATGTTCTAAGGAATTTATGACCTAATAAAGAATAATAAGCTACTAATCAACATAGATTAGTTAGTTAAAGAATGAATCATTGATCTAGTGGTAATTGTTTAAGAAGCCAAGTATAGGATCAATCTATTTGGAAAAGATGGACTTAGTAACGAAAGAATATGTGAAATAAGAACCCAGTTTACTTAATTGAGAAAGAATAAATGTGGTAGAACTTCGGACTATAAAGACTAGAAAGGACAAGTTTAATCAAGGGAGTAATGTTGTATTTCAATGTGTAAATGTTATATGTTTGTGTAGGTCACGCGCCATTGTCAGCCCGATTTATCTGATATATCCAGTCTGTCTGATTTGCCTCTGCAGCCCTCTGTGAGTAATAACATTGTAAAGATATGTTCAACTGTACTTATTTTCTGTGAAATAAAATGAGATCTGTTTTCTGTAAAGATATGTTCCGTACAATGAATGATCGTTCGATTTCTGATATGTATCATGACATCCTTAGTATTGTGTGATACCTACAGCCATTACCCGATATCGGAGGTTCCCTTGTGGAACTACGCTTTATGCGTTCGCTCATTACGCTTTATGCGTTACGCTCATGCACCGTTACCTGCATCGAGGCCCGCCATGGGGGCTTTGCTATTCTGTTCTGTTACCCACATCCGGAGGCTCCTTCACAGGAGCTAAGGAGGTTATTCATAACCTTACGCATTGCGCGTTCTGTTTAGTTATGCTAATGGATGTATCACGTAAATGTAACTATGACTTATGATTTCTGTCAGTATATGATCTGATCAAGTATGAATTTGATAAAACTGAATTATGATTTCGATCTGATCAAGCATGATTTTGATACAATATGAATTGATTTATGAAATCTGTATGGACTCATTCATTGAAACCCTTTACTCTATTATTATTCACTGGGCTTTAGCTTACTGTATTATTTATGTATGTAGGTGATCAGGCGCGTGACCAGGCTTAGAGGCATCAGGCTAGAATCTGTTTTGTCAGCCAACCTATGTGCCTCCCGTGGAGGTTCCGGATGTGTCAAGTGATTATTGCTTAGTAACTTAAAGTTTAAGTTCTGTTTTCTCGTTTGGTTAACCAAGTCCTGGGTATTTTGTAAATAGGGCTAAGTTCCTTTTTGGTCTAATCTGTGTATATATGATGACTTAAAGATAATGTGTATATATGTATATAAAAAGTTTAAAATTCTTCTGTCTCATATAAGTCTGCACAGCTCAATGGACGTTGTATATTGTTATTTGCTTCCGCAGCCCCTTACTATTTGTTAATCTGTTCAGAGGCCGTAGGTAATCCTCGGATTACTGGCCGGTTACGATGCCAAATCTATAGGGGCGGGTTTGGGTCGTGACAGAAAGTGAGCAAGCTTGAGAAGCTTTTTAAATGAGCTCAGGGTGTCAATTCAATCCCGGATATTGAGGATGGCGATATGGATTCGGCAGTGACATTTCCAGATAGGTTTAAAATGCCGTATATAGACCGCTTTGATGGCTCGGGTGATCCCATGGTCCATTTGCGGCTATTTTTAGACATTTTACAGCCGATGGGCCTATCTAGACTGTAGAAGTTATCCCACTTTGGCCGGACCTTGTCGGGTATCGCGGCCATTTGGTATGCTAAACTTGAAGATTCTGTAAAGAGGAGCTGAGAAGAGATGGCTGAGGCCTTTATTGCTCAATACTCCTACAACACTCAAATCAAGGTCACAACTCGTGATCTCGAAGTAACTTGTCAAGAGTCGAAGGAGGGCTTCTCCAATTTTGTCACTCGGTGGAGGGCCAAGGCCCCTATGATGACCAGCCGGCCAGTTGAAAAGGACCAGATCAGAATGGTCGTCCGTAATCTGCAATCGAGGCTACTATAGAAGATGATAGTCATACCTCTGCCTACATTTGCTAACCACCATGAAATAGCGGTGCAGATAGAGGATGCAATGAAATAGGGTCTGATAGACCACGAGAAAGAACAGCCCAAGAGGGCTTTTACATGTAGTTCCAATGCGGCTACGAGTAGTAGTGCAGCTGCACGGTCTTCTGATGTTGGTATGGTCACCACCACACCGAAAGCTGCCAACCCCCTTGTCGGTACATCCGACACAACCTCAAAAACCGTGAAGCACCAACCCCGAGGCCAGAGGATTTTCACCTGACTCTACATGTCTCTATCTGCGGCCTTGAAGGTCCTGATCAGAAAAGGGCATCTGAAGCCACTAGAACCATGCCCATTGCCCAATCCCCTCCTTCCTACACACAACCCGGCCAAATACGGCGCCTTCCACCAACAGCATGGTCATGACACCGACCTATGCTTTAGATTGCATCATGAGATTCAAGATCTCATTGACAATAAGGTGATAGCGCCTCCTCAAAAGCCTAACGTCACTACAAATCCTCTCCCACCACATAACCAAGCCCCTCTACCTCGGCAAGTAAACCTCCTCCATACACTAGTCGTCCCTTACGACCCTAGTATATATATATATCACCCCCTCCCACCTGCCCAAGCCGGTGCTGTTCATCCCGGAAACCACAGACTTATACATGATAAGCACATCCATATCCCAAACCAAACCTGTGGTGGTGACTATGGTAGAAGAGGCCAAACTAGCCTTGGTGGAACATGAGAATATCAGTTCAGTGCCTGAGGACCTCGTGGATTTTTTTGAGGAGAAATACAACCCATGCCGCTACATTGTGCCAACCAATCAGGCCAAACTAGAGGTGAAGTTGCCAACAAGACTGGAGGTCAGTGTAGTTCGGGAGGATGGACCAAGCCAGGGACTGGATGACATAGCTGATCTCGAGGAGGACATCAACAATCTGCAATTCTTCGATGAACAAGACTTTGGGAGTGTACAAATTGACTAGTTTGATATGAATGGATTAGCGGATAATTCGGGGTGGCTCAGTAATGAACCATATGTGGATGAGAGGTCTCAACCAAAGCAGGAATAGCTGGAAACAAGAACTGCTGCAATGGCCGGAATGGTTGATGATAAGGGAAAGTTGCTGGACAGCAACGGTACTAAGAATTTTGCTTAGGAATTGAGTAGTGTTAGTACAGTCGATATAGAGCAAGAGGCCACGCTGAAGCAGTTCAAACAAAAAAGTGATGATAATGATCAGAAGGCTAGAAAAGCCAAAGCCCCTGCAGAGACTGACTGTGATGTGGATGCGAGAATACTTACAACGGAACCAGACAGTTGCTTGTCGGTTGCCAGGGGAGTTTGGTGGGAACATGATGACCTGCATCTTGCCCCGGACAGAATCTGCCAGACGATACTTGGTATTCTGAAGAAGTAGATCACATGACTAGAAGCGGACGGTACTTCAAGCCCCCACACCTAGATCAACCAGAAGGATCTGGAAATGATAAGGAAGCTGAGAAACAGAGGGGGAGACTGTTAGAAGAGAAAGCTGTACAGAAGCAGCTAAAGAAGATTGAGGCGGACATATCAATCTGGGGGTTGCTCATGGCTTCGTGCGTATATCGGCAAACTGTATTGTCTGTAATGGACAAGGCCAAGCTGTCTATCGACACGACTCCAGAACAATTAGGGGACTTGTCTTCCTCGGAGGTGCTTCGCTGACTTTGACCTTCACAAATAAGGAATTGCCACCCGAGGGCTCTGAGCATAACAACTGCTATACATCTCAGTTGAATGCAGAGAGAAGTGGGTGTCGATCGTCTTGGTTGATACTGGGTCTGCAATTAATGTGTGTCCGTCGCGCATGGCCTATGCTATTGGTTTGAAGCCAACAGACTTTGTACCTACAACCCAAGTGATCCGGGCCTACGACAACACAAGTCGAGAGGTGATAGGAACAATTCAGGTTAGAACGCAGATTGGCTCGGTACAACAGGACATTGAGTTTCACGTCCTGGATGTTCCAGCTACCTTCAACTTGCTTCTTGGACGGCCGTGGCTATACCAAGTAAAAGCTATTTCTTCCACCTTGCATCAAATGCTAAAGTACCCTCTCGGAAATGGGGTAGCCATTATTTTTGGGAATTCTTCTATACATCCTCCGCCAAAGGTCATTACGCCAGTACTGGAAATTGTATATGGCGATGAGGATGTTTTCCTATCTGGGTTTACCCTGGCTAAGGCCCGAGTGGTGCAAGATATCCTGGCTATTGATGAGGGGTTGTACGTCAGTGCTCAAGTAGTCTACCTAATGAACAAGCTGCAACACTTACCCAGGATGGGATTAGGAAAGAGTGGCTGGAAGGGCGTTGCTGCACTGGCTGAAGTGCCATATAACCCTCATACATTTGGTTTAGGTTACACGCCTACCAAAGAGGTCTGGGTAAGAAAAGAGAAGGAAATGGTAGGAAGAGAAAAAGGCAAGGCAAAGTGGGAAGCACTATGAGCTTGTGCATAGACTAATTTAGGGAACTTTGAACGGCCTCTTTGTCTGGAAGGGGGAAGATTTCCCATTTTGTAACTTTCTTGAGCCATGGTTGAACTCTGAGAAGTGGCATTTGCCTGGCTTTGAGATTTTCTTTGACCTACAACTGCAAGATGATGAAGCTACAATGGAACAGACTGACTTGCCTGCTGAGGCAGAATATATTGCAGAGGATGAGTCCAACAGCAGTGAACTTGAAATGGAGGCAGCATTGGCATGTCTCCTTTCGGATCCTCAGATCAAACCGGAGAGCTTGGGGGATGACTTCACCATTTCCATGATCGGAGATCGATCATGTGTGGACCTTTCTAGTGGTATTTTGGATGCATCTATTGCACCCTCTCTCGTTTGACAGCTAGAGGAGGGCTTTTTGTCCAGTAGTTCTGAATCGGGTAGTAAGTCAGAATCTGATTCCACAGAGTTTGTGGAGTCAGAATCAGATTCCAATTCATCTGAGTCAGAGTCCGGTATTCCTGGGGTTGATAACCCGGATGTCGTAGTTTTGTCCAGGTCGTCTTTTTCCTTTTCTTTTGAGTTGATTGTAACCGAGGAATTGGATAAGCTGGAAGCCCTGAATGAGAATGATGCCACTACTGTTTCCGAGTACTTCTCTATGCCACTTGTGTATTGCATTGATCATGACTTTCAAAATTTTGATAAAAACGACGAGGAAGGAATTCCTCTTTTTTTAAAACATTTGATTGATCAAGAGAATGAGAGGTTTGTAAAACCCCTTGTTGATGAAATCATTTCAATTAATGTTGGTACTGAGAAGAATCCGCATCTGGTCCAGATCGGGTCCACGTTTTCTTCAAAGGAATGCAAGCACTTAGTCGCTTTATTAAAAGATTTCAAAGATGTTTTCACGTGGTCCTACGAAGAAATGCCTGGAATCGATCCTGAGATCGTCCAGCATCGGATCCCTTTGGACCCTGAGGCCCAAGCCGTCAAGCAGAAGCTTCGGAGAATATGCCCGAATTAGGCTTTGAAGATTAAGGAAGAGGTCACCAAGCAGATAGATGCAAGGTTTTTGTTGGTATCTGAGTATCCTACTTGGTTGGCCAACATTGTTTCGGTGCCAAAGAAAGATGGCAGAATTTGGGTGTGTGTGAATTTCAGAGATTTGAACAAAGCTAGTCCGAAGGACGACTTTTCGCTTCCGTACATCGACAAACTGATGGATTTTACCGTAGGCTATGCGTTGCTCTCCTTTATGGATGGGTTTTTTGGGTACGACTAGATCTTGATGGCACCCGAGGATAGAGAGAAGACTGCCTTCACCATGCCATGGGGAACCTACTGCTATAGGGTGATGCCGTTCGGCTTAAAAAATGCTCGGGCTACTTATCAACGGGCTGCGACCACGATCTTACATGATATGATCCACAAAGAGGTTGAGGTGTACATGGACGACATGATTGTCAAGTCTAAGGAAAGAGAGGGCCACTCCACCGCCTTGAAGAAATTCTTCCAGCGGATCATAGAATATCGGTTAAGGCTAAATCCACAGAAATGCACTTTTGGTGTCACAGCAAGGAAAATGTTAGGTTTCTTGATCACATAGAGGGGCATCGAGGTTGACCCTTCCAAAATTGAGGCCATACTAGAAATGTCACCACCAAGGACTGAAAAGGAGGTGCGAGGCTTTCTTGGTAAAGTGCAATTCATAAGACGATTTATTGTAAAATTAACCCTAACTTGTGAACCACTATTTGGTCTCCTGAAGAAAGGAAAGAAATTCCAATGGGATGACCGATGCCAGTTTACTTTTGAGCAAATCAAGCAGTATCTTCAAAACCCGCCCGTGTTGTCACCGCCAGAGGCGGGGAAGCCGTTGTTTTTGTATCTGTCAGTAACCGACACGACAATGGGCTGCATGCTTGCATAGGAATCTGAGGATAGAGTGGAGAAAGCCATCTATTACCTGAGCAAGAAGATGGTGGAATACAAGACCCGTTACACCCCGCTAGAGAAGGCCTGCTTAGCCTTGGTATAGGCCACCAGGAAGTTGAGGCACTACCAGTTAGCTCACTCCGTAATTCTGGTTTCGAGATTAGATCCCATCAAATATCTCTTCGAGAAACTAGCGCTTACGGGTAGGCTAGCCTATTGGTTGCTTTTTCTCTCCGAATTTGATCTGAAATATGTGACTCGCAAGTCTGTCAAGGAGAGAGCAGCAGCTGAGTTCCTGGCATATCACCCAGTGAAAGAGGACGAAGCAATAAAATACTTATTCCCAGATGAGGCTATTCTGCAGGTCGAAGAAGAGATTTGGACAATGTACTTTGACAGAGCATCTAATCAGTACGGTTATGGGATAGGGGTGTTACTGATAGCGCCCGACAATTCCTATATACCCTTAGCCTTCAAACTCCGGTTCAAGGTATCTAACAATGAAGCAAAATACGAGGCATGTATCGTTGGCATGGAAGCCGCCCTGAAACTAGGGGCAAAGTAGTTGGACGTCATTAAGGACTCGAACCTCATTGTGTCTCAGGCAAAAGGAGTCTGGAAGGTTAAGGAAGCAAAAATGAAAATCTATCACCAACTCTGGATGTTCTAATTCCTAGGTTTGAGAAGCTAACCTTCACACATCTGTTAAGAGAGAACAGCAGGTTCGCTGACGCCTTATCAACTCTATGTTCTATGATAGACATCCCTTTTGGAGTCTAGATGCGTCCGATCATTATTGAATAGAGGTATGTGCCGACCTACGAGTTGATCGTCGCAATAGATGAAGTACAAGATCAGAACCCCTGGTATCATGATATCTGGAACTTCTTGGAAAAGGAGGCTTATCCACTAGGGGCAAATGCCAAAGATAAAAGGGCAACACGGCAAATGGCCACTCAGTTTATCATTTGCGGGGGCAAGTTGTACAAACGTGGCCATCTGGGAATACACAAGTTGTGTGTTGATGCAGAAGAATCGAGGCGCCTAATGGAGGCCATCCACGGAGGGGAGTGCAGATCGCACATGAACGGAGTAATGTTAGCCTGAAAGATTCTCAGGCAGGATTATTACTGGTCAACCATGGAGGAGGATTGTATTGGTTTTGTTTGGCGATGCCACAAATGCCAAATTCATGCAAATCGCATGAATATTCCGCCGTCGAAGCTGTACAACATGATTTCACCATGGTTATTTTTAGTCTGGGGAATTGATGTTATTGGGGCAGTTACACCGAAAGGTTCGAATGGGCATGAGTATATCCTGGTGGCAATAGACTATTTTACAAAGTGGGTGAAAGCCCAGTCCTATGCAGTGCTGAAAGCATCGCACGTAGCCAAGTTCATCAGGAATAACATCATCTATCATTATGGGATCCTGAATGAGATCATTTTAAGAAAGAAGTGATCGACTTGTTGGAGAAGTACAACGTGGCTTTTCATAAGTCATCCACATATCGGCCACAAACCAACGGAGCTGTTGAGGTCGCCAACAAGAACACCAAGCACATTCTACAGAAGATGGTGGAAACCTATAGGGACTAGCCAGACAAATTGCCATTTGCTGTTTAGGGCTACATGAGTTCAATTCGGACATCTACTGGGGCAACTCCATATTCTCTGGTTTATGGGATGGAAGCTATTCTGCCGATCGAAATAGAGGTTTCGCCACTACGGGTTATGGCTGAGTGCCAGATAGCAGAAGTAGATTGGCAGCAGAGCAGGTTCAAGGAACTTATGCTGTTTGACGAGAGAAGGCTGAAGGTCCAAGGTTATCAACGCAGAATCGCCACGGCTTTCAACAAGAAAGTTCAGTCCAGGAATTTGAAAGAAGGGGATTTGGTTCTTAAGGACAACCGAGCTCCCATCCGTGACCCTAGGGGCAAGTTCAGACCCAATTGGACTGGCCCTTACATCATCAAATCAATTTGGTTGGGTGGAGCTGTCATTCTTATAGACCTAGATGGCCTCGAATTCTCTCAACCAATCAACATGGATAAGTTGAAGAAATACTATCCTTGAGTGGCTCGCTAGGTCGAAAACCCGGAAGGGCAACCTAGGAAAAAGTTAGAGCACAAAAAAATTAGAAAAAAAGAAAAAGAAAACTGAGCTCGCAAGGTTGAAAACCAAAAAAGGGCGGCCTTGGCAAAAGTTAGAGTGCAAAAGGAAAGTGCTAATACCTGAGTGAACCCGAATTGGAACTACGCAAGGCTTGATTCCCATCTTTGGGATACGTAGACAACTTCATTCTGAAGTCCAACCCTAAACACTTCAAACTCAACTGTGTCCGTGAGATTGTTCTGGTCATCTTTGTCTTTTCTATATCCAAGAGTTCGGTTATGGTGTTTACTATGAGAGCTGGTTACAGTGCAGTGCAGTGTTATTCAGACAAGGGACAACTTTTCATTTTCTGAATTCGGTGTTGTATATCTCGAGGATAAATTCCATGTGTGTCAAGTTGTGATCCTTATCCAAAATGGTTTTGAAAATTTTTAATAAAAGTTGATTTTGTTCAAATTAATCTTTTTACAACTTAGACCATTTTTGGACTAAAAGAAAAATTTTCAGTGCCCACAACTTCAATTTCATTGATTTCAACACAAAGTTCTCTAACTCTCGATGCAAATCAAAGTTGTTTTTTATTATATTCAAAAGGAAAACTTGAAGGTTAGATCAAAGCAATAAACTTGAGGCATCGATGAGTCAGGTGTTCCTGTGCTCCCTTCCTAAGCTTGTGGAAGCTTCAGATGCTAAAGTAGGCCTGATTTGCGCCTCATCCACGAGCTAAGCTATGCATTTTCTAGAAAGGGTGCAACTGAAATTGGAAGAAGGAGCCAGAAGTTCTCTTGTCCTCCATGCAGTGGGATATCGAGCTAGTTGGGAACTTCGGATTAGAAATGGAGCCGGGTACTCATCCCCTCTTCAGGGAAAATCTGGTCGTATCTGAACTGACGCCTGAACCAGATTGGAAAGTAGAAGACACAGTATGCCAGGCCAATCAGTTGAATATCGGGTTGCTGAGCTATGTTGTAGCTCATCTCAGGTAAATCAAGCCAAGGGCAATGCCAAGCAATGTCCACAGTAGACCTGTTGCACATCCAATGGCACCACCACCCTTCATTCGGGAAATCGACTAGCTGTTAGCGAAAGAAATAGCGTCGTGCTGAATATGTACGACAATAGTCCACTACCTTTAACCTATCCATGAGCCATATCTGGGGAGGGATGAAAAATAAGAGAGATTAAAGAATAGAGAGGTGCATGTGGAGAGAAAAAATGAGAAAGGGCTTTTAGAGAAAAACGGAGCATGAGTGCCGAGTGATGTGAGAAACACATGTGAGAAGGATGAGAAACATTACCTACAAAAGTAGTGGACTTTCAGCGAGTTTGGTTGTCTCCCGCCTGTGGAAGGCGTCCAAGCCCATTAAAGTTTTGGCCAATGCTAAGCTAATGCAGCTTTTGCCCTCTTTCAAGCCTTAGCCTACTTCGATCAAGCAAATGCTAGACCCTTCGAAACTCGGGGCAAGAAGAAAATGAGCCAACATACACAAGCAAAGGGCATGTTGCAGAAAACTTTGCCAAAGACGGTCGTCGCGGTCACCGGCGTCAGAAAATCGATGAATAAGGCTAGGAATATCCGACTCTCCCCAAAGATCGAGCATCACATAAAGTGAGCCCACACATCCTTCCTAAAGCTTGGATGTGACTAAAACGGGATTGGGGCAAGATTTCCTCGTCACGCCGGGATTCCATCAGAACTTGGAATTCTTCTATTGTAGGGCATATCTCTTGCCCCCTGAAGCTAAACACATGTGTAATCGGGTTCCAACACCTAGCCGTGGCATGTAGGAATGGAAGACACAGTGGGGTACGACTTAGCGGGAATAGTGCATTTATCCTGAAACCCCAGAAATTCACTTTTTCCGAGCCATCTAAAGTTGCAATCCAATTTGAGAGTTTTTTGGTGAAGAATGGCTCCATTTGTGGCAAAAATAGATCTGGAATGAAGAAACTACAAAGAATGGCTCCATTTGTAGAAGATAAGTCACTGAGTGGAAGACAAGTGGCAGCAATCTGGAGGTCTCTTGCACTGATGGCCGACCAGCCAGTGCTAGTGGCCGACCGGCCACCTTTTGTAGCCGACCGGCCACCACTGGTGGCCGATAGCCACAACTGGTGGCCGACAACCTCTGTTTATGGCCAATGGCCTCCTGGTTGGTCCTTTGGTCCATTTATGTTTTGAGAGTGCTAAGAACCTGTGTTTTGTTCTGCTTTTGGTGCATTATGTTGTCATGTTTTACTAGTTTTGTTGAGTTGCTTTCGTTTTGTTTCGATTTGTTTATCGAGTTGTTGTGTTGCTTATCGAGTTGTATTGGTGTTGTTTTGTCGATCAAAGTTATTGCTTTGTTTATCGAGTTGTTATTTGCTATTTATCGAGTTATTTTACTCTGTTTGTTATGTGTTGATTGGTTCATTACCTGATTAAGAGAGTCCCAATACAATGTGTGATGTTCAATTTCCATCAATCTTGTTTTTTGTGCCATGAGGTGTTATGCAGTGCTCAGAATGTAAAATACAACACTTTTTCATCAAAAAGTTGTTTTCATTCTGATCATGGTTACTTTTTACAAAAGAGTACAAGTTTTAAAGAAAATGAAACTGTCTAAAACTATACAATGTGCTAACACTACTAGCAAGAAAGTATGAATTGGCGCCATCCACCTCAGGATCAAGAGGCCCTCTTCATCCTCTTCCTGGGCACGGACTCAAAGCTATCTCCATCGATGCCACTGTAAGAGGCCCCCGTATCTGAGCTAGCCGCTGAACCTACCTCAGCATCATCTCCGCTCTCAGAATCTGAACTGGTATCGTCCTCTCCATCCTTAGATGACTCTGACTGTGGACTTGCTACCTCCTCATCCTCACCCATCTTGTCATCATCATCATCCAGGACGAGCTCTAAAGAGCCACTCTTGTCACAGGTGCCCCTAGCTCTATCTCGGCTGCGTGTCGGTGCCTCCCGTATCTCTCTCTCTCTCTCCTTACTGCCGGAGGAGGCACTGATGGTCCTGCTACAGCTCCTGCTGGAGCGTCCGATGGGGCTAGGATCTGAAAAGGGAAATTTGTCAAATACGTCAGTCACGGTGTATATCAGATACAAAGGTGATATGCAACATGAGTGTATGGATGCAGTGTATGAATACAGTGTTTTAATGCAGTATTTGAATGCAGTGTATCAAATCAGTGAAGTGTGGAGCAGATTACAATTGAAATGCTAATGTATCGGCAGAAAATTTGATGGCACGAAGTGCGAAGTGAAGGGAATTACCAGAATCCTGTAGAGGCTGAGCAGGTTCATGCTCCTCTACACCACCTCCATCAGGGAAGCCACTAGTTCGAGAGCCTCCTTGGTGTACTCTATAGGTGCCTGCAAGTGCGTTGAGAGGATTAATGTTCTATAAAGCATAATTCAAATGAATTGAATATGTAAAATATAAAGTGTGGTACATACTGGAGTCGGGCCCCAAACCCCGAGAAGCTCGTGCTTGGCTGGTGCGGGCTCAATGGGAATCTGGTAAGCCTCCCCGGTGTGCCGCCAGTAGGTGAGTGTGGTAGGCAGCTCTGGCCACCCCGTCCTCTATCTCGTCCGAGAACCTCTCCTGCCACGGGTCCCGGTCGCCCTAACCCCTCTGTCTCTCTCTCTCTCACAACTGGAGCCCTCGCACTTTCACCTTCACGGGCGCCAATCAGAGGCGGCATGAGGTATGTCTGAATAAAGGTTGTGTAATCACCCTCGACTCGAAAAAAGTCGGTGTCCCAGCCCCTGGTGAAATCAATCATCTTCTGAAAAGTGAATTTCTCTGTGGCTCGCATATATGTCGGAGGTGGCATGGGGACTACCGGCTCGGGCAAGCCTATGCTCTGGCGTAAGAACCGCTCCCCTAAGAACAATGCCTAACAAATCGGGCCCTCAAGAAGGAGCTGAAAGTGGGAAGCCTCTCGCGCCCAAGCAAATTGATCCCAGACTCCCTTAGGCATTACCACCCAGGGCTGCCAAGTGATCTGTAAATGGAGAATGCGCAGGTTGTTAGCTGTCATAAGATATTGCGACATGAATCAAAATCAAAGGGAAATAGAAATAATAGTGAATCTTGAGTTACCTTGGCCGCGGTCACAGTATCGAAGTATCGACAGAAGAATGGGAATAACTCCTGGGACCTCCGCTAGCACCTCCCGTCATACCGGTGCGAGTATAGTACGACAGGAGGCATCTCTACGTTCGACTCTGGGGCAAGTGTCGAAAAATAGGCGTACACCCATAGCTGCAGAAAGCAAAAGGGTAACAGTGAGTATACAACAGATAAATACAGAGTGTGTAAAGCAGAAAGCAGACTGTGTGTGTGCAGTGTGCAGTATAAGCAGTGTACAAAAAGTGCAAAGTAGAAAACACGGTAAGAAATGTGAAATAGAAAAGTAAAACATACCTCCCAGGCCCTCCAGTAGCCTCCAATCAGATGTCAACTCCTACGGGAGGTCGAGCTCATGTACCCGTATAAGGTGGCCAGGCCAGCGCCGCCCCAATCGTAGAATCGGACACGGGGCAAGTCCACCAAGGTACTCACGAGATACAGCCTGACGGTGTTTGCCTGATCAGCGAACAAAGTAGTGCCAAACAGGAACATCAGGAAACCTCGGGCATACTGCTCGGTCTCCTCTCGGGTCGTTGGTACTGTCCCTCTGTAATGATCTGCAAACCAGGTGTATCGGACCATCCCTGATCGTGAGATAGGTGGGCGAGTCCCCAACAGATAAATTTGGGCAGCCTCCTACTCGCCCATATCCGTGTCGTAAGGAATCGGATGACCCTCCACCTCTATAGAGGTGAGCATCAAGAAATCGAAGGAAGTCATCGTCATCTCCCCTACGGTAGAGAAGTGAAAGGAGTCAGTGGTATCCCACCACCTCTCTACCAAGGCGCCCAGTAATGGCCTGCTCGCTATGAGGCGTGAGAGCCCCATGCAGAATGAGCCGAAGCCGGCCTCATCGATAATATAGCGAACACCGTCGGGGAGCTCCATGTACCACTCCCTCGCGAAGGTGGTCCCGTATCCTCTGATGGTGTGTGAATCCCCTTGTGATTAGGACAAGCAGATGAAGGGTAGTGTAACAAATACTACAGTGCAAGAGTATGATTTAGGCAAGCAATGCAAAGTACAGTGGAAAAACGTAAGAATACAGTATATACCTTAGAGGAGCCATAAGATAAATGTGACTCCAACTCATGCAGTAAGAGGTCCTCTGGTACGCCTCGTGCAAACCCTCTGAACTGACGAATGTTGTTGGAGGGTAGCACATGTATCTCAGGATGATACGTCACCGGGTCAAAAGGTCGAACGCTGAGTGGCAATGGCTCAAGCTCTGGATCCACCTCCATCTTCGGAGAGGCTCCGTTGTGTGGGATGTCGTCCACTATTTTGAGAGAAGATGAGAAAATGGTCGAAAGTGGGGAAAATGGTTGGAAAATGCCAAAAGTCAACGAAAGTTAACTCCAAGAGAAGAAAAATAGGGAAAAAAGACGAAGTTCGGGAAAAGGCACTAAATCCAAGAAAAACTCGAAGGAAACGAGCCTTGAGTGGTGAAAACAAAGAAAGAGGCACCGAAATTGACTTTCGATCAGTTCAAAGCAGAGTAGACCTAGAAGGGTTTAGCGAAGAATGGGTTTATGAGGCGTTAGAAAACGCGTATAACGCTCGGATCTTAAGAGGATGAAGGTCTAGAGAGGAAGGAGAGAGATTTTCGGACTTGGAGAAGTAGAGAAATGAAGTATAGGAGGGTATACTTAAAGACCTAGGGTGAAATACCCATTCTGCCCCGAATTTGCCATCGGTGGCCGATAGCCACCATTTGTCGCCGATCGGCCACCACTGGTGGTCGGCAAGGCCAATTCGTGGCTGACAGTGCTTAGGAGTGGCCAATGGGTGGCCGGTGCCCCTTCCTAGTGGTCTTTCAGTTCCTAGTGCTCCTATTTTGATGTTTTTCTACTGTTTTGGTCCCTGTTCCCAAGAGGTGCAAGGAAGAGTTACTGCCGAGCTCGAATCTTCTTTACGGAGGCTTAAAACTGTGTTCTCGGTGATCATTATTTGCCTAATATTGGAAAAAGTGTATCCTTTTTATGTATTACAACCCTTCTGAGGGGTAGATCGAAGAGTTGCTTGTGAACTTGTCGCATTAGGATGCATTTTTCATCCTTGTGTAGCTACGTATTCCTTCATTACATACTTGAGGCATGCGTCATGCATTTTGTACTTTAACATAGAGCGTGTTTTTTTCATTGTGCATTGAACATGCATTTTGTACTTTAGTGTGGAACATGCTTTTGCATAAGTTATGCATTGTATTGCGTTGTGCATGCTTTCACGTTTGCACATTTACATTGAAAATGTTCATATCTATTGCATTGTGTTGCATTGTGCGCACTCTCATGTTTACGTTGAAAATGTTTGTATCTGTTGCATCGAACATGCGTTTGCTATTATTGCATGGAATATGCATTTTGGTGCTGCATAGAATATGCTCCAATTTTCGTTGCATAGAATATGCTTCTGTTTTGTTCCTGGCATGTTGTATATCAACATGTTCCTAACATTGTGTCATGGTTATACTGTTTTGCATGGAACATGCATTCTTACTATATCACACTTGTTGAGTGTCTTTCTTTGCATGTACGATATTGTATGTACAGTTCATTTAGAGGAATTCCAGGTGAGACCTTTCCTGTCCTTCGAACTCCTTGTTTTGGTTAGAAGCATTCGGACGAGTTCCAGTGTTTACACCACTCCTTATTTTCGTTGGAAGCATTCGGACGAGTTCTGGTGTTTACACCACTCCTTGTTTTGGTTAGAAGCATTCAGATGAGTTCCGATGTTTACACCACTCCTTGTTTTGGTTAGAAGCATTCGGACGAGTTCCGGTGTTTACACCACTCCTTGTTTTGGTTAGAAGTATTCAAACGTGCTCCGATATTTATACCACCCCCAGTTAGAAGCATTTGGAACGCGTTCCAATGCATATACCACCCCTGTTTTGGTTAGAAACATTGGGACGTGTTCCGATGTTTATACTACCCCCAGTGTTTACACCGTTCTCTTTTCCTCCTGCATGCGACGCATTAGGACGCTTTGGTTATAAGCAATCGAACGAGTTTCGATGCTTAATACCACTCCTTGTTTTGGTTACAAATATTTGGACATGTTTTGGTATTTATCACTGCTCTGATTAGGAACATTTGGGTGTGTCCCTCTGCTCACGTCATCCCTTCTCTTCTTCCGTGCGCAATGCGTTCGGATCGTGTTTTACACCTCGGGTGCGCTCGATGGTTTTGTTGTTCTTTGTCTTTCCTACGTGATGCGCAGTTAAGATTGCATAATTTTCTTACATCCTTTCTGCATGAAATGTGGTTTGGTTCATGTTTACTTACTTCTATTCATGTCTGAGATGTAGCATTTCTTTGCATAAAATTTGCATCTAGATGTTTCATTACGACTCATTGCATGATCATAAGTTATGTTTTGCATTGTGCATATCACCTGCATTTTGCCCTAGAACTACGCTAGTTTGATTCCTTACAAAGGGACACATAGGCAACTTGCAGGTGCAACCGTTCTTTGTTTTGTTTGTTTGTTTGTCCAAGTCTTCGGCCTTGTCAAAAATAGGTCGTCTCTGAGTTTTGACATTCACTCACGTCATTTTATGACCTCCGAGTTCTGTCAAAGAGGGGCAACTGTAGACACCTTATTTTTTACCGTCCTCAAGACTTGGACGTCATCATTTGAACACTAGATGATTTTGTATGCTTGTGTTCGTTTTGGGTGCCCGAAGTTCTTGGCCGGGGGCCTTGTCTTTGAGCTTCTAAACCTTATCTGTTTTGTGCTTGGTTGTGGACCAAGGGCGTGTTATTTCAAGTCTGGAGGAGCAAGTGGCTTGTCGGCCAGCCCCATAGCCTATCGGCCATGACTTGTGCCTGTTGGCCATCAGGGGTGGCCGGTCAGCTATGTTGGTGGCCAGTCGGCTAGTAGTGGTGGCCGACAGCCATTTTTCTCCTTTTTTAGATATTTGTTTGCCAGCTGTGCCAACTGTTGTCCACTAAAGTGCATCTTCATACACGTGTATGGAAGCATGATTTCAAGCCTTAACCTTGATTTTCTATACATAGGGGTTGTTCTACCCCATTTGGAGGGGTTAGAATTTTTGGATCAAAAATCCCTCTCTCTCTCTCTCTCTCTCTCTCTCTCTCTCTCTCTTGCTATTTTGCATACACTTGTTTACTTTCTCTACACCTTTGCACATCAACCCATAACCAAACACCTTCACCATTGAGCTGTGGTCTCTTGGAGCTTTGTTTGAGCCTTGAAAGGGGATTTGAGCTTGGTTTTGTTGCCTAAAATTGTGTTGTGCATCAAGAGGTATAAGACTCACCTTTTAAACTTGTTTTGCATAACTTGTTTTACCATCTTTTTGTACTATTTTTGGCCTGGTTTTCAACTACAAAAACCTCTGTTTTTATGACCTAAAAATGGTGGTTTGAGGTTACTTTGTGTTAAGAGGTGATCCACCCTTCTTGTTCCTTGGCTTGTGTTGCTTTTCGTGCCATCTTTCATCACCTTCAAATCAAACTTTTTGGGCCTTTTAACCACTGAAATGTAGAGTTATTTCAGTGATAAAAACCTTCTTTTGAAGTCCAAAATTGGAGGCGATAGCCTCCCCTCCTTGTATCGTGTTTGTATGCCTAGATAGCTTAACACGTGAGCATGTTTTTCTAGCACTTTGTAACTTAATCTCAACATGTTTTTGCTACTGTTTTGACTGGATTCAGCTCTGTTTTGAGCTGGTTTGGTCCTTTGAGGCTTGTATTGTGTGGTTGTAGTGTAAAGAGGCTTCATTAGCTTAATGTCCTAGGCTTTTTAGCATGAATTGCATAAGTTGCTTGCATGCTTTAGTGTCATTTTGCACTCCATTTCAGCATTGAAATCTATGCGATCTCCCTCTATTCTTCACTCTTTCATTTATTTTGAAAGTGGCTTTGAGCCCCTTGTTGGCTTGAGTGTGAAATGGAGACACTTATGCGTAATGGTTTAATTCCTTCGGGAGTTCATTATCAACGGCATGAGGTCTCTTTCATGAACAAGGCACTTCTGGTTTAATCCTACTTTCAATTAGAAGACACTCACCTTGGACTTAATCGATTAAAGAATGGATTGGTAAGTTAAAATGAGTAAACAAAATGAACGAGTAAAAGAGGTAAGATAAAGCATCTTTTGTGTTACATTGCATGTGTTCGGATCGGATGTTAATTCGAACACGAGAAAAATGGGACGTTTCATACTCAAAGTGATGAAATGTGCCACTTTTCCTAGTCACCATTACCCTTGATCATGCATGATAGGGTTGTGGTTTTGTTAGGTCTTGTTTTGCACTCATTAAGCTTGTACAAGCTTGGTTCCTTAGCCATCATGCATGGAAAGTGCTTGGTTAATGGTTTGAGGACCAAGAGCTACACTCCTTCGAGCTTGTGTGATGATTAAGAGGGTTACAATGCTTTGCCTCTGTTTGCTCTCTGTTGTAGCAAAAAAGGAAGTTTAGGGAAGGGGTATCCGACCGGCCACCAATGGTAGTCGACTGGCCATCAATGAAGAATTTTGCATGGTGTGATCCTGAGTGGAGCAGAGGTGTTCTGGAAGTTGGCACAATTTTCAGTGATCAAATATGTGCAAACAGAGGCATTCAGTGGCAAGGCGGTGGCTTTTCGGGTGGAGAAACCAAGCGTACATATGTCCCTCGCCCCTCGAGGCCATTTAGTTGCTTTGCTTAGCTAGTTAGTTGTAGCTAATTCATTCAACTGTTGTAATTAATTAGTTAGTGTAGCTAGCTCTTCGCTTTCGGTTTGTAATATTTAATTAGCTTAGAATAAGTTAGTTAATTTGTTTGAATTGTTGTAATAATTAGTTAACTAGAACAGTTAACTAGTTTCAATAGCATTGTAATAGCTTAGCTTAATTAGCATAGCTAGTTAGCTTATTCATTCGGACCCTCCTTCGCAAGGGCATAATGTTGTAATAATTGTGCGTGTGTGTGCGTATGTCTTCCAACCTTATGTCATTATCCCTTTTGTTCAATCGCTTTCGATGGTTAGATTAGGGACATTTTCAATTAGCATATCTTATGCTCGCATGTTTGCATCCATTCATTTGTCTTGCATGCACCGAGGCTCAGCGCATCATTCAAACTGCATTGACATTTCAATACTTCTTTGAGTACGTGTTTCAAAGCATGCTATCAAAGTGTTACAAATACCATGATTAAGTAGCCAAGCCTATTTAGTTATATCATTGCATGTGTTGCATTAGTCATTTAACATAGTTAGGAATCATGCATTTTTCTAACTAGCTTTTGTTTTGGTTTGGAGTACTCGGTGAGTTTTATGCTTTAGCACACTTGCATAAGTGTGATTGCCATGTTGCCATATTTAGCATGCTTGCCATGATGCTATGTGCTTATTTGCTAAATTGCATGAATGCCTGTGGATGAAGGCTTGTTGTTTGAATTAGAACAATTCAATGAATGTGAGTTTTAAGCCCACTTCGCGAAGTGGCAAATCATGTTTTAAGCCCACCTTGTTTGGTGGAAAATCCGCATTTTTAAGCCCAGTTGAGGGTGGCAGATTCAAACCATTTTCGAAAGCAAACATGAGTTGAATTGTTCTAAGTCTTGCGACTAGTCTATACTTGCTTGTGCGCGTCACATAGTAATGTTAGCTAATAACCGGAATAAAAACACATAATGTTTATAAAAGAACATATCATGTTTAGTAAAGACCAATCTTTGATCGGGCGAGCAGGGTGCTCGTTTCAGAACCTTCCCCTCTCGTACCTAAGTTCCTGAGACGAGACAACTTTGGTGATGACGGACACGTGGCATTTGGCATGAGTCAGGGTTTCCTAAATTTTTCCAAACTAAAATATTTAGGTGACGACTCTGTAATCTGGCAAAGCAGTCCAATTTTTGGCATTATTTGATTTAAAATTGATTTTCCAAAAAGGTTTGCCGGATTGGACTCTTTGGTGTTTCTCAGTTTCACATTGCACTTATGAGACTAGATTCAGAACCATAGGTAGAGTCCTAACTGTGAGACCTTCTTTTCAAACCCTTTTCGAAAGGCGGGAGCGCAGAAAAAGGTGAGTCCACATCTGTCAAAGAGGGGCAACTGTAGACATCCCATTTTTTACCACCGTTAAGACTTGGGCGCCACTGATTGATCACTCGATGATAAAAGTTATGCTATGCAAATGTTTGATTTCTTCAACAAGAAGAGCTTCTAAATTCCAACCTTACACCCCATTTTGGCCAAAATGATGTTAGACCAAAATTATTTTAAACATTAAAACCCTCTCTTTCAAAATATCTTTGAAAATGTTTCTGCGATGTTCCGAGGCTCACATTTCGTTAAAAGTTGCACTTTTCGGCAAACCGAGCAAGGACAAAATGGAAATAAATGGAAGAGAGGTGAACTCTTTAAAGAAATATTTTAAACATCTTATTTAGAGGTTTGGAGTTGAATAAAATTGGATGGGAGGGAAGAAAACTAGTTGAGGAGAAGTTGAGCTTCAAATCATTAAGGGAGAATGAACAGCCTTCACTAAACCAGGCCTATCCTTTTGTACAATTGAACTTCAGTTGTGAGGCCATAACCATTGGAAAGTTGACTTCTGGGGCTTCATTTTACACTCAAGAATCTCCTAAAGCTATGTCCGAATGAGGGAGATATGGCCGTGTGAAGTTAGGTATCCATTTGATTAAACTAGAAATGAGAAACCTTCACTAAAATAGGCATGTCTCCTTGCACACTTAGAATTTTGATGTAAGGCCACTTCCATTGGAAAGTAGACTTCCAAGACTTCAATTTAGACTCAAGAATAACCTGCCAAGGAGTCCAGATTAAGGAGATATGCCCATTTGAAATTGGACCTAGAAGCAGATTTTTGGTGGCCGACCGGCCATCATTGGCGGCCTACCGGCCACACTTCTAGCCTGTCGGCCACTCGTGAAAAAGCAAGATATTTTTTGGCCAGCTGTCCCCCACAAGCTCTAGCTATCCAAGGCTTGATATTTTCGACCTGTTAGGCTACTTTTCTATATATACCAGGCCAAACCTCTTGGTTTAAGGTTCAAAAAAATTCCAAAAGCTCTAATTCTTGGAATTCTATCTCTATCTCTATCTTGCAACCTATACACCCTCTCTCTACACTTCCTAAACCAATATTGGAGCTCTCATTGTTGAGATTATTGAGTCCAAATTTCAACCCTTGAGAGTGAGAATTTGTTGGTTTGTGAACAAAAGTGTTGTTCCTCTTCAAGAGGTATAATTTTGAGCACCTTTGCACTACTTCTTTTCTATCTTTTCTTGCTGATTTATAAATGTTTTTCAACTATTTTTATGGGTTGAAGCTTGTGGTTTAAGGCTATTAAAGGTTGAGGGGTTAATCACCTTCTTTGAACCTTGTTCTCTGAGCCTTTACACTTGTGTTTCCCATTCTTTTCTCAAAATTTTTTTGAGCTTTTTACCATTGATTTCCAAAGCTTTTCAAAGGCTAAAAATATTGTTTTGAGTTCTCAAAAATGGAGGGGTTAGCCACCCCTCTTTATGATTGTTTACTAGCTCAAAATCTCCATGTTTTAGCTTATTGTTTTAACTACTTTTGTCTTCATTCCAGCATGTTTTCCAACTAATTTTGGGCTATGAAAACTCTGTGTTTCTCGGCTGAAGCTTGGGTCCTATGGCCATTAAAGGTTGAGTGGTTGATAGCCTTTCTTTGTACCTTGTTTTGAAGGCCTTTGCCCTTGTGTTTCCCACCCTTTTACTATCTTTTTTGGGCTTTTAAACATTGAATTTCAGAGTTATTTCAGTGGCTAAAATCATGTTTTGAAGGCTAAAATCATGTTTTGAAGTCCAAATTTGGAGGGGTTAGCCTCCGCTCCTTGTGTCTTGCTTACTAGCCTAGTTTGTGCCATATTTTAGCAAATTAATTTAGCTATTTATAGCTTAATTCCAGCATGTTTTAGGCTTTGATTTGGACTGTTTTGCCTCTGTTTTGGGCTGGTTGTGTCCTTTAGGCTTTATATTGCATGCTTCTAGTGTAAGTGCCCTCGCAAGCTTGGTGTTTTAGGCATTTAGACACTATTTGTTTGAGTTGATTGCATTGTTTTAGTGTTTTTCTCACTTAATTTCAGCAAGCATAATCTATGCAACCTCCCTCGTTTCTTGAGTCTTTGTTTGGTTCGAAGGTTATTTCAACTTTAGGATTGTTTAAGCTTGAGATTGAGGTCCATGCTTAATGGTTTAATCCTCTTTTGGGGGTTCAATATCAACGGCATTACACCTCTCTCTTGCCTTAAACCACCTTTTGTTTGACACTTCCTTCTCTTTTAGAGGACTTTAACTCACCAATGGACTTAATTGGTTAAGGAATGGTTGGTAAATTAAAATGAGTAACTAAAACTTGGGACTAAAAGTGTGCAAGATAATAACTTGTTGTGTTCAATCGGACGTTAATTGAACACATGAAAACTTGGGTTATTTCATACTCATTAGTGATGAAATGATCCAAGTCTCCAAGGTCAACCACTTCCCTTGATCTCTCATGAAAGGGAGGAGGTTAGAGTCTCATTTTGTTGCATTTAATGAAATTGCGCACTTTGGTTTGTGAGCCATCATGCAATGAACTTGCTTGAGTTGATGGCTTATGGACCAAGGTTTGTCTCCCTTTGATTTGTCCATGAAAAGGGGAATGAATTGTGCAGATAAGCCATTGAGAAATACATTGTCTTGCTCTGTTTTCTCTCTGTTGCAGCAAGGAAGACCAGTCATCAGTGGCCGACCGACCACCATCAGTAGCCAACCGGCCACCATTGGTAGCCGATCGACCATCATCAGTGGCCAACCGGCCCCCTGTCGGCCACCAATGCAAATTCAAAAGTGTGCTCCTGAGACAAAACAAAGTTGTTCTGGAAGTGGGCAACAGTATTCATGTTCAACTGTGCAAACAAAGGCATTCAAAAGCAAAACAGTGACTTTTCGGGTGGAAATCGAGCATGAGCATGAGCATTCTTCGCACAACGAGGCTGTTTAGCTTAAATATTTAGATTAAATATTTATTGTCTTCACTTAGTTGTAGCTAATTAAGTGTTGTAACTAATTAGTTAATTAATTCGATTTCATTTCGTAGTTAGTTAGTTAACTAGAATAGTTAGTTGATTCATATTTTGTTGTAATAATAGTTAATTAGTTTAGCTAGTTATTTATTTCGGTCTGTAATAATTAGTTTAATTAGCTTCACTTTAATTAGTTAGTTGATTACCTTAGTTCATTCGAACTCTCCTTCGTGAGAGCTCAATATAATAATGTGTATGTCTTCTAACCCCACGTCTTTCTCCCTTCTATTTATCTACTTTTGATGGTTAGTTTAGGGACATCATGTTTCAATTAGCATACTCATGTTTTGCATCCATTTGTATTGCATGCACTGGGGCTCGACTCAACATTCTAACTGCATTGTCAATTCAAATACTTCTTTGAATACATGCTTAGACCGTGTGCTATCTAATTGATTCATATGCCATATTAGTAGCCGATCCTAGTAATTGCATATCGCATGCGTTGCATTAGTCATAATTGCATAGTTAAGACTCATGCATTTTTTCTAACTCTTCTATTTATTTTGGCTTGGAGTACTAGGTGAGCTATTATTGCTTTAGTATACTTGCATGAGTGTGAGTACTTGCCATGACTAGCATGCTTGCCATGAGGCTAATTGCTTAAATGCTATATTTGCTTGAATGCATGTGGATGAAGGCTTGTTGTTTTAATTGGAATGATTCGATGAATATACGTTTAAACCCACTTTGTCAAGTGGCAAATTCACAAGATCTAAGCTCACTTTGTTAAGTGGCAAAATCAAACCCTTTTTGCAAAACAAACATGAAGTTGAATTGTTCCAATTCAGGTAAACTAGTCTATACCTTGTGTGTGTGCATCACATAGTAATGCTAGCCTAATAATCAGAATAAGAGCATATAATGTACATAAGATTCATATCATGATTAGTAGAGGTCGATCTTTGATCGGGCGAGCGGGGGTGCTCAAATATATTCATGACCTTCCCCTCTCGTACCCAAGTTCCCGAGCCAATGCAACTTTGGCGATGACAGACACGTGGCCTTTGGCACGAGTCATAAGTTTCCTAAATTTCCCTAAAACAAAAAATATTTAGGTTGCAACTCTGTATCTGGCAAAGTAGTCCAATTTTGGCATTTTTGATTCAAAATCAATTTTTCAAAAAGATTTGCTGGATTTGGACTCTTTGGTGTTTATCAAATTTCACATTGCACTTGTGAGATTAGATTCAGAACCGTAGGAGTCCAAACTGTAGGACCTATTCAAGCTTTCGAAAATGGGGCGCGGAAAAGTCAAGCTACATTAGGTTAGGCAATTAAGGTTAGGCAGTTAGATTACTAAGAAAAATATTGAATTTTTTTTTTTAGTTTTAAAAAAATAGAGTTTTGAAAAGAGTTTGGTTATGAGTTTTGAAAACTTTGTTTGGTTATGAGTTTTGAAATTTTTTTTATTCAAATCATGATTCCAAAATTTAACCAAACACTACCTCAGTTTGTTTATTGGGTAAATTATATTGACCTCTCTTGAGGTTTACCTTAATTACGGGGATCTCCCCTATAGTTTAAAAAATAACAATGCCCTCCCTTGCTTTTGAAAATAATATACAGATTCCCTGTTTCCGTTAAAAGAGCATGGACGACGTTAAGTTCACAGGCGAAATGACCATAATACCCCCCTTGAACCATTTTGTGAAAAGACACAACTGACCCTTAACAGAAACCCCCCCCCCCTCATTTATTCCATTTCATAGGGTTCACGATCAGAAAATCGAAGAGAGTAGAAGAGTGAGCAACAAAGGATTGGAGGAGAAGATGATGGCTTAGGGATTTTTTCGAAGATCTTCTCCGATTATCTTTCACAGTGCAAAGTGTGAAAGAGTTTAATCGGTTTGTTTTGTTATTTACGGCTTCCAAGTAAGTTCATTAACAAATATGTTCAAGATCAAAATTTATGGAAAACAAAATATGTAATATGTGGGTTTAGGGTTTATGAATGAAGGATGTTTTAGAGTTTTGAGAGTTTTGTTAGTGTAATTTTGAACAAATTTTTATGGTTTCAGAATTGTATTTTTTTGGTATTTAGGGTTTTTCTAGTTTGTAATCAAATATTGTAATTTTTTAAGATTATTCAACATTATTACTTACTAGATTTGGAGTATAAGAATGTTTGTTAGATTTTATTAAATTATTATTGATTTAGGGTTTTTGTTCAATTTTTTTCAATGTAGATAGATTTTGTTCAATGCAATGTTGTATTATTTGTTTAATGTTGTGAAAAATATATACAAAAATTGTAATTTTTTTGGATTAGTAAACATTATTATTTAATATTTTGCATTATTCATTATTATCAATTTGTTTCTCTGGTTGAATCATGGTAGCTTTTGAATTACTTGAATTTGTTTTGTTAAAATTCATTAAATTGGTTCAATTTGTTTATCTGTTCAAATTTGTTTATTTGTTGAAATTAAATGTTTATCTGTTGAAATAAATGCATATCTGTTTGAATTAGTTATATTAATCAAATATTGTAATGTTTTGGGTTAGGATTTTTTTTAATATAGATTTTGTTCAATGTGTATTGATTTAGGGTTTTGTTATCTGTTTAATTACCATTTCAACTATGGTTGCATTTTCTTCATTTGATTTAGTCATCCATTACAAGGATAAAGTGGGCAGGGTATACAATGTGAATCTTGATATGTATTGTCATGTTGATCTGTTGAAGGATGTACATGGGTCAGTTCTTAGTAACACAGGTTTGATTGAGGCTCTTGCAATTCATTTGTACTGTGATATACTTGGTTCTGATAAGAGAAGAGTGTTAGAAAATGATCTTGATGTACTAGATATGTTTTACATGCAAAGTGTGAGTAAAACAATTAACTTGTATGTAGATGTTGTTCATTCTATTGGGTTTGAGGGTGGAGAAGTTAATGCTAGGGATGAGGATGCTGTAGAAATAGATCAATCAGTACAGGATGGTAATGGTGATGGTGACGTAAAAGGAGATGATGAGTACCACATGGATGATTTTGTTGGGTTTAGTGATGAAGACTTAGATTGGAATGAAAATGTGGATGCTGAAAATGAATTTGATAGCACAAGTAGTGAATATATCTTAAGTCAAGATTTTGGCTTAGGTGAAGATGATGGTACACTTAGTGATTATCAATTAGGAGATGATGTAATGGTGTATGATGTTAGTGCTGATGATGACTTTGATGATGAACCTATTTGTGGATTCCGAGGGAAAACAGTTTCATACTCCCTATGATGATAAAGAGCCATATTTGAATCCAAAAGGGGAAGTGGTATTGGAAAAGGGAATGATTTTTGCAGATGTAAACAGCTTCCAAGGTGCATTGAAAGATTATACAATGGAAACTGGCTTCAAGATTGTAAGGGACAAAAATGAGAAGCCTAATGTAGCCCACTGTACTACTGAGGGATGTCCTTGGAGGATTCATGCATCTCTTCTGCCATATGGGATAACTTACAAGATAAAAACCCTAGTTTCCTAACATACATGCAGTAGGTTGAACCAAAATACTGAGGCAACTTCAAATTGGATAGCAAAGAAATTGGTTGACAGTTTTAAAGAAAATCCAAACATAAGGTTGGATACAATGCAATGCAAGGCAAGTTGAATAAGATGTATGGGATTGATGCTTCAAAGATGCAATTGTATAGAGCTAAAAAAAGATATAGAGATGAGGTAGAGGGTAATCATGGTAGCCAATATGTGCTACTACCAACATATGCTGTAAAGATTAAGAAGACAAATCCTGGTAGTTTTGTGAAGATCAATTATGATAACCCACCCAAGCCAATCTTAGAGGATGAACCCACACCAGAAGAAGAGAGCACAATCAGTTTTAACTCAGTGTTTAAAAGAATATTCATTTCATTTGAGGTAATGAAAACATGGTTAGTTAATGGATGTAGACCTTTCATATGGGTAGATGGTTGTCACTTGAAGGGTCCTTATAGTGGAGTGCTAATTTCAACAGTTGGTTTAGATAGGAATAATGGGTTGTTTCCACTGGCAATAGGAGTAGTGGAGTGTGAATGTAAGGAGAGTTGGACATTTTTCCTACAACACTTGAGAATAATACTGAGTGATGCATTGCCCACTAAGCCTTGGACCATCTTGTCTGATGGAAAAAAACTGTCTTGACAAAATTGTGAGTGAAATCCTACCAGAGGCTAGCTATAGAAGATGTTGTATACATTTGTTTAACAACTTCAGAGGTAAATTTCCTGGAATGATCTTGAGGAAGAACTTTTGGAAGGCAGCAAAGGCTTGGAATCAAAGGGCATATGATGAGGCTATGCAGGCCATTCAAGGTATCTCAAAGGAAGCATATGCATGGCTACAAAAAGTTCCTGTTCAAGCAAGGTCTAGGCATGCATTTGATGGTAGGATAAGAAATGATCATATCACAAATAACATGACAGAATCATTCAATAATTGGTTGGGGATTTCCAGAAGTAAACCAATTTTGACAATGTTAGAGACCATAAGATGTAAGTTAATGGGCAAGTTTCAAATGAGGTATCAAAAAGCATTGCAATAGCAGTCCAATGTAACTTTGAACATTAAGAAGAAGCTTGATAAGACCTTGTATGAGTCAAGAAAGTGCAAAGTAGAGTATGCAGGAAAGTAGGAGTATGATATTAGGGACAATGAGAGAGTGAGTCACATTGTGCATGTAGGTAGGATAAGTTGTTCTTGTAGAGAGTGGGAGATTTCTAGGATTCCATGCACATATGCTATGGCTGCTATCTCACACAGCAGAATGAATGTGGAAAACTTTATGCATCCCTATTACTCAAAGCAAAAATATTTGATGGCCAATGGTGGGATTATACATCCAATATCAGACCACACTATGTGGACATTGATAGATGAGGAGCCTTTGCAGCAACCACCTTTTGAAAAGATTGGTAGGAAGATCGAAGAATTCCAGGAAGAGGGCTGTTCATGAGCCTTCTGCAGGCACAAGTCAGGCCAAGAGGTCTTTCACTTTTGAAATGCAATTGGTGCAAGGAATTTGGGCACAATAAGAGGACATGTCAGAGAGGTCCAGTCAGGGGTAGTAGAGGAGGCAACATTTCATCTAGCAGAGGCATGGGTTCTTCATCTGACAGAGGAGGCAGATCTGTTGGCAGAGGAGGCAACACTTCATCTAGCAGATGAGGCACTTCATCTGGGAGAGTGATTAAGGCCGAATTGTGCAATACTGAGGCCGTTAATTAGGATCTCTTAACTTTATTTGCTTGTCAAACTATATATTTAATGTCTATTTAATGTCATTCAGGTTGTACATCATGAGAGCATAAAATGAGCAAAAATGCAGGACTTGTAAAGAAAAATGCTTCCTGCACATGCGTATCGATCCACAGGGACAATTGGAAAATTAAACTAATTTAATTGTTAAATTCCTAAATTAATTTTTGATGAAAAAGATGGTTGTTCATAACATAATAATAATTAAATTAAACAAAGCGAATAAATTAGCAATTATAAATAAATACGATTTTACTGATTTGGGGAAAAACCTAGGGTAATGAATTCATCACTAGTTACATAAACAAGGCTTCAATTTGAGACTCAATTATGTTATGGTTCAAACTAAATAATACTTCGCAATTACAAGCTCAAAGCATTTATCAAGAAAATTATCACGTTCAATGTATAGGCACGAACCATCTCAAGCGGTACGAATCGTTCGCTCTAAACTACAGTAGCGAAACGGTTCATCCCTCGTAGTATGGCTCGTCTCATACCTTAAACATGAAAGAATATGAAACCATTGTATGGAAAGCATTCAACAATCAAAGAAAGTAGAATACTCGAATAATGGAGAATTATATTAGAAAACTTCTTGAGAACCATACAACTATTCAAACCATTACATAAAAGAAAACCCAAAAAGAAAACCTATTTACTTGGCTAGGGTTTCATCAAAACCCTAGAAAAATGAGCCTAGCCACTCATAGAGGAGTGGGAAGAGGTAGATAGAGAAGAAGCCACCATGGGTGACATGCTTCAAGCTTCAAGTTCCTTTGTTTCAAACCCTAGCCTCTCTCTCCTTGGAAAAATATCAAAACCCTAATCCAGCCTCCCTTTCTTCTTTTTATATCTTTGCTGTTTTTCAAACAAGTTTAAAACAATGGTATGATTTTCGAGGTACTGCCGCACATGCGAAAAAGTCAACGCATGTGCGGGAAGCATTTTTCTTTACAAGTCCTGCATTTTTGCTCATTTTATGCTCCTATGTTGTACAACCTGATTGACATTAAACAAACATAAAATATATAGTTTGACAAGCAAGTAAAGTTAAGAGATCCTAATTAACGGCCTCAGTGTTTCACAAGTCGGCCTTATTCACATCCCCCAACTTACAACTTGCTAGTCCTCTAGCAAGGAATAAAGAAGGAAAGAATAAAATTAAACAAAATCTAGTTGTCTCCTCTTTCATGGGAAGAACAGTTGCATTTAGCATATGCAACAAGCCTTTAAACCACAAAGTTACCCCAAGTGGATGAGTAAAGTCTCGTAAGGGTTTCCAGAAATGATACCCACAAATATTAACATATTCACATCTATCCAGCAACAATTAATCACACTACACCACTCAAGAATTAACTTATGTGCCACTGCAATGCAATATTAAGACATGATGAGTCATTGAAGGCACAGTAGACAAGCATGAAGGAATTTATTAAGCAAAGACTGCAATTTAGTATTACACAAATCAAGTTCTATGTACTTGTGAATGCTAGTAGATCACATCATCAGTAACCTCAGTGTAACGTGCAATCTCCATAACTAGTTAACTGACCACTATAATAGTCCAGTGTAACTCATAATAACCCCTAACATATACAAACAAGATTAAACTTTTGTAACCAGGATTCTCAAAATGTTTTTTTTTTTTACTGAAAGACTGTGCAATGTCCTAATCCGTTAAGTTTTCTAATCAACCCATGTAACAAGCATTGGGAAAATAACTCCCAAACCATATGGTTTTAGAGCACTAGGTGTGAAGACACCCCTACGGGCTTAATAACTCGAGCTGAAAAGGCTACGAATCAAAACAAGTCATTTTCCTTATTTTTTTTCTTAACTGTGCAATGTTTAGGTCCCTTAAGCTTTCTAATTAGCCCATGTAGCAAGTATTGGGCCAATGACTCCCAAACCAGACGGTTTTAGGGCACTAGGTGTAAAGACACCCCTACAAGCTTAATAACTCGAGTTAAAGAGGCTACGAACCCAAACAACTCAAGTGTTCTTTTTTTTCTTTTCTTTTTTTTTAAGAATCAAGACTAGTCATTTATTCTTTTCTGCAACACTAGCAATTATCAATGATGTACACTAGGGATTATAATAGAGAGGCCACCGCTATGATAGTGTGTTCAATTGAATCAAGGCATATTCATGATAAGTATACTAATACCACAACCACAAACAACTATCCTAGTGCAAACATCATATGCGAGTGTTTACCCAATAAACCCTTTTCATACAAGTCTACTATACTCCCCAATTAACATATGCAAATATTATCACCCTAGTAGCCACAAGTCAACATCAAGTGAAGTAGTGCAATCAAGTGAAGTAGGTATAAGCATGAATTATGAGCCAAATAAAAATGCACAAAAGAAAATACCCTCATCCCCCAACTTGAATATGACATTGTCCTTAATGGAAGCAAATGCTAAGGAAATAGGAAAGAGAGAATATTACCAGAGATTGTAGGTGCACATCTGGGTAGGCTAATAGGAACACACATACACACACACACACACTTTTTTTAAAAAAAATAAAATAAAATAAAATAAAATAAAATAAATAAAAACTACAGTTTTTTTTTCCAAATAGAACCATTTCTTAACCCAAGTGCCACCCAAAACATTTCAAACCATTTTAACCTTCATTTCACATCCGAAATAAATATAGCAAATTGAAAACATCTAAATGCTCAACAAATGTATAATCTTCACGCGAAAACCACGGGTATTACTTTTTTCCATAATTATGTTTGTAACTTTTCCTATTCTCCAACAGGGTGACAGACTAGGTTGATTCGGTATCCGGAATCGAGACGCATAAAACTAACTCGACCTATGGGGCTGCCATACAGAGTTCAAGCTAGGGTGGTTTTGAAGCAATCTCCACACTCCTGGGTATTTAAACCAGACTCTAGTCTCGAAAATTCCCAACCTTTGTGTTCTAGGCTTTGCCATTCAAACTCTATCTAGCTCGACTTTTTGTGCTCCTTTCGAAAGACGACTAGCCCTACAGTATCGGACTCCCGTGTGATCCTGAATCTAATCTCACAAGTGCAATGTGAAATAGATAAACACCAAAGAGTCAAAATCCAGCAAATCTTTTGGAAAATTGATTTTGAATTAAAAATGCCAAAAATGGACTGTTTAGCCAGATACAAAGTCGCCACCTAAATGTTTTGTTTTCGGAAAATTTAGGAAACCCATGTCTCGTGCCAAAGGCCACGTGTCCATCATCACCAAGATTGTCTCGGCTCAGGAACTTAGATACAGGAAGAGAAGGTCTTGAAATGAGCACTCTACTCGACCAATCAAAGATCAGCCTCTACTAATCATGATGTGATTCTTATTTACATTATATGCTCTTGTTCCGACTATTAGACTAACTTTACTACGTGTTGCACACAAGTATAGATTAATTTGCAAAAATTGGAACGTTTTGATTTCAAGTTTGTTTTGAAAATTGTTTTGAACGTGCCACAAAAGTGGGTTTACATGCACTTTGTTCAAACCATTCCAATTTAAGCAATTAGCCTTCATCCACAGGCGTTCAAGCAATTGATCAATTAAGCAATTAGACACATGGCAAGCACGCTAGACATGGCAACAATCACACGCATGCAATATGCTAAAACAATAAAAGCTCACCTAGTACTCCAAGCCAAAAGAGAAACTAGTTAGAAAGACGCATGATCCTAATTATGCGATATAACTAATGCGACACATGCAATATGCAACTAATAGGCTCGGTTACTAATATGGCATATGAGTGAATTTGATATCGTGCGGTCTAAGCATATATTCAATAAAGTATTCAACTAAGAATGCAAGTTAGGATGATGAACCGAGTCTCGGTACAGCAAGACAATGGATGCAAACATGAGGTATGCTAAACGAAACATGATGCCTTAATCTAACCATCATAAGCGATGAAATAAAATGGAGAAAGACGTAGGATTGGAAGACATACACATTATCACAACATTTGTGCCCTCACAAAGGAGGGTTCGAATAAATGTCTGAGAGTCCGAATTTAAACTAACTATTGCAACATTGAATGAATGAATAAATTAACTAACTATTCTACACTAACTAATTACATCAACTAATTAACTAGCTACTAACTAAGTAAATAATTACAACAAAAAATTAACTAACTAATTCATTAAATTAATTAGTTAACTAATTAATTATCTAAATAATTAATTACAAAACTAACTAACTAATTGAATACAACATGAATACACTATGAGAAAAGTACTAAGCTAACTACTCCGCCTCGGGAAACGAGGAATGCTCATATATGCGTGGATTTCTACCTGAAAAGCCCACTGTTCTACTTCTAAGAAGCCTCTGTTGCATAGTAGAACACTTACATTGTTTTCCACGTCAAGACCAACTCCGTTCTGCTTCAAAAGTACTCTCCTGGGTTTTGCACAAGTGGCCTACCGGCCAAAAGCACTGCTACCTGGTTCTCCCTGTTGCAACGAGAGCAAACAGAGCAAGCACAGGGTATTCTCAAGGGTTTTTTGCACAACTCACCGCTCTTTATCATCAAACAGCTCAAAGGAGTGACAAAACTTGATTCACAAACCATCAATGGATGCAATTTGATTGCATGATGGCTTATGAACTAAAACGTGCAAGTTCAATGAATGCAACAAAACAAGACTCTCAAAAGCACCTCCCTCTCATGAATGATCAAAGGAAGTAGTTGACAATGAATCTTGAGCCGTTTACATCATTAATGAGTATGAAACGATTCAAGACTCAAAGGTTCAATTAACGTCCGATTGAACCCTACCAAGTTATTATCTTGCTCCTTTTTTAGCCTCAATTTTATTACTCCATTTTATATTACCATCCATTCTTTAATCAATTGAGTCCAAAAGTGAGGTTAAGTCCTCTAATGAAGAGAAGTACCAAACCAAGAGTTGGCTTAAGGCATGAGAGAGATGTCATGCCGTTGATAATGAACCCCTAAAAGGAATTAAGCATGACAACCTCAATCTCAAGCTTAAAAGAACAATAGGATTGAAACGACTCCCAAAGCAAAGCAAAAGCCAAGAAAGGCGGGAGGTTGCAGAGGTGATTAAAGGTGATCACAAGTATGGAAAGCTATAAATAAATGCCATCCACTCAAATAAGATGATGTCTAATGCTTAAAACACCAAAATTATGAGGACAATTACTCTACAAGCATGCAATACAAAGCTCAAATGGAACAAGCAGCTAAACTCAGTCCTAAAACAGTCCTAAATATGTCCTAAAACATGCTGGAATTAAGACAAAATAGGTAGAACAATAAGCTAAAATATAGAGCATGCTAGGCTAGTAAACAAGACACAAGGAGGAAAGGCTAACCCCTCCAATTTTGGACTTCAAAACAATATTTCAGCCACTGAAATAACTCTGAAAATTAGTGTTTAAAAGCTCAAAAAAAGATAGTGTAAAGGTGGGAAACACAAGGGTAAAGGCCTTGAAAGCAAGGTGCAAAGAAGGGTGAACCACCCCTTAACCTTTATTGGCCTTAAACCACAAGTTTCAGCCTAAAAATACAAAGTTTATACAGCCCAAAAATAGGTCAAAAAACCCTAAAATAGTGGGCAAAATAACAAGAAAAGCAAGACAATAAACCAAGATTTATACCTCTTGAAGAGAAGAACTCCTTCCAAGTGTTTAACCAACACTTACACACCCTCAATAGCTCAAAATAGGCTCAAAGGTACCTTAGCCCAAGGATGGAGAGGTTTGGTTTAGAGTGTATAGGCAAAAGCTTGCAAAAAGCTTGCTAAAACTTAGAACTTTGCAAGAGAGAGAGAATTGTAGAGAAAGAAAATATTTTTCTCCAAAAAAATTTTCCAACCTTAGAGAGGGAAGGGGAGGCCTCCTATATATAGAGAACCATCAAACTCCCTCAGAAATATCAATACATACACATGTGGAGAGGTGCAGGCATCTATGGGAATAGTTGGCCAAGCCAGCAAAATATCTGCAAAAAATGCACTTGTGGCCGACAGGCCACCAATCTTGGCCGGCAAGCCACACACATGGCCGGCATATGGCCGGTAGCCCACAACAAAAGGCCTGTCGGTCCCAAGGTTCTCAGGCTTGAAACATTGTTGCTTTGGTCCAAAACAGGGCACAAGGTTTGCAGGGTTTTAAAGGCTCAAAGCGGTGGCATTCGGCTGAGGACTTCGAGCACTCGACAAGCAATATAACTTTATCATCGGGTGTGCAAGTGATGGCGTCCAAGTCGGAAGGATGGTAAAAAATGGGGTGTCTACAGTTGCCCTCTTTGACAGAACTCAAAAGTCATAACATGACGTGAGTAAATGTCAAAGCCCGAAGACGACCCATTTTCACAAGGCCATAAGACTTGGGTAAACAATCAAAACAAAAATTAAATAGTTACGCTCACAAGCTGCCTACGTATCCCTTTGCAAAGAATCAAACTAGTGTAGTTCTGGGGCAAGATGCAAATGATATGCACAGAGAAAACTTTGAAGCTGGACTCACACGCTTCGCGAAGCCAACTGTTTTGAAAACTCATGATCATGCACGATGATGCAATAAGCAATACACTAACGCAATATGCAATAACAATACAACAACATATGAATAAGTAGCTTCAAGCTTAAAACGAACGCAGGTTCCTTGCAAAAAGATCTAAACAAGCACACTCTAACCATGTTGAAACCATGAAAAGAGGAAACCAAAATCGCTCAGGGTTGCATTTTACGCATCTTGAGAAACTAAGAAACGAAAACCACTCGGGGTCACGTTGCACGCGTCTTGAGATAAAAATTGCTCAAGGTTGCGCTTCATACGTCCTAAGATACCCTAATCACGCTGAAATCGTGAGAAGAAGAAAAAAATCACACGGGATCGTGTGCAATGCGTCCAGAGATAACACACGCCCAAGGTCGCACTTCATGCATCCTGAGAGACAATACGCCCAGGGCCGTGCTTCATGTGTCCTGAGATGTAACACGCCCAAAGCCGCGCTTCACGCGTCCTGAGATATAACACGCCCAGGGCCGCGCTTCACGCGTCCTAAGAGCCCAAGGCCGTGCTTCACGTGTCTTGAGATACAACACGCCTAGGGTTGTGCTTCACGCATCCTAAGATAAGAGCAAAACCGCTCGGGGTCACATTTCACACGTCCCGAGATAAAAGTGAAAGTGGCAAAAAGCGCCAAATGATACGATAGATGCACAAGTTGGACGTATACGATCAATGCATACATGATCTTATCTACAAAACTGTGTAGGTTCTCATGCTATGACACGAATGAGTTTATTTGGAACTCCTCTAAATGAACCGTACATACACAAAGTGAACAAGTGCAATAGATGCACAAAGTGAACAAGTGCGATAGATGCACAACAAAGAACCGACGTATGATGTTAATTGAAGGCATGTTCTATGCAAGAAACAAAAGCATGTTCTATGCAACATTGACAAGAGCATATTCTATGCAAGATTCAAAAATGATGCATGACATGCGTACAACATACATATATGTGAAAATGTACATTTTTGTGAAAATGCATATTCTATGCAACGGAAGAAAACAAAGACGTAATTTGACAAAACGAATAAAACGAAATTTGGTGACAACCTCTAGTTTACCTCTCGGAGGCATTGCAACATGCTAAAAAGGATACACCTCGTTTACATTGGCAAGTGGGACACTCGCACGCACCGGAACGCAGTGTCGAGAATCCTACGACTCAATCTGGATCCAACAGTGAATCTCTTATACACTTCTCAGGGAACAGAGGCACAAAATAACACCAGGACACAAATAAGGACCATACGGCACCTGCCAGCCATCTGCCGACCACAAACCAAGCTTGCCAACCACCCGTGCCTTTCCGAGGGCAGATCTGTCTTTTCGGCGTGGGTATTTATAAACACACCCCCACACTTCATTTTCACACCCACCCAAGTCCGAAAATCACCTCTCTCTCTCTCTCTCTCTGGGTGCTTCCTCTCTCTAGATTCATGCTTTATACACATTTTCCAACGCCCCATGCAAACTTTTTTCACAAAACCCTCTTGATTCCCTACATTTTGAACCGATCAGATTTTGATTTCATTGTTTTTCTTGAGTTTTCACCCTTCTAGGCTTGTTCCCCTCGAGTTTCTCTTGGGTTTCGTAAACTTTCCCGGGTTTTGACTTTTTCACCTATTTTCTCTCTCCTAGGGTTTGACTTTTTCAAGTTTTACCCTCTTTTCTTCATTTTTCACCCATATTTTCGCTCACTTTCCAGATGGTGGATGACATTCCTTGTGATGACGCCCCTCCTGAGGTTCCACCTCCATTATCACCTCCTATTGATCATGAGGAGCCGATGATTGCCGAGGCCGATGAGGCAACGGGGGGGCATTACAGCCAATCTTGAGGCAAAGTTTGTGCAGGAGCTCGAGCTAGAGCCACTACCACTGAGGGTGCGACCCTTTGATCCGACGACATACCATCCTCGCACACATATATTACCACCTGGAGGCATTAGGCGCTTTGGTGATTTTGCTCGTGGTGCACCGGAGGAGCTATTGTTGAGGAAGCCTCACTCCCACCTTTCCTATGGCACTTCCAAGGCACAAACTTTATTTCATGCATTCCTGCTTTTCCTTTAACTGCATTTCTTGCACTGTCTTTTATCTGTATGCTCTTTTAGCACTGTCCCGCATCTGATTCATCTTTTCTCTGCCACAGGAGGACTCTCATGCTTATAGGGGGTACAGGGCAACCACAGCAAGGGACTGGTATAACTAGCTCCCGCCAGAGGTTCGCGACCATGTTAAGGAGGCCGGCTTCAGCCTATTATGCTTCAGGCTATCGCGACACATCACGAGTCGGCCTCTTCTCGGAGCATTGGTGGAGAGGTGGTGGGACACCACAAACTCTTTCCACTTCTCTACTGCTGGAGAGATGACGATGACTCCCTACAACTTTGTAATGCTTACGGGCTTAGGAGTAAGGGGTGATCCGATCCCACACGACATGGACATGGGGGAGTGGAAAGCTGCATGGATCCACCTACTAGGAGCACGCCCACCTCTGTATAGACCAGCTATGGTGCAGTACACTTGGTTTGCTAAGCAGTTCTGCGGGAGCGAGCCCAAGACACCAGAGGAGGTGGAGCAGTACGCGCGGGGCTTCCTAATGTTCCTTCTTGGTACCACCTTGTTCGCGAACAGGTGGAACACCGTAGGACTATATTTGACGAGCGCCTTGATGACCCTGCCCCGGGTGCAATTTTATGACTAGGGTAGAGTCGGCCTTGCCACCATTTATGGCTATATGAGCTCCACTTCCCGTATAAGGGGAGATCAAGTCGGAGATTACTGGAGAGCCTAGGAGGTATGCACTGCACTTCCCATTTTTGCACTTATGCTTTCTACTTTACATTTCTTGCATCTGTATCTTTACTTGATATTTGTTCATGTACTGCGCATTCTGCTTTGTACTTTCTGTATTTGTTCATACATTGTGCTTTCTACTTTGCACTTTCTATATCTGTTCATATCTTCTGCATTGGATAACACTACTGCCTTTTTCTTGCAGCTATGGGTCTACGCCCATTTCCCGGCTCTGGCTCCGGAGCCTATGAAAGAGATTCCTCCCACAGTGCTATACTTACGTCAGTATGACGGTCGGTGCCGGCGTCGGAGCCGCGATGACATTACCTTTGCCTTCTACCGCCGCTACTTTGACACAGTGACCACCGACGAGGTAACCCCACAACTCACAGTCATTTCTTGTTATACTACTGCTCTGATTCATATTTTAACATTTGTTGGCAACTAACAATATGTACATTCTTTGTTTGCAGATCATATGGGAGCCTTGGGCGACGATGTTGGTTGGGGTGAGGGACCTGTACGCTAGGGCTTGGGGCACCTCCCAATTTTGGATTATGTTAGAGAGCCCAGTTTGCCGAGCCTAGTTACTGAGTAAGCAATTTTTACACCAGACCACGGGCTCGCTTGTCCTGGTTATTCCCATGCCACCCCCAGTGTGATACCCCTGTTCCGTAGTATGCTAATTGGTCCTTAATTTGAGTATGATTATGTGTTTAGCATAATTTTATGTGCCATTCTGTGATTTTGGAGTCCTATCTGTTCACCGTAGGAATATCTGTTTGAATAATCTGCTTTCAAACTTAAATTGGAGGCCTTATCAGCCACGGAACCCGGAATTGGTTATGCCATTGTGATTGGCATGATTTTTAGAGCCTACGGTGAAATTTAATTGAAAATTGATTTGGGTCAAATTAATCAGATTAATATTGATGATTTAGTCCCCAATTATTTAATATTATTAAATAATAGTTAGTGGGTTATGTTGTGTAAACTCTACACCCTCAAATCTCTCCCCTTAGTGCATTTTAGCTGATCAACTCTAAGAGAAAATAAGAGAGGGCCGGCTATTAGAGAGAAGGGGAGGGAATTGGATGATTTTGGCTCAAGGATTACGGAACTTGAAGATTAAACCCAAGATTTTGTTATAATTTGGGAGATTGAACTCTTAGGTAAGTAAACTCATGGCTTTTTGTTTGTAAATTTGTGAATTCAAGTTTAATAGATGGCCAAGAGCATGAATTAGTTCAAATGTAAGGGAATTGAGTTATATATATTGAATTTAGAGGCTTAGAACACATGCATGTAAGAAATGGACATGAATCTCCATGTTTGAGCACAATATGTATGATTTATGTTGGGTATTGTTTGAAAACCATGTATTTGAACCTCTCTTCACCAATTAAGTTAATATGAATGTATGTTTCTCACATGCAAGAGTACATCATGGAAATATGAGCTCTGCATGTTGGAATTTGATATGTTGGTGATGAATTTGGATTAATTCGAGACATGCATGTAAATGACATAAGGAATTGAGCTTCCTAATGTTGTAATCTTGTATTGGTAGCATGTTAGCATGTGTAAATGTGAATTTTGAGCCATAACATGCATGAATTGTTGGTTAAAAATTGAATTGGAGCTCAAGAACTCAATCTGGAAAACCCAGATTTTTGGTGTCCGCTTGAGCGGAGAAGTGCCGTTCGAGCGGGAAAATCGTGCTCCCAGCATTTTTGACAGACATGGTGCCCGCTCGAGTGGGGGAAGTTGATGCTCAAGCGGGGAGCTATGTAGACAGGCAGTCCGCTCGAGCGGCCTAGTTCACGCTCGAGCGGGAATTTGAGGTAACTAGCACTTTTGCAGGCTTAAGGGTCCGCTCGAGCGGGGAAGTCCACGCTCGAGCAGGGACCCTGTTTTCTAAAATTTTGAAAATGCATTTTGTGTTCTGTTTTCCGTTCTCTTTCACTTGTAAGCACTCTTAGGCATACTTTGAGCATTGTAATTGAATTAAAGAGATAAGAATGAAGCCTAAAGAGGAATATGTAAATTAAAGAACGAATTGAGTTATTTGTGACCTGTATATGTTATGTGATGTGTAAGGTCAAGCTCCAGGGCAAATCTACAAGCCAATCACTGTGAGTAATATCTGACATATGTTATTGTCCAATTGCTACTTCCATGTAAGTTTTGTAAAGCTCATTAATTTGAATGGTGGACACAGTTTGATATAAAAGGCCTATGAGCCAGCTAGATATGAGAGGCCTATGAGCCAGTTTGATATGAAAGGCCTATGAGCCAGTTTGAAATGAAAGTTTGAAAGGTCGAAAGACCAGTCTGACACGAAAGTGTATATGGGCCGAAGGCAATTTGATATAACGTGGGCCAGAGGCCGTTTGATAAAATGTGGGCCGAAGGCTGATTGATAAAATGTGGGCTGAAGGCCGATTGATAAAGTGTGGGCCAGAGGCCGTTTGATAAAATGTGTGCCGAAGGCCGATTGAGAAAATGTGGGCCGGAGGCCGTTTGATTAAATGTGGGCCAAAGGCCGATAGATAAAATGTGGGCCGGAGGCTGTTTGATATAAATGTGGGCCAAAGGCCGATTGACATAGACGATTGGGCCAAAGGCCGATGGACATGAATGAATTGGGCCCGAGGTCGTATGATATGTTTGGAACCTCAGTTACTTAGCTTACATATGTCCATGTGTGTATGTATTAGTTAGAAATGCAAATTGGGCCCAAGGCCGTATGATGTATATTGTTCCAATATATATATTCTTTATTTGATATTATTCACTGGGCTTTCGCTCACGCTCATTCATGTGTTTGTAGGTAAGCCAAGAGAGGTCCAGACCCAGCCTCAAGGAAGTCAGTTTGGAACAACTAAGGTTTTGAGGAGTCAGCCCTTGCGTCTCACGCACGAGACACGTCTTCGCCCTTTTGTCATGTATTTATATTTTGTTAGGTTGGCGAAGTCTTTGAATGTGTTTGTATGTAGTTTTTATGGGTTGACTTAGTTTTGGATGATCCTGTCTGTACAGAACCTATGTTTCTGTTGTGAGTTATTAACGTACATATGTATGGTTTGTTTTGATGTGCCATGTAAGCACAGCTCTATGGACAAAGTTTTAATTTTTGCTTCCCTTTTGGCCCCCTTTACTCTGATGAGTTAAGCCTGTTTTGGTTTGAGGCCGTAGGTAATCTCGTGATTACTGGCCAGTTACGTCCTTAACCCATGGGGGCGGGTTCGGGTCGTGACACCCAGCGTCGATGAGGATAGCGGATAGTCTTCCAGTCGAGGCTATCATCCAGTTCATGGTAGGCCTGTACGTTGACTTCTTCCGAGGAGTGGGCGAGTACACGACATTCATCCAAACTCATCTTGTGCCCCCTTTGGCAGACATTCATGTAAGCGAAGCAGTAGAAACTCCTACGGCGGATACTCAGGCAACCAGGGCCCATACTAGAGGAGGCCCTCCTCTTGGGCAGGTGACCAGTTGGCCAGAGATTTCCACTACGCTCACATGCTGGCGGCTGACTGGGATAGCCTACCAGATTCTGATTGAGCCGGCAGAGGCGGGACACGGGTATGTCAAAGCTTGAGGCGCACCTCAGGTATGAACCACACTCCACATTTTGCATCCCGCACTTTTCCTTTTCACATATTGATTACTCCAGATACTGATCATTCAAATATACTTGCAGCCATCTACGGAGTATACAGAGAGCCTCCTTGAGCTAGTTACTGCTCTGGTTGGCATGGTACTGAGGAGAGACACACTGCTTGACCTCCACGGTATCCAAGTATCTTTTTTATTTTCCACATACATTGCATTACTACCATCACACTGTTGTACACCACATTATCACATTCCCACGATACACTAACACACATATCACAACTGTCATACCACTATGCACTACACTGATGCACTGATTCACTACACTGACGCACTGTACTTATACTATACTCATTCTGCCTTTATACACTATATCTAATATGCTGCACTCGTATTGTACTTCAGGTCCCATCTATACTGCGGACACTAGCTGTGGCAGCACCAGTGGCACCTCCGACGACGACAGGCACTGAGGTCGAGGCAGAGGCAGGGGTGCCCGGAGTCAGAGCGGCGAGTCGAAGCCTATACTGAGCGGGGATGACACTAAGACCCATGACTCTGAGGAGCCAGTGAGCCGACATTCTGAGTCTGAGGACAAAGGCGATGATGCTGCTCAGAAGTAGGGAGCGGAGATGATGCCGAGGCTGGCTCTGAGGCAGAATCTAATAACGGTGCAGATGGAGACAGTGCCCTTGCATCCCCTACGAGGAAGAGGATGAAGAGGGCCTCTCAAGCTTATGACAACCGGCGCTGCTTTTTGTACTTTTGCATAGTTTCCTTTTGTTTGATAGCTTAGCACATGCATAACTTTGGATATGTTTTACTTTTTCTTTTGAAACTTGTACTCCCTTTTGTAAATAAAAACGTGATCGAAATAAAACCTCGCAGTTTTTATGAAAATTGTTATTGTTTTTGCATCATGAGCACCATATTTGCATGAAATGGAAATGGATTTCAAATTGGCAACGAGAACGATTAATTGAAATGAAACAATGTTCTTACCCGGGTAATGAGCCGACCAACAACTAAAATACAAAATACAAAATACAACTTGATAAGCAAAGCAAAAACAACTCAAACACAAATATGCACACTTGCTAAAGCGAAAAAGACTCAAAACAAAACCCCAAAACACAAAAACCAAGACAAAAACTAGACTACCAGCACTGCCAAACCCAAAAGTGGATGGCAGGCCAGAGAAGGAGGCTGCCGGCCACAATAGGAGGTTATCGGCCATAAGTAGTGGCCTATCGGCCACCATTTGTAACCTACCGACCACAAATGTGCAAGGCCACCAGAATGTTGACAGCTGGACCCCACTCACTGACTTATCTTCTGCAAAAGGTCCTCTTTCGTGATTTCTTCTTCAAAACCTCATTTTTGCTGCTGTTTCTTCCACAAATGGAGAGTTTTCTTGTCGAAAAGCTCACGGATTGGATAACCACTTTAGACGGCACCGAAAAGTAGGGGTGCAACTCGGGCGGGCTCAACCCGAGCAACCCGAGCCCAGTCCGAGTTTTTTTAGGGCTTGGGCAACTATATCTTGTAATCTGGACGGGCCTGGGCAGAATTTTGATGCCCGAATTGTAATTCGGGCCGGGCTTGGGCAGAACCAATAGCCAACCCGAGCAACCCGAACCCGAATTGAATTTAATATATTATATAAATTATATAATATATATAAATTAAGTAAAAGAGTTAGTCTTAATTTTTATTTTTTATTTTTTGGTGACCAGAAAATAACTTTGAATAATTCTCAATTCTTTGTTAATTCTCAATTCAACCTACAGGTTTCTGGACTCGGGCAATTTGGGCCAACCCGAGTTCAAAATACAAAGCTTGGGCCGGGCTTGGGCAGCAATGCTCGGGTTCATGGTCGGGCTTGGGCACTGCCAAATATAATTCGGGTCGGGCTTGGGCAGACCCCCAACCCGACCGAACCCGCCCGAGTTGCACCCCTACCGAAAAGGTGAATTTTTGAAACTTCGACATAAATGCACTTTTTTCGTTGAGCCATACTCCACTTTTCTTTTCATTCCTCCATGTCGTGACTCGATGTTGGAACCTGATTACACATGTGTTTCGCTTCAGAACACAAGAAATGTGTCCAACTCTTGAAGAATTCCGAGCTTTGATGGAAACCCGGCGCAATAAGGAAATCATGCCCCATCCCCGTTTTGGCCATGCCCAAGCTTTGGGACGAATGTGTGGGCTCACTTTGCATGAAGCTAGATCTTTGGCCCATGATGGAGAGCTAGATATACTCAACTTGGTTTACTGATTTTCTAACATCGGGGACAGAGGTGACCTCCTCTAGCGAGGCTTTCGGCAATACGCCCTCTGTTTATGTAATCTAGCGCATTTTCTCTTTGCCCCTAGTTTCGGCGAAGCTCACATCTAGTTGATTGAAGTGGCACAAGGCCTGAAAGAAGGTAAGAGTTGCATTGGTGCAGCATTGGCCAAAACGCTGATGGGTTTGGACGTTGTTCATCGGCAGGAAACCACCAGGTTTGCGGGAAGTCCACTACTTCTTCAGGTAATGTTTCCTATCCTTTCTGATATATATCTCATATATCACTCGACACTTATGCTCTATTTTCCTCTCTAACCCTTTTCTTTACTTTTCTCTCAACGTACACATCTTTATTCTTTAATCTCTCTTATTTTTCATCCCTCCCCAGATATGGCTCATGGATAAACTGAAAGTAGTGGACCCTTGCCCTGAATATTCAGCCTGAGCTTAGTTTTTATGTCAGGGGCTAGTGGACTTTCCCAATGAAGGATGGTGGTACAACTGGATGTGCGGCCGAGCTGCAGCAGACATAGCCTAGCATTGCCCCTAGCTTGACTCGTCAGCCTGGCATACTGTTAATCAACCTGATGCACTGCGTGTTCTACTTTTCCTTCCAGTTCAGACACCAATTTGGACATACTCAGATTCGTCCGGGTGAGGGAGTAGAATACCCGGCTTCATTCCCCATTCGTGTTCCAAACTCGACTCGGTACCTCACTACTTGGAGAACAAGAGGGCTTCTGGCCCTTGCCTCTAGTTTCAATTATGCCCTTTCCGGCGAGTGCTTGGCTTGGCTCGAAGAGAAGGCATAGGTTGGGCCAACTTTGGCTGCAGAAGCTTCCGCAAGTACGAGCAGAGGACACAGGAGCACCTGACTCATCTATGCCCCTAGTTTATTGCTTTAACCTTTCTTTTCAAGTTTTATGTAAAAGCAACTTTGATTTGTATCAGAGAGTTGGAGAATGTACTTAAATGTTAAAATCAATGGAATTGAAGTTATGAGCACTAAAAATTTTCCTTTTGGTCCAAAAATGGTCTGAGTTGTAAAAGGTAAATTTTGAGCAAAATCAACTTTTATTAAAACTTTCCAAAACCATTTTCAAAAATGATCACCACCTGATACGCACAAAATCAACCCTCAAGATATACAACCTCAAATCTACAAATCAGAACTGCCCTTAACTGAACACCACTACTGCTCTGCATTGCAACCAACTTTACTAACTGATAATGAACAAAGATGACCTAATTAGACAAATGGACAGGACGGTTGAGCTGGAGGAAGTTACGGCCGAACTTCAAAATGAAGTTACCTACGTATCCCAAAGATGGGAATCATGCCTTATGTAGTTCGGTTCTGGTTCGCTCGAGTATTGACTTTCTCCTTTTACGCTCTAACTTTTGCCAAAGTAGCGCTTCCAGGTTTTCGACCTTGCAAGCTTAGTTTTTCTTTGTTTCAAATTTTTCCTGCTCTAACTTTTGCTAAAAACTGCTCCACCCAACCAAATAGATTTAATGATGTAAGGACTACTCCAATTAGGTCAGAACTTGCCCCTAAGCTCATGAATGGAAGCTCAGTTGTCTTTGAGCACCAGATCTCCTTCCTTAAGATTCCTAGACTTAACTTTCTTATTAAAAGCCCTAGGAATTCTACGCTGGTAGCCCTAAACATGATACAATGCCCTCAGCCTTCTCTCATCAAACAATATGAACTTCTCAAATCTATTCTGTTGCCAGTCTTCCACTACTATCTGACACTCAGCCATAACCCGCAGTGACGGTACTTCAATTTCAATTGACAGAACAACCTTCATGCCGTAGACAAGGGAATAAGGGGTTGCCCCGGTAGATGTCCGGATAGAGGTTCTATAGCCCTAAAGTGCAAACGGCAGTTTCTCTGGCTAGTCCCTGTAAGTCTCCACCATCTTCTGTAGAATTTTCTTGATGTTCTTGTTCGCAGCCTCAACGGCTCCATTAGTCTACGGCCTGTAAGTTGACGACTTGTGAAAAGCCACGTTATACTTCTCGAGCAGATCTATTACCTCTTTCTTGAAGTGTGAGCCATTATCTGATATGATCTCAATCGGAACCCCATATTGGCAGATGATGTTATTCTTGATAAACTTAGCCACATGCGAAGCCTTCAGCACAGCATAGGATTGGGCCTCCACCCACTTTGTGAAGTAGTCGATTGTTACCAGAATAAACTCATGCCCGTTTGACCCCTTTGGTGTGACTGTGCTGATAACATCTATCCCCAGACAGAGAATGGCCAGGGTGAAGTCATGTTGTAGAGCTTCGACAGCGGAATGTTCATGTGATTGGCATGAATCTGACACTTGTGGTATCACTGTAAAAAACCAATACAGTCCTCCTCCATAGTAGACCAGTAATACCCTTGTCTGAGGATTTTCCAGGCTAACATCACACCATTCACATATACTCCGCACTCTCTCCCGTGGATGGCCTCCATAAGGCGTTTTGATTCCTCTTCTTCTACACACAGCTTGTGCATTCCCAAATGGACTCTTTTGTAGAGCTTCCCACCACAGATAATGTACTGGACGGCCAGACGCCGTATTCTTCATTTGTCTTTGGCATTTGCCCCTAGTGGATACATCTCCTTTTCTAGGAAGTTCCAAATATTGTAATACCGAGGGTTTTTATTTGAAGCCTCATCTATCGCAATAATAGCCTCGTAGGCCGGTGTGTATTTCTACTCAATAATGATCGGACGCATCCTGACTCCCAACGAGATGTCTACCATAGAAGATAAAGTTGCCAAAGCATCAGGGAACCTGTTGTTTTCTCTCAGTAGATGTGTGAACGTCAACTTTTCAAACTTCGGGATCAGTATATCCAATGTCTGATGGTAAACCTTCATCTTCTCTTCTTTGACTTTCCAGTCTCTATTTGCCTGAGAGACAACCAAGTTCGAGTCTCCGATAATGTCTAATCGAATTGCCCCTAATTCTAGGGCAGCTTCTAAACCAGCAATACACGCTTCATATTCTACTTTGTTATTGGACACTTTGAACCGGAGTTTAAAGACTAAAGGTATATGAGAGTCGTCGGGCACTATCAGCAACACACCGATCCCATAACCATACTGATTAGACGCTTCGTCAAAATACATCATCCAGGTTTCCTCTTCAACATGCAGAATATCTTCATCGGGGAATAGGTATTCCACTGTCTCATCTCTCTCTACCAGATGGTTCGCTAGGAATTCCCCTTGACTGACTTGTGGATGACATATTTGAGATCGAATTCGGAAAGGAGAAGCAACCAACGGGCTAGCCTACCAGTAAGCGCCGATTTCTCGAAGAGATATTTAATAGGATCTAATCTCGAAACCAAGATTACAGAGTGAGCTAACAGGTAGTGCCTTAGCTTCCGGGTAGCCCATAACAAGGCTAGGCAAGCTTTCTCCAAAGGAGTGTAACGGGTCTCATAATCTAGCATTTTCTTGTTCAAGTAGTAGATAGCTATCTCCACCCTATCTTCAGATTCCTAAGCGAGCATGCAGCCCATGGTCGTGTCCGTTACTGACAAGTACAGAATCAAAGGCTTCCCCGGCTCTGGTGGCGACAACTCAGGCAGATTCTAGAGGTACTGCTTAACCTGGTCAAAGGCAGACTAACAGCGATCAACCCATCAGAATTTCTTTCCTTTCTTCAGGAGACCAAATAGTGGTTCACAAGTCAAGGTTAATTTGGAAATTAGTCGTCTAATGAATTGCACTTTACCCAAAAAGCTACGCACCTCCTTTTCAATCCTTGGTGGTGGCATTTCTAGGATGGCCTTGATCTTCGACAGATCAACTTCGATTCCCCTCTGTGTAATCAGAAAGCCTAGCATTTTCCCTGCCGTTACGCCGAAGGTGCACTTCTGTGGATTTAATCTCAACTTGTATTCCCTAATCCGTTGAAAGAATTTTTTCGAAACAGTGTAGCGACCCTCTCGGTCTTTGGACTTGACTATCATGTCGTCCACATACACTTCGACCTCTTTGTGGATCATATCATGTAGAATAGCGGTTGCAGCCCTCTAATAGGTAGCCCCAGCATTTTTTAACCCCAACGGTATAACCTGGTAGCAATACGTACCCCACGGTGTTGTAAACGCAGTTTTCTCTTTGTCCTCGGGAGCCATCAGAATCTGGTTATACCTGAAAAACCTATCCATGAAGGAAAGCAATACATGGCCCACAGTAAAATCTACCAACTCGTCAATATGCGGCAGCAGAAAGTCATCCTTCAGACTGGCTTTGTTTAAGTCTCAAAAGTCTACACACACCCAGATTCTGCCATCCTTCTTTGGTACCGGGACTATATTGGCCAACCAGGTCGAATACTTGGATACCAACAAGAACCCTACATCGATATGCTTGGTGACCTCTTCCTCGATCTTCAATGCCCAATCCGGGCGAATTCTGCGCAATTTCTGCTTCACTAGGCGGGCCTCGGGGTCAATAGGGATCTGGTGCTGTATGATCTTAGGGTCGATTCCAAGTATGTCTTCGTTGGACCACACAAAAATATCTTTGAAATCTTTTAATAAAGCGACTAAGTGCTCGCGTTCCTCCGAAGACAACATGAACCCAATATGGACCAAGCGTGGATCCTTCTCAGTGCCCACATTAATGGCAATGATTTCATCAACATAGGGTTTAACATAGCTCTTCTCCTCTCGAGTAATCAAGTTTTTCAAAGCCAGAGTGATTTCATCCTCTTCGTTTCCATTAAAATTTTGAAAATCTTGGTCAATGCAATAAACAAGCGGCACACAGAAGTACTTAGAATCTGTAGAGTTCTCATTCAGAAGGTCCAGATCTTCAGTTACAATAGACTCAAAAGAAAAGCTGAATAAAGACCTAGACAGGACTTTGGTATCTGGGTTACCACCCCCTGAAATACCAAACTCAAACTTCGAGGAACTTTGAATCTAATCCCGACCCTACAGAGTCAATGGAATCAGGTTCTAGCTCATCACCCAATTCAGTACTGGACAAATAGCCTTCCTCCAGTTGCCAGGTAAGAGATGGTGCCCTTGATGCATCCAAAATGCTGCTGGTTAGGCTCACACTGGGTTCTTCCCCGATCACAGAAACAGTAAGGTTATCCTCCAAGTTCTCTAGGTCGGTCGCAGAATTTGTCGGGAGACTAACTAGTGCTACCCTTACTCCAAGTTCGCTGCCATCTGAGTCACTTTCCATGCTCTGTTCAGCTTTGATGCTTAGTTCGGCCCTTTCCTCATCATCGCTATCTTGCAGCTGTAGATCAAAGAAGATCTTGAACCCAAGGACACGCTGCTTGGAGGAATTTACCCACGGCTCAAGAAAGCCACAAAAGGGGAAATCCTCTCCCTCCCGAACGAAACGGCCATTCAGTGACCCCTAGATTGGCCTGTGGACAAGGTCATAACGCTTTCCAGCTCTATTTGCCTCGGCTCTGCCCCTCATATCTTTCCTTTTTCTTATCCAGTCTTCTTTGGTGGGAACATAGCCCAGCCCAAAGGTATGTGGGTTATGTAGCACATTCGCCAGGACTACGACCCTTTTTCGACCACTCGGTCCAAGCCCTATTCCTGGAACATGCTGCAGTTTGTTCATGAAATAAATAGATTGGGTGTTGACTTATATGCCTTCATCTGTGGCCAGAATGGTCTGCACTGTCCAGGCTTCAGCCAAAGTGAATCCCAAGATGAATACATCCTCCTTGCCATGGTTGATCTCCAGCACTGGCATAGTTACCTCTGGCGGTGGATAAATAGATGAATTTCCAAAAAAAATTGCTACCCCTCCCCCATAAGGGTACTTCAACATTTGGTGGAGAGTAAAGGAAACGACCTTCACATGATCCAGCCAGGGCCTCCCCAGTAGCAGATTAAAAGTAGCCTGTACATCCAAGACATGAAACTCGACATCTTGCTCAACCGGGCCCACCTGGACTTTGACTTGCACCGTGCCCAAGACCTCTCTACTTGTGTTATCATACGCCCAAATTACTTGGGCTGTAAGAATAAAGTTCGCTGGTTTCAAGCCAATTGCATAGGCGGTGCGAGAAGGACAGACATTAATGGCCGAACCGGTATCTACCAACACCACCAGCACCCATTTTTTCTTGCATTCCACTGAGATATACAACGATTTATTGTGAGTCGAGCCTTCCGGCAGCAGCTATTTGTCAGAGAAAGTAAGAGTTGGCCTGGCACCGCCTGGAAAGACCAAACCCACAAGCTGCTCAGGAGTGATGTCAACAAACAATTTAGCCTTGTCCATTGCCGACAACACCGCTTATCGGTGTACTTGCGAGGCCATAAGAAGACCCCAAATGAAAATATCAGGTTGAATTTTCTTAAGCTGTTTCAACACTGCCTCTTCTTCTAGTTGTTTCTCTTTCTATTTCTCAACCTCTTTGTCTTTTCCAAAAGTTTCAGCTTGATCCAGGTGGGGTGGTTTGAAATATCACCCACTTCTTCTCAGATGGTCTATTTCTTCAGTATACTAGGTATTGTCCAGAAGGTCGCGTCTTCATCGGTGTGGGCCAGATTCAGATCATTATCATCCCACCATTCACCCTCAACAGCTGACAAACAGTTGTTCGGCTCTACCTGAATCACCTTCAAATCACAAGTGTCCCCCACAAGGTGTCCCGCAATTACAGTTCCCCAACTATCTTCCATTCTTTCTCATTCAAACTGCTTCAGTGCAGCTTCTTGTTCAGTATCCATAGTTTTCACAGTGCTCACTTCCGGGACTAGATTTTCCACACCATCATTCTCTGGCAACACCTCAGGCCTAGCTTGAGTAGTTGGCACAATATAACCACTTGGGTCATATACCTTATCAGACAAGTCCTCAGAACACTCTGGCAATAATTCCTTCAACGTCAACTCTCATTTCACCGTATGTCTCATCACCATAGGCTTGGGTTGAGGGTTGGACGTGTCCATCATGCATAGATCTATGCCTTCTGGAATGAACAACATCGACTTTGGTAAGTGGGAAGAAGTGATATATACACTGGGGTCCTAGAGGATGGCCAGTGTATGGATCAAGTTAAGATTTCGAGGTGGAGGGACTTGGTTGTGGGTTGGCAGTGGGTTGGTAGTTGTATTTGGCCTTTGGGGTGGCTGGGGGGGTGCAATAACCTTTTTGTTGATGAGATCATGAATCTCATGCCGAAGGTAGAAGCATTGGTTGGTATCATGACCATGCTGTTGGTGAAAAACACAATATTTTGTGGGGTTGTGCTTGGATGGAAGAGGATCAGGAAGCGGGCGAGGTTCCAAAGGTTTGAGGTGCCCTTTCTTGACTAGCACCTTCAGGGCTTGAGAAAGAGTCATGTATAGTTGATTGAAAGTCCACTAAGATAAGGGAGGGTTGGATGGTGTCTGTGAGCTTATATTGGCAAAGGGGTCGGCAATTTTGACTGTGGTGACAACACTTACATATGACGGCCTCGCAACTGTACTACCACCGGCATCATTGTAACTGCAAACAAACGGCCTTTTGGTTGGCTCTTTCTCATCAATAATGAGCCCCTACTTCATGGCATCTTCAATCTGAACCCCTATTTCATGGAGCTCTAAAAACGTAGATAATAGGAGAACAATCATTTTCTGTAGCAGTTTGTCTTGGAGATTTCGGACAACCATCCTTATCTAATCCTTCTCGGAAGGCCTCGTGGTCATCATTGAGGCTTTGGCTCTCCACCTCGTCACAAAATCAAAGAAACCCTCCTTCGGCCCTTGGTGTGTTGCCTTAAGATCACGAGTTGTGACCTCGATCTGGGTATTATAAGAGTACTAAGCCATAAAGGCTTTGGCCAACTCCTCCCAATTCCGTTTCATGGAATCCTCCAACTTAGCATACCAGATGGTCGCTATACCCAACATAGTGCGATCGAAAAGGGACAGCTTTTGCAATCTAGTCAAGCCCATAGGGCTCAAAATATCTGAGAATAACCGCAGATGCACCATTGGGTCCCCAGAACCATCAAAGCGGTCGATGTGTGGCATTTTAAACCATTCCGGTAAAGTAACAGCAAATTCAGTGTACCATTCCTCTATATCCGAAATGGAGTTGACCCCTTGTGCTTTCTTAAGTAATTTCTCCAATTTATTGACCTTGAGTGCAGTTAGGTCAACCTCAAATTCAAATGGTGCCTCAATTTGATAAGCCGGGGTGTTGGAGACTTGTGCCGAGATGGGTTCCACTGGAACCGAAAAAATTAGGACACCCTGATTTTGTAGATCTAAAGCCGCAACGGCAGTATTAACAGTAGCACCAAGTACAAGGATGGGTACATGGGATGAAGAGGCCGCAGTCGGTTGCGGTTGCAGTTGCTGTTGTTGTAGCCTGGTTATAACCTCAACTTGACGGGCCGCGACCTCGGCTTGGCGGGCAGTATCTTGCTTTAGTGCTTATGCTGTTTGTTGTAACTGAAGTATGAAATCCTCCATATTGACTGGGGGATACTGTGCCATTGGAATAGGTGACTGTGCTTGTGTTGAACTGGTAATGGGTGACTGTTCCCGAACTTGATTGGACACAGGTGAGCTGAGAGGTGACTGTTGTAAAAACTGAACTGGTGAAGTCTGCATGATTCTCCTCCATCTTGTAACCGGTGGAAGTAAGGTAAACACGGGTTGTCCTTGAACAAGATGTTCGGCTTTACAAAGCCTTTTGACTCAGGTCCAAAGTACTTGGAAGATATCTGAACTTTCTGAAGCTATGATTCTAAGCTACCCAGCAAAAGAAATAAAGCAAAAGAGAAGCAATCAGAAATTGCACAACACCTCAGCTCAGATATTTACAACACAGATACGATCAAAGTTGTAGGACTGTACTCAACACTGAACTCTGCCCCAAAACAGATACCATCTGTACCACTGATACGTACATTTTGCACAGTTTCACAGTAAAGCACATACCAATTAAGAGAGAGCCAAAACACCCCTATGGAGGATAGGGTTACCCTGTCTTAGTTTCATCAGGAACTAGGTTTCACTACTGTAATCAAGCAGTTTTCATGCAATCCTAGATTTCGGGTGAGCATCATGTCCTAGTTTGGAACAGTCACTATAGTTTCACTAGATGCAACTAGGCCGAATGGTCAAAAAAAGGGTACCTCAGCAAAGCCAAGGATTGTGTTCCCATCATGGTAAAGCCCACAACCGGTCAGCCTTCCAGCAAGCTTTTAAGCAAGCCTCCAGCAAACCGTCTAGGATAGCAAATGGCAAACACAGTGACTTAGGTGCACCAATGCAAATGCAAATGCAAATGCAAAGAAACATATAAGTGTAGATAAAATTTCACATCATGAAGTTCGAGTCAAGTTCTCTAATTTCCCCAACAGAGTTGCCGGAAACTGTAGCTCAACTTTTTGTGCTCTTTTCGGAAGATGACTAGCCCTACAGTATCGGACTCCCGTGTGATCCTGAATCTGATCTCACAAGTGCAATGTGATATAGATAAACACCAAAGAGTCCAAATCCGACAAATCTTTTGAAAAATCGATTTTGAATTAAAAATGCCAAAAATGAACAACTTTGCCAGATATAGAGTCACCACCTAAATGTTTTGTTTTTGAAAAATTTAGAAAACCCATGACTCGTGCCAAAGGCCACGTGTCCGTCATCACCAAGATTGTCTCAGCTTGGGAACTTAGGTACGAGAGCAGAAAGTCATGAATTGAGCACCCCACTCGCTCGATCAAAGATCGGCCTCTACTAATCATGATGTGATTCTTATTTACCTTATATGTCCTTGTTCCGATTATTAGACTAACTTTACTACATGTTGCACACAAGTATAGACTAATTTGCAAAAATTAGAATGTTTTGATTTCAAGTTTGTTTTGAAAATTGTTTTGAACGTGCCACAAAAGTGGGCTTACATGCACTTTGATCAAACCATTCCAGTTTAAGCAATTAGCCTTCATCCATAGACATTCAAGCAATTTATCAATTAAGCAACTGGCCTCATGGCAAGCATGCTAGATATGGCAACAATCACACGCATACAATATCCTGAAACAATAAAAGCTCACCTAGTACTCCAAGCCAAAAGAGAAACTAGTTAGAAAGATGCATGATCCTAACTATGCGATATGACTAATGTGACACAAGTGATACGTAACTAATAGGCTCAGTTACTAATATGGTATATGAGTCAATTTGATAGCATGCGGTCTAAGCATGTATTCAATAAAATATTCAACTAACAATGCAAGTTAGGATGATGAACCGAGCCTCGGTACAGAAAGACAATGGATGCAAACATGAGGTATGCTAAACGCAACATGATGCCCTAATCTAACCATCACAAGCGATGAAATAAAAGGAAGAAAGACGTAGGATTGGAAGACATACACATTATTACAACATTTGTGCCCTCACAAAGGAGGGTCCAAATAAATGTCTAAGAGTCCAAATTTAAACAAACTATTGCATCATTTAATGAATGAATAAATGAACTAACTATTCTACACTAACTAATTACATCAACTAATTAACTAACTACTAACTAAGTAAATAATTACAACAACAAATTAACTAACTAATTCATTACATTAATTAGCTAATTAATTAACTACCTAACTAATTAATTGCAAAACTAATTAACTAATTGATTACAACATGTATACACTATGAGAAAAGTACTAAGCTAACTACTCCGCCTCGAGAAACGAGGAATGCTCATGCATGCGTGGATTTCCACCCGAAAAGCCCACTGTTCTGCTTCTAGGAAGCCTCTATTGCACAGTAGAACACTTACACTATTTTCCACCTTAAGGCCAACTATGTTCTGCTTCAAAAGTACTCTGCTGGGTTTTGCACAAGTGGCCCGCCGGCCAAAAGCACTGCTACCTGGTTCTTCCTGTTACAACGAGAGCAAACAGAGCAAGCACAGGGTATTCTCAAGGGTTTTTTGCACAACTCACCCCTCCTTATCATCAAACAGCTAAAAGGACTGACAAAACTTGATTCACAAACCATCAATGGATGAAATTTGATTGCATGATGGCTTACGAACCAAAACGTGCAAGTTCAATGAATGCAACCAAGCAAGACTCTCAAAAGCACCTCCCTCTCATGAATGATCAAGGGAAGTAGTTGACAATGAATCTTGAGCCGTTTACATCATTAATGAGTATGAAACGATTCAAGACTCAACGGTTCAGTTAACGTCCGATTGAACCCTACCAAGTTATTATCTTGCTCCTTTTTTAGCCTCAATTTTATTACTCCATTTTATATTACCATCCATTCTTTAATCAATTGAGTCCAAAAGTGAGGTTAAGTCCTCTAATGAAGAGAAGTACCAAACCAAGAGTTGGCTTAAGGCATGAGAGAGATGTCATGCCGTTGATAATGAACCCCTAAAAGGAATTAAGCATGACAACCTCAATCTCAAGCTTAAAAGAATAATAGGATTGAAACGACTCCCAAAGCAAAGCAAAAGCCAAGAAAGACGGGAGGTTGCAGAGGTGATTAAAGGTGATCACAAGTATGGAAAGCTATAAATAAATGCCATCCACTCAAATAAGATGATGTCTAATGCTTAAAACACCAAAATTATGAGGACAATTACTCTACAAGCATGCAATACAAAGCTCAAATGGAACAAGCAGCTAAACTCAGTCCTAAAACAGTCCTAAATATGTCCTAAAACATGCTGGAATTAAGACAAAATAGCTAGAACAATAAGCTAAAACATAGAGCATGCTAGGCTAGTAAACAAGACACAAGGAGGAAAGGCTAACCCCTCCAATTTTGGACTTCAAAACAATATTTTAGCCACTAAAATAACTCTGAAAATCAGTGTTTAAAAGCTCAAAAAAAAGATAGTGTAAAGGTGGGAAACACAAGGGTAAAGGCGTTGAAAACAAGGTGTAAAGAATGGTGAAATAAAATGTCTTTCAAAATTAATAAAAAGACTTATTACCAAACTATTTTACAAAAGGTATATCTCTTACTAATAAAATATATCCACCAGATTTAATGTCTTAAATAATTGTTAGAGTGGACTTTTCAACAATTTTTTCATCAAATTTCTTCTCAAAATATTGGAGAAAAATCCACTCTAATAATTTTCTAATTCCTTAAGTCTAGTAATTTTTTTTATTGGTGATAGGTCCATCCTTTGTGACATAGTTTGACGAGAAATCCTAGAGGAGATTTTGTTTCTAATTTTGCCCCTTGAACCTTTTTTTTTTTTTTTATTTGTTTGACTTTTCGTTGACTATCTGTTCAATTTTTTTTGTCTATTATTCAATTTTTTGTGTGTAAATTTTCTATCTGTCCAAATTTTGCATGTTCAGTATTTTACCTGTACAAATTTTCTATCCAAATTTTATCTGACCAATTTCTTATCTATTCTATTTTTTTATCTGTTAAAATAGCAATTTAATTTTTTTACTTGTTTAACAGAGACCTAATCTGTTGAAACAATTTCAATCTTTTGTTTTATTGTTGAAAATCAATTGAAAAATAGATTTAAGAGACAAGAATTTGCAATGAACAACCTGAATAATTTTCACAATTCTAATTGTCTCTCTCTCTATATATATAGACACATACCCCTATGGGCATGTTTGTTTTGCAGGATAACTCATGGGATTGGACTATTAGTCCGGATGAACTAATAGTCCGTTGTTTGGTATGGATTTTTTGGTCTGGATTAACAATCCCCCCGGACTATTAATCCTATATTCATTGGCTTATTGTATCCCGGAGGCCGGGGGGGTTGGGACAGAATTCATGGGACAATGTATCCCATGGGATTAGCTATTGAATTACATCTTTGACCCTATCTCTTTCTTTTATCCTTTGCCCATTTTGCTTTCACTGTAGGAGCTTCATCCAAACACTGCATTAGTGCACCCAAAAAAAAATTGAGATGATGTACAAAAGTAAAGATCTCATGGTAGCAAAATTAATTTACTTAATATTCTATTTATGTAAATTAAAATTAATCTCAATTAAAATTAAAATAAATTTATGTAATATTTATTAATATTCTATTTATTTAATATTTTAAAAGTTCTAGTAAACAAATTAAATAAAATTTATAATTCAAATTTAATATTCTTATTATTTAGTAAATAATTCAAAAGGGCAAAATAGTCTTTCGAACATTTATCCTTCTCCATAATATTCCAAACAAACATGGGATTCAATAGAATAGTCCAATCCAGACCTCTAATCCCATAACTAAACAAATATAGGATACAAATCCAGTCCAACCAAATAGTCCCGGGACAATATATCCCAGGACTAATAGTCCGATGGATTACAATCCCCCCTTATCCAGTCCGTCCAAACAAACACACCCTATATGTATATATATATAGATGCACATGTGATGTTGCAGACATTTCTAGACATAGAAAATGTTTTGACATCATTTCAAAAGCAGATTTTAGAGTCAAAATACAAATATTTTACAATAGCATGAGACTATTTAGTGATCCAAAAATGAGGGTATTTCCAAAACACCAAAAACAAAGGGGTTAATCAACATAGCTTGTCACTATTGATCTATGCACGAGCATTAATTGGTCGTTCAAGAAACAATGAAAACTTGAACTATCCCTAACCCCTATCTCTCTCTTGCTTACAATCAAAACATACTTCAAGACCGAAAAAATCAATACATTTTTAATTTTTTGTTCAACAGTGCAAAACTCAGATATAAGGTTTTACCAGTACTAGGTGAGCATCGACTGTTCTTGATCTAAAACATACTTCAAAACTCAAATTAGTTTCAAATCTCAAATCTAAGATCGTTGGCGTTGAAATGATCGTCTATTACGGAGTGCGATTCCAGTCGAGAATGAAGTCGATAGTAAAGATCGCGGAGGGTGGAATGAAGCTGTGGGAAACCGTTATTGTTGGGAGGTGGTGCCGGAGGCGTTTTCGCAGTGGTGATGGAAGAGAGAAAGAGAGAAGATGATAGAGGACAGAGAGAGAAATAGTTTTGGGGTGCCTCTATTTACACACCACCTTTCATCTCAAGGCACACCTTTAGTAATTTGATAAATACAAAATTTGCTCAATACACACCACAATCTCCCATCTTTACCCTTACTCACATACCCCACACATATCTTTCATCTTTACCTGACTCACTCATACACCCCACCCACGATCTTCCTCTCCCCCTCCATTCTCTGTTTCATCAAAGACACCGGTGGAAACAACTCCACAATGGAGATACAGTATGTGAGAATTCTCATTTTGCTTAGATTTGAGGGTTTTATGTACATTTTTCCATTGCCATGAGCATTGTATATGAATGTTTGATTTTGTGAACCAATGGCATTGTATATGGGAGTCTAATTTTGCTAATAGTAACCTTCTGACCGTTCGACACTGGTCTATCGAACATTCACCTTTTGTCCAAACTGTTTCTGTCAAATTACTTCAAGACATTTTAGTGTCGAACTTGAGTACACTATTCGGACTTAGTCTGTTGAACAATTTCAATGTGTTTGAAATTTGAGTGTCGAACAAAATTGAGTAGTCTAGCTCTGTACTTCCGAACAAAACAATTACTCACTATTTTCTGTTTCATTTTTAGAAATGAATGACCCTTTGCATATTCCATGCACTGTCTCAGAGAGACGACGTCGTGCATTAAAAAATCCAACTCGTAGTCGAGTTCGAGGTTGAGGTTGAGGTTGAGGTCAAGGTCGGGGTCGGTGTCGGGGTAGATGTCGGGGTGATGATATTGTGTTGGAAAAAGCACCTCAAATCTTGCAAGAGAATGTGATTGCTAATGGTTTAGGAGATGATGATGATGTTGCTGATGTTGATCAGGCTGACGAGGAGGTCTCACTGGTTCGCTTCCTAGGGGGCCGTTAGATCCATCAGTACTGAAAAGCTTCAAGGCACATGTTACAGCAGCTATATGGGAGCAAAAGGTAGTATATAGTTTGTCATGTTTCATTCATTTAGTTATTTATTGAGCCAAAATATTTATGTTAATTATTACTTGCGTTGCAAGAGAGGAATCCCTTAAGGTGTTATAATCATGCGTCCAAGATTCTTGAGTGGCAGTGGTGGTAAAGAATTGACAATAGAAGGTTAAGGGACATTGTGCAGTCATCAGGCCTATCTTCTTTGGTCCATTGCACATATCGGTTCTTGAATAGGATTGTCATATCTACATTTGTTGAGCAATGGCAACCAGAGACAAATACTTTCCATTTGACAGTTGGTGAGATAACAATGACACTAGATGATGTGGGTACCATCTTGGGGATCCCTATCACAAGTAGATCAGTTAGTGCTGCAAGTTTGACAAATCAACAGGCATATGCACTTATGGTAGCTACCTTGGGAGTTGATGATGATGAAGCAACTGATGAGCTATCATCTGTTAGGGAACAATCAATAAAGCTGGAGTGGTTGTAGAGAAAATTCAGTGGCTCCAAAGATTCAGACACCGAGGAATCTATAGCTTGTGCCGCCAGAGCGTATTTGCTATTTCTATTGGGATGTACACTGTTCAACGACAAAAGTGGACGAGAGTTCCTGTTGTGTACTTGCATTTGTTGATGGATTTAACTGATATTCATACATAAGCTTGGGTTGCAGCTGGATTGGCATATTTGTACCGACAGTTGGGATTTACCACGAGATCAGCTGTTCTATAGATGGCTGGTTACATGACATTGTTAAAGGCATAGATTTATGAGCATTTCCAGCCATTTAGACCTCACCAAAACATGGAATATACTTAACAATTGCCTTACATGCATCGATGGACTCCTCGTCGGGAAGCTAGTTCAACGGTATCATACCCTCAGGTGTTATAGGAGGAGCTTGACAGATTGGCATTTGATGAGGTATAACAATTAATATTAGTTGAATTAAGTGTTCTAATTATATGTCACTCATCAAGATTTCATTTGTGTTTCTCTCTTAGGTTACTTGGGATCCATATCGAGATTGTCATCAACATCACCCATGTCATAAGATCACATTTTATAGCGGCTGTTTGAAGTGTTTAGATATCCTGAAAGGGTTCTTAGACAGTTTAGTAGGGTTTAGACCATCTCACCTGCGCCACTCGACCCTGTTCATGCTGTTAGAGGTGTCACAGCAGGCCGATATAAAGTCATGTATCATTATCTTGATCAGATATGGGAGAGTTGGGATAATCATGTTTTATCTGCTCATAGTAGGAGTACCCTAGTCAGACGTCCGGTTGATTGTGTTAATGGTTACATGCAATGGTATACAAGTATCACACATTTGTATATCCAGAACCCCCACACATCAGTCTGGTTTTGACCCATGTGCATAGGAGAGTTGATATGCTGTGCATGATGCTGATGTATGACAATATTGCTCACACATTGTTTACATTTTTTTTTAAAGACGTTTAGCTAATTACAATTGTATTTGTTCTTGATATAGCGTATTGATGACGCATTACAGATTGCGCAGCCTATCATCGATGCGGGCCATGATGCCAGTGTTCATGATCCACATAGGTTATATGAGGCCATTGAAAGGATGGCACATGTTCTTCAGGGTCAACAAATCGATGAGGGTGGACCTAGTTCTATTCCATTTAGAACATACAATCGTAGGAGACGAGTAGATGATAGGTAGTAGGTTTTGTCGTAAAGTTGTTTTGTTATTTTGTAATGGAAAAGAAGTACTCTTGTAACGCCCTCAAAATAATGACATTAAACCCAACAATATTGACATGCCATGATATATAAAAGATCCACGTCCTTCCATTCAACAGAGTTCTATTACAAATAGTATTACATGTTAACAACAAAAGCAAATGCCCTAAGGGCTTACAGCTTTCCAAGTTAACACTTGGATACAAGAAAGTAGAGTGCTAACTCGTTTACACATTAAGCCCTTGGCTTGAATTTACATGTAATATTACAAAAGGAAAGACAACCAAAAAGTCCGTCCGCCACTAGCCTCCCAAGCTAATTCCTTGGAGGTGGCATGCTACCGGTACCTGAAAATAATATTCCCATATAGGGTGAGCCACAAAGAGAAATATACTAAACCAGTTATGAATAATGACTGAAAGATTAACAGTTGATAGATGGCCAACTCTTTTACATTCTTTCATAACATAAATACAATTCCAAGACGTTTAAGTCTATATTTCCTTTTCACTTCCCATATCATAACCTTGGCTCAAACATCTCACATGAGACAAGCACTCATGCCAACACATTTCACTTCAACAAATATAAACATAACAGTCATATTCATACTTCCAAAGACAAGCATATACGCTCTGTCAATACATTTCTAGATAAGCATACATGCTCTATCTCTGAGTTCATCCCCTATCTCCTCCCAATAACATGCGGTTTAGAGGTCCATCCCCTATCTTCCCCTAAACCGCGGAGTACATCCCCTATCTCCTCCAACACAACACAATGCATATAAACAACAATTATACACATCACATAACAATACATAAAATCAATGTATTCTATCCATCGTTATAATTCATAACATTACAACCCTTAGGTTCCAATTTCACTAATGTTTCAACATTAATTCCATGTTTCTATACCAAACATGCTTCTAGGTTTATTATAGACAAAACCCCAAACTTTTATAAAATTACACAATGGCCCAAAGTTTCCCAAAATTACACAACAACTACCAACATATCAAAATGCTAAAATTTAAAGACAAGACTCATAAAGAGGAGTAGGATATCCCTACCTCAAAGTTTGAGCTCAAAAGGAGATGAAGGCCCAACACCCAACTTGCTCCAAACTCAAATATTTTCAGATTAGATCGAAGCCCAAGTCACCCTCTATCTTTTTAACAAAGCACTTAGGGTAGATTCACACTCTAGGGAGATGATTTCTTAGAGAGAAGGTAAGTCTAGAGAGAGGCTCTCAAATTTAGGGTTTGAAGATATAAAACTTTGGAAAAAGTGAAGTTTAGATCATTCGCGATCCGATATAAATAGGCTCGCTCGGCGAAGACTTGGTCGCCGGCGACGGACACCTGAAAACCCTAGCTCGAGCCGAGAAGGTCTCGCCGAGCCAACATCCTAGAAGCTCGCTCGGCGAAGAAAAGCTCGCGCCGAGCCAGAGCTCGACCCTTCAGTCTGCAACTAGACGCCGCTCGGCGGCGAACCACTCGCCGGCGAAGATCGAACCAGATCGCTCGGCGAAGAACGGCTCGCCGAGCGAAATCATGGTGTTCAGTCCAGCCAGACGCGATCGCCGCTCAGCGAAGCCGTTACGCTCGACCCACCAGACACAAAACTCAACTCTCGCTCAAGCGACCAACTCCTCGCTCGAGCGAAGGACAAAAATTCTGGGTAGCAACCCTTGGCTCCCAAACACAACCAACCTGAAGCAAACCTGCCCAACACATCCTATAACTCAAATACAATATATGAAAGGACGTAAACAGGACAATAATCCACTACCAACATCTACGGACACATGTCCGGATCACTATACAACGAGGGGTAAACCCGGGATCGCTATAACTCTTTTGATGTTTTTGTTGTTTTTTAATGAACAAGAAGTACTCTACCAATATTTTGTAATGAACAAGTACTCATGGTTTGTATATTTGGAAATGAACAAGAAGTATTAGACAAATGCTTTTGATACACCGCAATGAACAAGTAGTACCATGTGCATTAAATGAACTCAAAATGCTAACCCGTAAAAAATTGTATTGGTAACTATTTCAATTACATAACTAAAACACAACTAAAATACATCATTCCTCATCAAGGTTAATTTAATCAAATGTCTCTCTAGTAGCTACCCCTAAATGAACAACTTCTTTAAAATGCTCAATTCGGCAACTATATGCACTTTCCCATTCAGCCGCACAAGAATGATGAAACTTGCACCAATTGGTAGCTATCAGTGGAACTAGATGACCCGGTAACATGAACACCTACATTAATAAAACTTTAAGTATGAGATCGATGAAGTACAAAATGATAAATGTATTAAACAAATCATAATGTTATACCCTGAAAAAATTATTCCCATTAACGAACCCAATAGCAATCTCACGCCATTGAACTTGTGATATTGGCACTGATTGTAGGGGGAGGAATGTAAGGCATTGTTGTGCAGATAAGTAGTATAATACCACATTATAACATGATGTAATAAGATGACCCCTGTCAGGCATAGTCATCCAACGGTCATATCTTGGATTGGGTTCAAAGTATGATAGAATATGGGTCAACTCTTCAATTCTGTCATGTGAACCATATAGCTTAATGTAATGGAGTGTGTGTGCAATTCTTTTAGGAGATCACGCCTGACTTGACCCCATTCAGCCTCTATAAGCCCCATCAAGCCAACAATGGCCATAAAACCACAATTGCCATCAGCATCTACATCCTTGATAAAACATATGTACGACTTCAATCCAATTGGGAGGGCATCAACATATGAATAAGTAGTAGCTGTACAAGTCCAATATACCTATTCAACAGGGAGGGCATCAACATATGGACAACAAAACACGTAATTTATCATTAACAAAAATGTAAGTAAAAAATGATTACATTTACCTTCCCTTTGGCGGGCCGTTTTGTATGTACCTTGATAGAATCCTGTGTGGGGATCTGGGTGCCCATAAGTGAGTGGCTTTCTTGTCTAGACTGAACCAACTCAAATGCACATGGGTCTCGACGTGTAGATACATCAATCTTCTTATGTCCCTTACCTTAAGGATTGGGCTTTACATTCTGCTCAATGAGAAAAGTACTTTGCGGATTTGCAATCTCCTTTAACTTATGCAAAATTTCCAACTTTTGGGTATAATCAGATGCATTCAATTGCTTAAGTATGAGATCCAACTCTAGTTCACAACTGAAATCCACTTTATCATTCTTCAAATTTTCTACTATCTCAAGAGTCCTCCAGTGCAGATTAATGCTATCAAGTGGTATTGGACGACCCTGTCGGATGTAGTCCGCAATCTCATGGGCACAAGGTAACTCGTGTGTTCGTCGAACGACACATCCACATACTAAAGCATCAATGCCAACATCATCCACTCGCTTACTCTTTGCCAAGACATGCTTTAATGCGGTAATAGAGATATTGCCTCGAAGCTCTCTAAAATGGGATGGTTTGAACTGGCGTTGTACAATAGTTAAACTCTTCTCAAATGATGCCTTAATATCAGTGTGTTGCAACTTAAGCAAGCTATGTATCTTGGTCCAAGAACACTCAAAATTGACTTGGTTAAAACCAAGTTTTCATTTAAGTTTTGCATGTGCACTTTTAGCCCTGTGTACAATGGAAACAATTAACATAGTTAAGTTTAAATAAGAAAAATCATAATGATTAATAGTGTAAGGTAGACATATATATATTACCTGTTGGTTATAACATTCCCGAAGTGCATAGAACTATTGGTCCATATGACAACAAACTTTTCTTTATATGGAATTAACCAACTTTGTGACAAGTATTGCACTGCCTCAAGATATGTATCAAAATCAAGGCGTTCATTGTATTCAAGCTCAGTCAAGAAGAGTACTAAGAAATTCCATGAAGAGATAAACTTGTCCCATTTCTCCTTACTCTCAAACATTTTCTTGCATTTCGCCAGTACATTTCTACTAATATGCCATCGGCATAATAAATGTCGAGATGTATAAAATACCCTATCAATAGCATTCATCAAAGCAAGCTCCATGTCTGTGACAATCACCTCAGGATTAGCAATGTCATCCAAGAGACTATGCAATGTAGTTAACACCCATACGTAGTTATCAATCCGCTCAAATTGGTGATATGGAAAGGCTATGAAGAATGACATATCAGTGGATGTCACACCAACTATCTCAGGAAAAGGAAGACGATATTGATTTGTCTTATATGTACAGTCCATGATCAACACCTTTGGAAATGAACAGAGCAAATCTATACTGACAGGATGTGTCCAAAACAAGTCTGTGACAGTCATCATGTTGTTGTCATATCTATGCCGCTTAATGTAATTATGTTTTTCTAATTCACCCAACAATTGTTGCATCTGTGATCTCCTAGCTTTCTCAATAACATTATTCCTATGACGTACATTGTAAATGGTTTTCATAGTGGTTACATTCAAAGCATCCTTTTGTTTCAAGGTAACAAAGTCTCTTTTGGTCTGACCATGCTTTTGGACATATCTACTAATAATGATGTTTCCTCCTCAGATAATCTCCCTACAAATGAATGTCCTTCAAAATGTTTAGCAAGAGCATGGTTATGCATTCCACATGCTACACATAGCATCCAATCATCATCTACCATCAACTTATAAGCCCTCAACTCAAAGGGACACTCGTATTTCTTTGTACCCGTTAACTTCACAATTGTTTTTTTGTTTGAATCATCTCCTTTTAATTCTTATGAGCTTTGTATTGACCATTTCTCTCACAAGCAAGATATATCCTTGGTGTCCTATGACCACCACCATAGTCTAATGTGTTGATGATAATCACAAAACCATTTTTCCTTCCAACATCCCGTACACAACTGACCAATTCTTCTTTGCTCTTGAAAACCTACATGTCAAATTCACCAAAGTAATTAAACATGCCAAAAATAAAAAAGAAAAAATACTAATTTTCAACATGAGACTACCCCTTTACTAATAAATTGATTTGTGTAGTCAACAAGACACTCAGATCCAACATTACTGCATTCCATGGATGCACAGTTCTCGAAAAACCAAAAAAAAAAAAGAAAAATTGTTATAAGTGTTCGGAAATACAGAGTCGAGCTAAATACACAAGTTCGACTGTTGAATACCGAACAAATGCTATAAATTCGAAACTTATGAACCAAACATGTGGTCTAAGTTCGACACTATAAAATTGAACAGATATAATTTGTTCGGTTGTACATAGTCGAACATGGGTATGTTGTTCGACTTTAGATAACCAAATGAATACAAATAGTTTACCACTCAGCAGGTAAACGAAAATCGAAAAATTAAAAAAAAAATAAAAAAATTGGAAAGCTAACCTTTTCCTTGCTCCATTGTTCCAAACCAATATTTCCAAATGCATCCATCATTCAATCTAATTAGAATCTTCAATAATACATATATTTTTGGTTGTTTGTTTAAGGGTTTTTGGTTTTTGTCTCAGGGTTTTTAGATTCTTGAGAGAGAAAATATGTAAATAACGTTTCCGATACTTGGTGTGTATTGTATTCATTATAGTCCTTTATGGTAATTTTACAAAATGTGTGTATCATAACCCTTTGTCCTTTGTGGTTTTTTTACAAAAGGTTAATATTGTAATAAAAATTAAACCAATTAATGGTGTGCCTTAAGATGAAAGGTGGTGTGTAAATAGAGGCTCCCATAGTTTGGGCAATGGATTTGAGGAAAGAGAAGAGAGTTGTGTATATATATTTATGGATAGTTTGGTCATTTTATAGTGCGTAAATTTTTAAATAAAAAGAATTTAAATTTGAATTTATAAATCAGTCTCCATTTCTTTTTCATACTAGTTTTGTGATCCAAATAATATCTTAACCCTATTTTATATAACAAAATCCACTTTATCCATAGTCGAATTCAAATTTCTTTTTCAGTGGTGCCTCCTCACTCACCTAATACAGAAGTTTAGTAGGTCACTAAGGACATCTCCAACGGTTAATTAAATATTTCATTAAATTTGACTAAAAAAAACACAAATTCCTCTATCTGATATTAGTCACTCCAACAGCAAATTTGTAACTATCATCAAAACACAGGTTGTTCATGAGGACGACCGGCAAGAGCAAATGAAAAAAAAAAAAAAAATTCAAAACTAGCCTGTTGACAGTCCACACCATTGCTCTGTTCTAGGAATTGTTCAATTAAACAAAAACCATCAAAACAATAAAACAAAATATGATTCCCATCCAAAAAAACCAAAAAAAAAAAAAAAAAAAAAACAATGTAGCTCTGTTCTGTAACTAAAACCCATTTCTCAAAAAAGTAAAAAAATAATACTTTTGTCTTTCTCTCCCCTTTCAATCTTGATTTCCGTCTCTGTATTTCTATATTGCTCTCCACACACATATATATACATACATGTTTTGTTAGTTTCTATGAGTTTTTGTTGATGAGACTCTAAATGGGTTCTCTTGAAAGTGGGTTTTTGTTGAAGAGAGATCAAACTCTGCTTTGCTCTTCTTCATCATCAGCAAGCAAGAATGAGAGAAACCCATTTGGTTAAAGACCCAGATCGAGATTCGTTAGATTGTTCTTGTTTAAGAAAATGGTTATCTTCAATGGATTTGCACAGTTGTTGTGTTCTTTTTCTTTCTTGTTCTCCTTCAGATGTTCTTGCTTGGTTCAGTGATTGAAAAATTGAAGAATTCATGTCGAATAGGAGATGAATTAGCTTCTGGGGATTCGATGTTATGGAAGGAGATTGGTGGGTTAGATTTTGGGGAAGATATTAAGTTTGAACCATCAAAGCTTTTGGCTAAATTTCAAAAAGAGTCCAATGAGGTCAATATCTCTTCTGTTTCAAGAAAAAGAGTGAGATTTGGGTATAGAAAACCCCAGCTTGCTTTGGTTTTATGTTCTTCTTGTTGTTTTATGTTCTGATTGAAACTTATTTCTGATGTTTGTGCGATATATTCCTTTTGGAAGATCTGACAGATGTACAGAGAGAGAGAGAGAGAGAGAGAGAGAGAGAGAATGCAAAGAACGACGAGAGGGCAGAGACAGATTTGCTTCGGAAGCAAACAACTTTGGAAGCCTGTTGACAATCCAAACCATTGCTCTGTTCTGGGAATTGTTCAAGTAACAGGATGACCGGGGGGACAACTGTCCAGACGTCTAGCCGGTCGTCCTGTGTGTACCATCTGCAACGATCCTGCACAATGTTCTGGTGAAAGGTGCCCAAATCCTTAGTTTAGTGAAACATTTATTATTTCCTCAATTTGATATCGGTTTGATGAAACCGTTGGAGCACAAAAAAGAGTACTTTTTCACCAAATTTGAATTTGATGATGGATTTGGTGCAACATTAGAGATGGCCTAACATAGAAGTTTATTAGGTCACTAACAAAGTCCATTTATGATTATTATAAATTATTCTCCAATTTATACTAGTTATGTCCCCTGGATGTCTTTCTAGTTTAAAGTGTAAATTGCGTTGTTTACTTAAACAATACTAAGGGCACCTCCAACGGTTAATCAAATATTTCATCAAATCTAAGTAAAAATATGATGAATTCCTCTATCTGATATCAGCCACTCTAATGGTGAATTTGTAGCCGTCAGCAAAACACAAGTTGTCCGGGAGGATGACCGGCAAGTGTAAATGAAAAAAACGTGTTTCCCTCCATTGCTCTGGAGTGTCTTACTTCATTACCTAAAGCCCCTTAACTATCCCAACCGCAATCCGAAGCCTCACTTGCCAATTAGGCTCCAACTAGTTTTCCCTCACTCTGTTCATGGCATCTTCAAGGCTACCATTTGGAATATAGTCATAAACCAATGAAAACCTGTCAGGTTATCAAATTCCTATCTCTTAACCTAGCAATGGATTCCACATCCTGCTGCATCCGTCTCTTGACTGACTTTCTTGATCCATTTTCGAAGGGTTCAAGCCTCTTGACAGCTACTGTGAGCCCATTATCAAGAACAGTCTTGAAGTAATACCCATTATGTAGTTTGTCTTCTCCATGAAAAGCACAAACCTTAACATCAAGAAGCAGAGTAGAAGCTCATAAATCAAACAAAATCACATGTACGTTCTGACTCATGAGAATGCTTTTTTGAAACTTCAAAAAGTAGCTAAAATTTCCAGTTCTGGCTACAAAAGAGAATGAAAACCCAAGACTAGGGACTAGCTCAAATGAACAAGCTTTACCCAACAACAAAATTTGAGAAAAATCCCTCCCCTAAAAAAAAGAGAATAAAGAAAAACTACTGGAAGCTTCAATCCCTAAAACACTACATTCGCATTCAAAGTTTCAAAAAACTCCACAAAGAAAAAGGTGTTAGTGTTATTCAACAAATTTGTAGGAAACAAAAAAAAAAAAAAAGAACTCCAAAAGAAGAGTTGCAAAATGGAGTCAGGCTACGAGAGCCACAGACTAAGAGAGAGGGTGGTTTTAATTTTCTTGGGAAAAGCTTGGAAGTACAAATAAAAAAAAATCCCTAAGACATTCCATGTATTGCTCTTACAGTGCTCCAGAGTGTTTTTGGTCATGACATTCCTGTTGACAGTCCAAACCATTGCTCTGTTCTGGGAATTGTTCAAGTAACAGAATGACTGGGGGGGACAACTGGCCGAACGTCTGGTGGGTCACATCCGCAACGGTCATGCATAGTAAAATGGTGAAAGGTGCCTAGATCCTCAATTTGGTGAAACATTTGTTATATTCTCAATTTGATACAGGTTTTATGAAACCATTAGAGCATAAAAAGAGGGACTTTTTCATCAAATTTGAATTTGGTGATGGATTTGGTGTAGCGTTGGAGATGGCCTAAGAGTATTAACATCAAACTAATTATTTTTATTTTTTAATTAAAATAGTGAATAAATCACTAAATTTTTTCTCTATCAAACTAATTATCAAGTTAGCCATTTCAATTTGAATGGTTTTAACTCAACAAATGTAGCTAGTAGTTTATTCTAACCAAACATTAAAAAGTTATCACTTTTTCTATTTTGGAATTAATTGTGTTGCGTTTATAAAAAATAATTCTAAATTTAAATGAATAAAATAATATTTAAATAGTATAGAGAAATAATAGAGAGTTTGTTAGAGAATGTATTAAAAAGATGTACAATCAAAATTGAAAAACAAATTTTTAAGTTTTTTGAGAACATGGGAAATATTTATATTAATAAACAACAACATACATACATACACAAAACCCCAAAGGGTCATCCCAACCAAAGAACAAAATGACAAAAAAAAAAACAAAAAAAAAACAAAACCAAAACCAAAACAAATCCACCAAAAAAACAGCTATAATCCAAAGAAAACCACCACTCTTCTTAAAGATATGGTCTGAAAAGCCCATTGTCCCCGTCGCCCTTGCCCAACTCCGCAACCGTTGCCACCAGACTTCGGACACCGCCAAAAGCTAAAGTTGAGAAAAAAGTATACCCCCAATGGTATGGAAGAAGGCTTAAGAGATGAGAGAATCATTATGGAAATCTATACCGAATCAGAGGAGAAAACTCTCAAAACTTCTATTTCAGACATAAAAAGTCCATATATGCACTCTAAAAATGTAAATCTATACTCTAGGTGTGTATATCTATACTTTAGAAGTGTAAAGCAGGTCGCCGAGTATCGCCAAAACACTGCCAAAAATATTTTAGAAAAACTCTATTCTCTCTATAGAGCTAAAAAAAAAATTAAAATTAAAATATAACAAAATTTTAAATAGTTTGATGTTGATACTCTAATGGTGACTTAATAACTCAGTTATTTTAGAACTTCAAAATATTATATATATATATATATATATAATAAAAGAAACGATGATCAATGAGATTGATAATCAAACGAATGATTAAAAGATTAAAGTGTACAATGAATGCTCTAATGGTGACTTAATAACTCAGTTATTTTAGAACTTTAATATATATATTTAATAAAAGAAGTGATGATCAATTAGATTGATAATCAAACGAATGATTAAAAGATTAAAGTATACAATGAATAGAGACATTCAACAATCATGAAATAAGTAATCATACACAAAAAAGAAAAGGATTTACAGTGCGAAAAAACATTTCAAGGCGAAGCTAAAAAACCTCTGTGACACTAATCCACAAACTAGCAAATCAAATTTATTAGTTACCAAAAATCTAGACTAGAGATCCTACATGTTCAAATTCATTAATAAGTTCCGATCATCATGCAAAGCTAAAATTCGAGGACAGTAGTGTAATATATCCTAAAAGTAGTGTCATTTTTTTTTTCTCTTACTAGTCCAATTCATTTTTAAATCTTATAAAGGGAAGGCTCTATTTGCACACCACATTTCCTATAAAGGCACACCATTAATTAATTTATTTTTTATTACAATTTTAACCTTAAGTAAAATAACTATAAAGGACAAGTAATACACACCATCTATATAATTACCATAAAGGACAAGAATAAATCACTACAACAAAAAACACATTTGGCGACCCAAAAATTGGTCACCAAAAGTACAAATTTCCTCACCAAAAGAATCGGCGACAAGTATTCACTTGGTCACCAAAGGCCTGTCACTAAAAGTATTGGCAATGAAATCAGAAACTGTTACCGTATATAGACATTTAGCGACAAGCAAAATTGGTCACCAAAAATCATATATTTTGTCGCTATAAAATTACAGTTTGTCGCTAAAAGGTTAAAATTTGGATAGGCTATGTAGTTTTAGCGACAAATAAATGCGTCGCCAAAAGTACTATTTAACGACAAAATTACTTTGGTCGCTAAAAATCACGTTTTTAGTGACAAGTATGTTTTGGTTGCTAAAAGTTCTTGGAATAACCACTAACTTTTAGCGACAAAAACAATATGTTGTCACCAAATATATTAACAGTGACCAAAATACCACCTGTCACTAAAAATTCACTACACAAATTTTGATTTCAATAATTTTCCTGTTCAAAATAATCCAAAACACCTGTTTTCCTATGCACAATATATATACAAATGTAATGTAAATAATAATACACCTGTGCAAGACATTCATAATAATTCAAAATTAATAGCTATGAAAAATCCCAATAAACATAATTACAAATCTCTGACAATCGAAAACATGCATACCAAAGTACTTACAAACTATTAACATCAAACCCATAAATACATTACCAAATCCTATGTCAAAATATTTTCAAAATCACAACCAAATATTTTGATGTTAAACATCTAACCAACAAGTCATTTACTAAAATCCTATGTCAAAATATTTGCAACAACACAACACCAAATATTGTGATGCTAAACATTTAATCCATAAATCATTTACCAAAATCCTATGTCAAAATATTTCCAAAAACACAAAATCAAATCTTCTGATGCAGCCCAAACTATTTTCCACCATTGCCGATCTATCACATGAAAAAAGAAAAAACAATATTAGATTGACTAAAAAAAAAAAAAAAAACCTCAATATGAACTTCACAATTTTGATTTTAATTTTGTAACGGGAAGTCCAATCGGGTGCTGTTTTCTCATACAAGTCTATTTAGGCTTGATCAAGCTACCAGTGCCAAGTTTCGACGGTTTCAGTGGTTATTTTGCAATTTCGGCCCCCGAACAGGCCTTTTAAGTCTTGTGTTTTATATTTTTTTCTTGTAATTTTCTAACCGAAAATCCAATCGAGGTCCCGTTTGTTCCTACAATTCTATTTAGGTTTGAACAAGCTGTCCGTGCCAAATTTTGGTGGTTTCGGTTGTCATTTCGTAATTTTGGCTCCTGAACGAGCCTTTTAAGTCTTGTGTATTACAATTTTCCTTTTAATTTTCTAACCGGAGATCCAATAGAGGTCTCGTTTGTTCCTACAAGTCTATTTAGGCTTGAAAAGGCTGTCCGTGCCAAGTTTCAATGGTTTTGGTGGTCATTTTGAAATTTCGGCCCCCGAACGGGCCTTTTAAGTCTTGTGTTTTACATTTTTCCTTCTAATTTTTTAACCGAAAATCCAATCGAGGTCTCGTTTGTTCCTACAAGTCTATTTAGGCTTGAACAAGCTGTCCGTGCCAAGTTTCGGTGGTTTCGGTGGTCATTTCGCAATTTCGGCCCCCGAACAGGCCTTTTAAGTCTTGTATTTTACAATTTTCCTTCTAATTTTCTAACCAGAGATCCAATCGAGGTTTTGTTTGTTCCTACAAGTCTATTTAGGCTTGAACAAGCTGTCTGTGCTAAGTTTCAATGGTTTCGGTGGTCATTTCACAATTTCGGCCCTCGAACGGGCCTTTTAAGTCTTGTGTTTTACAATTTTCCTTCTAATTTTCTAACCGGAGATCCAATCGAGGTCCTGTTTGTTCCTACAAGTCTAGTTAGGCTTGAACAAGCTGTTCGTGCCAAGTTTCGGTGGTTTCGGTTGTGTAGACACCCCATTTTTGACCGTCCTCAAGACTTGGACGTCACCGCTTGAACACTCGGTGATTATCCATGTTCATGTCCGTTTGGAGCTCCCGGAGTTCTCGGCTACGTGCCTTGCCTCAGGACCTCCGAACTTGATCGTTTTGTGTCTGGTTTTGCACCAAACACTTGTGCTTTGCCTAGGAGGGGCAGGGAATGCCTTTTGAGGCATCCCCACACACCACCGGCACTAGCTAGAGGTCATCGGCTGGTTGGTGTTGCCATCGGCACTATATTGTGCCGGTCGGCAGTAAATCTTGTCAAAATGACACTCTTTGTCGGCCGGCTACTGTGCAGTTGCTTTTTGAGATATTTTTAAGCAGCTGTCTACCACTTTCTTTCCCTCCATACACGTGTATGGAGGGATGAGCCTCTTGTTTGCTTAGTTGCCAAGCTTACAAGATTGCCTCCTCTATAAGAGGAGGCCTTGTCTTCTTGGCTAAAGGGGGTTAGCCATTTTCCAACACAAAAACCAGAGCTTATATACTCTCTCTCTCTATATCTCACTCTCTCTCATCCTTGTGTGTGTGTTTTGTGGCCAAATAGTGCACTTTTACCTTACTTTTGCACCATTACACACACTATTACACCTTATTTCGAGATTGAGGGACTTGGAGGGTTGTTTGTTGTGATTTTGGACTGATTTTGATCACTAGAGGAGGGCTGCTCCACCTGTTCTTCAAAGGATCTTCAAGGGTGAGCTTGTTACTTTAGTTTCCCCATTTTTGCAACAAGTTTCTACCCATCTTGCTTTGTGTTTTAAGCTTTGTGTATAACATAAAAAAATCTTGTTTTTACTTGCTTAAGAACATTCATTAAGGTCACCTTTTGATTTGAGTAAGGACTCACCCTCTTAGGCCTTGTTTTGGCCCTTTTAGTGCCTTTTCTTTGAACATTGTTTAACTTGGTGTTTTTGGCCTTCTCACCACTAAAAACCAGTGGGTTTTCAGTGGTGAGGGAGATGGTTTCAAGTCTTGAAATGGGGAGGGATACCCCTCTCCCCTTTGTCCCTCTTTGGCCTTCACTCTTGACCTAATGGATAGCATGTATGCTTGTTTGGTTTTGGCTTCATTTCAGAGCATATTTGTGGTTCATATGATATGTTATACCTCTGTTTTGGGTCGGATTTGTAGCCCTTAGCATGTCTCTCATACTTGCTTTGAAATGCTTTCTTATGCTTAAAAGTATGCCATGCATCTAGGCCATGTTCTTTGCATGTTTTAGCATAATTCCATGAGGGCATTAGCATCATATTGCTATGTGTAAGGGCTGTTAGCCACTGTTTTTGCCATGTTTGGCATGTTTGGTGTTGTTATCTTGCTTGTTGGCTTGCAAGCCTTGGGTGTGTGAGTCCTTAGCATGTTTAGCCTACCTCGATCTTACGATTTGGCATCATTTTAGATCACATTTCAGTCCCTATTCCATGCCTATATGTCTCCATTTATCACCTCTTCCATGTCTCGAAGTGTTGGTCTCTTATGCTTTAAAGAGGGTATTGTGCATGCTTGCATGATTAATGCATTTTGGGTTGCCATATCAAGGTTTGTGGGTGTATTTTTGCATGATGGAACTCTGTTTTTGCTTAAGTGATTCATGCCATGATTGGTCTTTGTAGTGGTGGAAGGATGCTCTTTTTTTTTTGTGCCTTAATCTTAGGCCATTTGACTTGCATGTTTGCATGAGTATTGGTCACCATTTTGGGCATGTTTTGCCACTGTTTTGGGGAGATTTGAAGGCTGTCCCATTCTAGTTAAATCCACCATTGCATGCTTGCCTCATGGTAGTTGTTTAATTGATTCATTAAGTGTTACTACATGTCATTCCTATTGCCTTAAGTGTCCATGTTTGCATTACACCTTGCATTTTGCATGCCTAATATTGCACACTTAATATCATGTTGCATTGCATTCGGTATGCCTTGCATTTTTGCATTATTGTTGCATTGTTGAGCCTTGTTGCATACATGCATTCCATGTCTTGGTTTGGGGTGTCAAACCAAGTGTAAAGGTTGAGAGAAGTTCACACTACAAGTGGTGCAACTTATTTCAATTTTTGGTCACCAAGGCCCTTGACCAACACATGATAAGGCCTTGGTTTCATTTGTGTGTTTGCATGCATTTTTATATTAAAATGCAAACTTAGTTCCTTAGGCTATCATGCACCAAGATGCATAATTGATGACCCAAGAACCAAGGGTCATGCTTCCTTGAGTCCCGCGCATGATAGGAAGCATTGGCCATGCATAAATTTGCTCTAAAATCCATATCATGCACTGTCTGCCTGCTGTTGCTGTCAAATTGTCCTCTGCAGGAATTTTGTGCCGACTGGCAGTATATAGTGCCGACCGGCACTTTATGAACAGCCGATAACTCCAAATGCAGCCGGTGGTGTCCCCTTTCGGCCGGTGGTGATCTTCAGTGTATGTGGAAGGTGTTCTGAGGTTTTGGTAGTTTTCAGAAAGACAGGACAGTGAAAACAGAGGTAGCAGTGGCATGGTGCGGACTTTCCGGGCGAGTCGGATTCGAGCATACATCATTCACGCATCCCGAGGCAGGGGCTGAGGCCCCTTTCTTTTTACATATGATTTAATTTGATTATTCTGTATTTGGACTGTATTATTTTGGGACTGTATTATTCTTTTGGGTCCTTCCGTGTGAGGGCGTAATTGTAATAAGTGTGGGTGAGTATGTGTATGTCTTCCAACCCCCATTTCTTTCTTCCCTTTTATTTACCTGCTTATGATGATAGATTAGGGCATATTTAAAATTAGCATACCTTATGCAATGCATGCGTGCATCCATGCATTTGTTGACATGCATCGGGCTCGGTACATCATACAAATTGCATCGTATTTTCAATTCCAAAATTGAATACGTGCATCGAATAAAGTGCATTTCGCATGCCATGTTTAGGATAGCCGAGCCTGTCTAATTGCACTCTGTATGCGTTGCATTAGTCATCTTAACATGAGCTAGGTCATGTATATTTTGCTAACTAGTTTATTGTTTTGGCACGGAGTACACAGGCAACTTGAGGAAGAAGCTGTTCTCAAGCAGCTGAAAAAGATACAAGCAGACATCTCCATTTGGGGACTGCTCATGGCCTCATGAAAGTACCATGGATAAGGCCAAACTCTCCATAGAAACTACACCAGAGCAACTAGTTAGACTGGTCTTCCCGGGAGGGGGTTCCCCGGCTTTGACCTTTTCGGATAAAGAACTTCCGCCTGAGGGCGTAAATCACAATAAACCCCTCTACATCTCCATGGAATGTAGAGATAAGTGGGTACCGGTGGTACTTGTTGATACCGGGTCTGCCATCAACGTCTGCCCAGCAAGGACGGTGTATGCAATTGGCTTAAAAACTGCAGATTTCATACCAACAACCCAAGTCATCCGGGCATATGACAACACAAGTAGAGAAGTAATGAGAACAGTTAAAGTTCAGACAAAGGTTGGGCCAGGGCAACACGAGATAGATTTCCATGTCCTAGAAGTTCCCGCAACTTTCAATTTGCTTTTAGGGCGACCGTGGCTGCATCAGGCAAAGGCAGTATCATCTACTTTACATCAAATGGTGAAATACCCTTATGGGAAGGGAGTAGCCATTGTCTTTGGGAATTCATCAATCCACCCACCACCGGAAGTATCCACGCCTGTTCTAGAGATCGAGCACGGCATGGAAGATGTGTTCATATCAGGTTTTACCTTGGCCGAGGCTCAGTTGTCTGTAATATCATGGCCGCTAACGGCGAATATACGTCGGTGCTCAGCGGTGTACCTCATGAACAAGCTCCAATACATCCCCGGATGGGATTAGGAAAAAGCCGTAAGGGCATTGCGAAGATGGCGAAGTGCGCACAACCCTCATACCTTCGGCAGGTTATCGCCCACCAAGGAAGATTGGGTAAGAAGAGGAAAAGAGATGGCGGAAGGGCCAAAGCAAAACAGATGGAAACCTTTTGAATTGATGCATCGGCCCATCCAGGTACTGAATGGACGCCGTCCGGAGGGGAAGACTTTCCATTCTGTGGTTTTTCTGAGCCATGGCTGAATGAAGAAAAGAAGCGCGTGCCGGGGTTCGAAATTTTCTTTGACCTACAGTTATCTGGGGATGATGTTGTTGAAAAGCAGATAGACCCAAACATAATATAATGAATGCTTTTATTAATATCAAAATGCAAGTAATGGTGATAATCTAATTATCTGAAAAGTAGCAAATATATGTACCCGAACAACTTGAATGATTGGGGCTTTATGAATCTCATCAATTTTGTCTCACTTTTTTATACCAATGATTGGAGCAGCCATCCTTATCTGTAAGCCAAGTTCATTTGCAAATGGAGTGGCATAAGGCCCTACTGCCAGCTTTGCATCTGCAGGGATCCAAACAGGAAGTTTTTTACCACCATTGTTAGCTATGAGACGTGCTATGCTCTTCCCTCGAGTCTAACCCCTGACTTGTCTAGAATGAGTACGCAAACTCGTGGTAGATGGTACATCATGGATAGTAGTTGCATTTGTAGATGGTGCAGCCTGGGTTGTAGCTGCATTTTTAGATGGTGCAGCCTGGGTTGTAGCTGCATTTGTAGATGGTGCAACTTGGGTAGTAGTTGCATTTGTCGGTGGTGCAGGCTGGATACTTAGAGCATTTGTAGATGGTACACTCTAAGTAGATGGGGTTAAATTAGGTGTTACATGCTGAGTAGGGCCAGCAATTCTAGCTGCAGCTTATTGGGAAGGTAGAGAAACTTTGGATGATGCTGCACGTCGAACTTTACCAGGGCCTGCCATCTAGCACAACTCAACAATTACATGTGTGAAGCATGTGTAAAATAAGCAATTACATTAATATCAATGGCTATATAATAGAATCAATATCAGAACATAAGTGATAACTAAACAATAACATAACAAAAGAAACAAAAAAAATAAAATAGACAAAGAGAGAGACAGATAGGGACACACACAAACACACATATACAAAACAAAACAAAAAAAGAAAAAAAAAATCTTTTTGAATTGTCATTATACTCAAACTCAAAGGCACTTAAACAACAGGTCATAAAAACATAAAAATGACACAACAATTAAAGTTCTATGTCAAAATCTATATTACATTCAAAATGATTATTTAGCTCATCTTCTCGGATAGTCAATGCTCATAGTAATCATCTTCATTATCACACCCCTCTTCCTCATCAACACCATTGTTGTGTGATCGACTAACTGATTGTAAAACCACCTCACTTGGGATAATTTGAGGATCAATGTCATTCCTATGAAGTGAGATTGTCACGGGGTCTTCAACGCTCACTGGGACAGTATCAGTTGTTTCATTTGTTGCAATACATTATCAGGTTCAAAGCCATCTTGTTCTGGTACATCCCATATTCCTCGATGTTGTAGTCTTTCTACGACTTTCCAATGTCCAACTAACTTTGTATCATCAACGTAGAAAACTTGTTTCACATGACTTGGTAAGACAAATGGATCATCTTTATACCATCGACTTCTAACATCAATACTTGTGCAATGTGTATCAGTATGTAATGTTTTATTGCTACCGGTATTGAACCATTCGCATTGGAATAAAACAACTCGATGTCCAGGTATGTAATGCATCTCCCACACTCTATTCAAGTACCCATAAAAGTTAATTGTTTGTCTCTCATGCTCCCCTTCCATAACTAACCCACTATTTTGGCATTTATGACTACTATCACGATCCTTACTATGAAATCGAACACCATTGGAAATGCAAGCTGAATACAAATTAACATTTACACTAGGACCATTTGCTAATGACCACAAATCATCAGTTGCTTCTGGTAATCCTTGAGCTCGTAATTGGTTCATCTACATAACAACATCAATTTCAATCATTATGTTAGTATTCATATAAGTGTAGCTGAATAAAGTTTGGAATTATATCTTACATGTTCTTTGAACCACTTGGGGAATTCCTTTTTCTGTCGATTTGTGATGTCATGTACACCTTCATTTTCTAAAAGATTTTTGTGTTGTCTACTTACAAACATATGATTCATAAGTAACATATTATATTGAAAACATAATTCCACCAACAAAAAAAAACAATATTAAGAACGTACTCTAGACAATGGTCCAGCTTGAGGCTATTATTCAAGACAAACCAATGAGCCATTTCACGTTCTTTTTTAGACACGTTAGAAACCCTTGTCATTAGCCCAAAAGGACAAACATTTTGCGCGAAGACCTCTAACCCCGACTCATGCACACTAACATCGACATTCCGTTCCTCTCGTTTAAATACAGTTTCAATCCCACCCAGATACATTGAGCAAAATGTGAGACACTCCTTGACAAAATAAGCTTCTGTGATCGAACCTTCTGGACGTGCTTGATTTGCAACATATCCTTTTAAAGTTCCAAGTATCCTATGAAACAAACAATAGAATAATCTTATTACACACACACTCACATTTTTATAAATATATATACAGGTTGTGCTACAATTTAAGTATGGTAGTGTTTTAATAAGTTAGTAAGTACCTTTCAATGGGGTACATCCACCGATATTGCACAAGCCCACCAACAATGGCTTCACGTTGCAAATGAATCGCCAAATGGACCATCACATCAAAAAACGCTGGTGGAAATTTTTTTTCTAACTTGCATAGTATGAATATTATGCGATCTTCTAATATTTCCAAGTTCTTCATCTTCAATGTCTTTGAGCAAAGCTCTTGGAAGAAATTTCCTAACTCAAATAATGCGACACAAATATCATTGTGAAGATATCCACGCATTCCAATGGGAAGAAGTCGCTGTATGAGGACATGACAGTCATGACTTTTTAGGCCTGTTAACTTATCACCTTTTGTGTTCACACACCTTGAGATATGTTTGCTGCATAACCATCAGGATACTTAATTGACTTTAAAAACTCACAAAACCATATCTTTCATCTGAGGACAAAGTGTACAATGCTGGGGCTTTTCAAAAGACTTATCGGCACGCCTTTTTAAGTGCAACTCCTTCCATATTTTCATATCTTCCAAATCCATGCGTGCTTTTTCTGTGTCTTTGTTCTTCCCATCTATACTTAGTAATGTTCCAAGCAAACTTTTACATATATTCTTCTCTATGTGCATAACATCGAGGTTGTGTCGGAGTTTAAGTGTTTTCCAATATGGTAACTCAAAGAAGATGCTTTTTTTTGTCCAGTTCAATACTAGATTTTCCCTTTTTCTTTTCTTATTGGTTGGATGCTTTCCAAATGGTTTCAATGTCCCTGAAACCAATTGTTCTAAGATTTGTTCCCCTGATAACTGTAAAGGTCTTGACAGGAACTCAGTCTTACCATTATAAAGTCGACTCCTCCGCCAAGGGTGGTCATCAGGCAGGTAACGACGAGCACATGTGTACCCTATCTTACCTCTCAACCGTTGTGAGGAAGCATTTTTGTTACAGGTGGGACAAGCCAAATAACCTTTCGTACTCCATCCTGACAAGTTGCCATATGCAGGAAAGTCATTAATTGTCCACATAACAGCTGCATGCATTTGAAAACTTAATTCAGTTGAGGCATCATAAGTAAGCACATCATTTTCCCATAACTCCTTCAACTCATCAACTAATGGTCGCATGTAAACATCGATATCTCCCCCTGGTGCTTGTGGTCCAGGGATAAGCAATGACAGCCGTTTTGGCAACTTAATAAAAAGTTACATTTTGAGCAATTGATCAAAAACGCCAAACCATGCAAAAACGCCACAGATCCCATTTAGGAAGACCCAAAAAAGCCACTTAAAAATTTACCAAACTATCCTCTGGAACATTGTAATTAATTAATTCAAAATTGTAAATTTAATTAAAAAGTAAGGATATTTTGGTCATTTTAGAGTGATGTGACACTTTTAAAAAATATTAAACCAAAAAGCAAAAAAGCCAGCTTTTTACCAACTTCTCAAATCACTTCCAAAAAAGCCAAAAAGCTTGGTAAAAAGCAAAAAGTCAGCTTTTTACCAACTTCCCAAAACACCCCTAAATGATTGTTTCATACATTTCTAAGGAGGCAAGTTGTAAGGCATAACAATCATAGGCCACATACTGTACGAGTTGCTCATGTTTCCAAAAGGATTGAAACCATCAGTGGCCAACCCTAACCTCACATTTCACCGTCCTCCTCATCCTCTTTATTTTCATCATCATTTATGGTAGTCCTCATGTAAACATCTAACAAATTTAGGATTTCATCTTGATCTTCACATGTCTCTGCTTCCATTCTATTCCCAACACTTCCAAAGTCATTGTGGTTGTCATCATTCAATGCATGAGATTGATTCATGGGAACAGATTCCCCGTGATGCACCCAAGTCTTATAAGAAGGGGACATCCCTTTCACAACTAAATGATACTCCACAATTTTACAAGTATGTCGTTCACAATTCAAACAGTCCATACAAGGGCAACGAATCTTATCATTTGGCCCTACATTCATCATTGCAAATTGAACAAAAGCCTTCACCGCATCTCGATACTGGGAACTCATCCTATTCTTAAGTAACATCGAACTCTTGTCCATATTTGGTCACCTACAAAGCCATGGTTATGTGAAATTCCTTTGAATTAGAGAATTTACAAGATTATGGTTCCATATCTTTTGGTGACCCACAAGATTATGGTTCCACATCCCTTTCATGACCAAATGATGCATCACAATAGTAAGTGATAAACAATAATTACTATTCAAGTAAAATATGCAATTTAGAGTAAAGGGTGAAAAAAAAAATCATATAGTAAGTGATGAAATTGATATATAGATTACAATTGCTATATAAATTCTGGTCTTGAAATTGTTACATATTAGTTTACTTATTCTTGGAAAAGCATATTCATCTATTTTAGCTATTTGACGTATTTCTTTGTTGAGTTAGACATAAAATTGAGATTTTGAAACCAAATATAGCAGCCATCCCTAATCATTGCATTTGGTCTTCTAGTGTTTTCATGTCAAATAGTTCCTTGAGTCATCTAAGTGTTTGTCATATCATGAATGCTCAAAACATTAGGTAAACATTGAGAAATAATAAAAAAATAATAATATTTTCTCTCAGAAAAGCCAAACCTTGAACCAATATGGTGAAATTAAAGAACAAAACAGCTCACAAATAGGGCCTACAAGGGTAGAATCATGAAATTCAGATTATGTTCCTGTGTGTACTTCTCTATGATGAGTATGTATATGTATTTTAATTATTTGTTTAATGAAAGTTGAAGTTTTTATAAATGTTAATTATTGTAATACATTTTTTTAATTTAACATTTAATTTAAAGATGTTGCATGTACACATGATCACATTGTATAGTATAAGAAACTATAAGTCAAATTATATGGTGATCTTCCACAAAGGAAAAAAAGAAAATGGCATTTGTATTGTTGAAGTCATCTCTCAAAATATTATACAAGTCAAAATTTGGCATTAACACAATTCAAAATATGATATCTTTACATTGTCATAATAGTCAGACAAAATAGCGGACAAGCAGGGAAATAAGCTCAAATATGCTATTAATCTAACAGAGGAAGTAATAAGAGCAGGTAAAGCCAAGCAAAAAGGATTCACATGACAGGGTCTTTATCAACTATAGGCAAGGCAGGAAAGCTAATGTTTGCATGTAGTGCCCTATATATGAGTAATGTAAAGCTAACTCATTAATACCAAAATCAGAAACGCAAGCAAGCAAGGCTGACCAAGCTACTAAGCTCATTAAAGTAGTCAAGCTTTCTTACTAACAGCCCAAAATTTGGTGTTAACACAATTGAAGTAGCGTAATTTACCCAAGATAGAGAAATAATATTTAAATAGTATAGAGAAATAATAAAAAATTTGTTGGAGAATGTATTTAAAAAGATGTAAAACCAAAATAGACAAAAGTAATTTTTAAGTTCAAATGGTAATAAAATTTTAACTAGTTTCATATTGATGCTCTTAGGCCTGTTTGGGACTTATATTTTGGCTAAATAGTCAATAGAAAAAAATAGTTAATAAAACAAAATATCATGTCCTAAATATTAATCAACAACTTTTTCTTTTACAATTATCTATTCACCTACAAAAAATATAAAAAAATAAAAAATAAAAAAATAAATCCACAAATCATCCAAAACATAATTCTTTTTCATTTCATAAAAAAATTAAAAAAATCAACTAAAATAGTCAAGTTACTAAATGACGTATCTAGTCCCATTTTTTTGACCACCAGACTTATTAAATTTAATAAGGTTATATAGTTTCAAGATCATAGGTGTAGAAACTAAAATGACTAACTTGATAAATAAATTAAAAATGCCCTAAAATATAGTCAAAACTTACTTGATGTAGTAATTGCCCCCAACGAATGATTGCAGCTTTTTATCTCTTTGCATTAGCCAATAACCTATAATATTTGAATTGTAAATCAAAGTTTAAATTAAAATCGCACTATACATGAAATTAATGGAGAGTGGACATGAAATGAATGTTACATGATCAAATTATTAATAATACAAATAATGATCAGTTAACTTAAACTTATATTTAAATATAATAATACAGATAATGACCAATTAACCTAAATTTATATTTAAATATATCTTTGCAATCTCATTAATTTTTAGTCTTACCATCAAATAAAAATTAAGTTAGATTGCGATTTTTACCAAGATTTTCATTCAATTATGCCTCTTCTAAGTTGAAATTCTAACTTTGCCACTGCTCACCACTTATGTTTATTTTCAATACAGTATTGAACCATGAAGTGGCACATTAATGTGGTATAAAAAAAGTGACAAGTGTAGCATTCATTACTCACAAAATCAAACTCAGATATCTATGTTTGATTTTGTGAAAATTTTCTATGCTCCTAAACTTTTTGGAGCAACAATGGTATGCCCTCATAAAAAGTAAATAAATCTTCACTTTTGGTTGCACTTTTGGATTCACTTTTGGATTCTTCCAATGCCCTCTTCCAATGCAACCAACGGGCTTTTCTAATGCAACCAACCAATTTCCAGAGTGGTATGCCCTCTTCCAATGCAACCAACCAATTTAACTGATCATTGGAAGAGGGCTTTTCTAATGCAACCAACCACTTTTGGATTCAACAATGGGCTTTTCTTATTGGTTGCACTTTTGGATTCTTCAATGCTTAGCCACTTACTAACATCATACTATCAGTTCAACAACTTTACTGATATATATTCAGTTCAAAAAAATGAAAACAGAAGGATAAGCTTTTACACAGACTACACTCATTCTAACAGTAATTTCAGGTTAAATGATGGGAAAAGGAAACTCAACTCCGACTAGAATAGAATAGAATACATAACTTATCTCTCAATTCTATCCTCCTACGCATTCAGATTCAGAGCCTGAAACTACTATACCCTCCTAAACCAGATGATCCATACCCAAAATTATAATATCAGTCCCCAAAAAATACAAAATCAGAATATCAGTCCCAAAATCCAAAAATCAGTTCCAAAATCAGTCCGAAATTCAAAATATACTAGCCCCGAAAATCAGTTCCAAAATCAGTCCAAAAATTAGAATATATCAGTCCCGAAAATCACAATATCAATCCGAAAAATCAAAATATCAATCCGAGAAATTAGATTGATGACAAAGAAGAAAAAGAGGAAGATAAGAGAGTGTGAGAGAGTGAGGGAAAAATCAATCCCAATATCAATGTTGTGTTGTGTTCTACAATGCCGAACAAGAGAATGAAATTGATGATAAAGAAGACAGAGAGGAAAATGAGACAATGTGAGAGAGTGAGAGTGAGAGGGAGAAGGAGAGGGAGAGGGAAAGAGAGACGAGGAAGAGGGAGAGAACACAAATCTTTTTGTCTTCTGTTGTGCCGCTTCAGGTTGTGGAATGAGAAGACGAAGAAGACTTATTTTAGGTCAATCTTGTTTATTTACCTAAAGGTCATTAAAAAAAGAAAAGAAAAAAAGACAGATTCAAAATGACGTCGTTTTGACAAGATATTTATTGGCAACGAAAATCATTATGTTGCCATAAATATTATTCACCTTTCAGAGACTATTTTTCATTTCGTCGCCAAAAATTCCCAATTGGCGACAAATAGTTTCATTACCATATATTAATTTCGTCACAAAAACTTTTTTAGCGCTCCCGCACAAAAAATTAAATTGGCACCAACCATTTTTGGCGACCAATTGAGATATTTGTTGCTAATAGTGTATTTTTTGGCGACCAACACATATATTGTCACCAAAAATATACAATTGGCAACTAAATTCAATTTGGTTGCTAAAAAACATCGGTAAAAATGCTTTTTGTTGTAGTGAATATAATATGTATCAACAATCTCAAAAATCCAGGAAAAAAAAAGCAAAAAAATCATACACCCTAATTTTGTCAAATAGTTGAGGCTCATCCCAAGCAATATACAAGTACATATACTCTTAGTTATATGCCTCTCATGTACAAACATACATATATATATAAATATATATCATCTAATATTTAACTAAAAAAATCAACAGAAGTAAGAGACAGCAATGATAAATCAAGAAGCGAATTAAGAGTGAAGTTCAAGGATTGAGACCGACCGATTCAAAGCATGAGATTTCGACCGAGACAGACTCCGAAGCCGACTTCGGCATCGGTGTAGCAGAAGAGACGTCCAAGAAGTTCTAAACATCGAGATTGAGTCTCTGTTCGACAATAGCAAACCGTACAAAATGCTAATGTCTGAAAATCAAGTGTCGAACGAATGTTAAAAGTTTAGGTTCGAAAATCCAATGTCGAATAGGAAACTGATTTGTGGTATGTATTGTGATGGGTAGGGTGTGTGAGTAAGGGTAAATATGTAAATTTGTAGCGTGTATTGAGCAAAATATTTATTTATCAAATTATTAAAAGTGTGCCTTCAAAAGTGGTTTGCCTTCAGATAAATTATGGTGTGTAAATACAGCCTTCCCTTGTAAAGCCAATGACAACAATCAATAAAGAACAAAGAAAAGGCACTATGCTTTTTCAATTTTACAAATATTCAAGTATAGAATATACCATTGGAAGTTCTTTCAAGTATATAATGTGAATGTGTATCCAAAACATTCTACAAAATAAACAACCTTCCCTTTGCAGCCAGTACACAGATATGCAGATAAGAAGCAACATTTGTATTACAAATCAAAATCAACTGGAGTTTGAATTCAGTGTAGGCTAAACCTGTATAGCAATTGACAATTATTCACAACAGAATACATGGTAGCAGCGGAGAAAAGGAGGTCACAGATGAACTTGAGCTTTGAAACAACCTTCAACGTCAATGAGGTTGATAAGTTTCAAATTTTACAAATATTCAGATAAGTCTTCTTGGTTCTCCAAATCCCATAGAACAACTTTTCCATCTAGGCCTGTTGTTTTTAGCCCATCGGAAAACATGAGTACTACCAAAAGTTAAAACAACAGGTTTCATGCACATTATGCAAAAATGAAGTTTCATTATACCAACCTGAAGTACTGAATCGTGTATTTCTGGAATCCCCACTACAGGAAAAAAGGTTATGGTGGCGTTTTTTTAACGACGTTTTCTTAAACGTCACTGTTATTAACATTTAACGGCGTTTTCAAACGCAGCATATTATTGTAACCAAAATGGCTCCGTTTTATAATAGGAGGCGTTTAAAAACGCCTCCGAATGCGGTATACCACACGCGCCTTTTCAACCCTTATTTTGTATCTGGCCCTCTCTCAACCCATACGCATACATCATTTTGAATCTGAGCCCTCTCTCTTTCTCTCTCTCAACCCTCTCTGAGCTCCATCGAAGATTCAGATATTCAAAGCTCCATCGAAGCAATTTCGGAGCTCCATCGAAGCTCCAGATCGAACCGATTTCGAAGCTCCGTCGAAGATTCAGAGATTTCCATCGAAGATTCAGATATTCGAAGCTCCATCGAAGCAGTTTCGAAGCTCCATCGAAGCTCCAGATCGAACCGATTTCGAAGCTCCATCGAAGCTCCAGATCTGAACTCTGACCCCTCGATTACTCGCATTTCAAGTAATATGCACATTTCGACCCAATTCTTCCTTTCCCAAGCCGCTCGGCTCGGTACACTTTCGGTGAGTCCTCTCTCTCTCTCTCTTTCTCTGTACTTAGATATGTCCATGTATCTGTATATGTATTTGTTGATTATGTTGATCTTTAGTCTTTGCAGCTTACCATGTAGAATATGAGATGTTATTAAAGTAGAGTTCAATGGGTTACTGATGATTTCCACATCTGAATTTGTGTTCCTTAATTAAGTGTATATGTATATATGTGTTTATTTTATTTTTATTTTTATTTTTTGTATAGACACAAATTGGTGAATTTTGACAGTGTTTGTTCTTCAACTTGTAATTTGGTGATCATCTAGTTCTTTATACCTTTCTTTGTGATTATTTGTTTTTCCTCACTGTCTCTTTCTTTCACACAAAGTGTTTGATAAAATGCCAAAGTGAAATTTATATAATTTGTTGGACTTGAAACTGATGCACACTGTGTATTATGTAACAATGAGAATTTGCTGAGAAATGAAGAAGAAATGGTTGAGTAGTGGAATGTGTATATATGAGCAGATCAAGTGAAGAAAAAGAAAGAAAACAGAGCTTCAAAGAAGAAGATGAGAAATAATTCTTATTTTCTGCAGATTCAATACATCACAACTTCACATAATATATTTCTTTGTGAGGGCAAGCACCCCTACATTGTCTTTTATACTGTAGGGGTATCTACGTCTACATTGAGGGAGAGAGAGAGAGAGATATTTCCAGCTGTACATAAATCAGTTTGGAAGGCATTGATTTATGTCTCAAATCATTTAACAATCCTAAGGTCATTACAGAGATGGCCAAGTTCAGGCCTTGCATCCATCCAGGATGAGAATTGCATCTCGGTTGCAGAAGTGAAGTAGAGGTAGGATCTAAACGTGATCAGGAAAAAGTACCGCCTGCAAATGGACCCCCAAAAATAAAAAAGTCAGTCAAACAAACCATCACTTACCCTGCTTCCCCCAAAGAAATTAGTTCTTGGGTATGCATTTATTTTTTCTTCAATTTAATTTATGGTCAACCCATGATATGGACTTACATACAATGCATATCATTTCTTGGTTTTGACATATTGGTACTGTGTATTGATGCCCAGGGCTTTGTGAAGGATACAAAAAGAAACAACAAATAGTTGCACAAGCAAAGGGAAAAACTTCTAAGCTAGTAAGGTAAAATTGACTAGGTATCTGCAATTTGAATTTCAAATCAATTTGATTTCGAATTTTGAAATAAATGCATTTGATAAATCCATTCCATTAGCTATTATGCATAAAGCAACTATACATATCATATACATGCAGTGCACGTCAAAGTTTCATGTTTAAGTGGCCTGAGGAATGCATAAACACTCAATAGATCAGATGCATGCCAATTACAGATTGAGACCACCAACTTAAGTCAAAAGCAGACTCAGCACCTACTGCAAAATAGACATTGTAGGGAGGGCATATTTTCAATCCATTTTAAACAAGATGCTGCTCTCATTAAAGATTATAAAAAATGAGACATTATGCTCATGAACAACATATCAAAAACTGCATCTAGAGTAATCAAATCAATCTGAAGTAAATCAGGAGCAAATGCTGGGCTGGCAAAGATCAATTAATTAAATTTGTTTCATCCATGGAATCAAGGCCTCTTCTATCAGAAAGGAAGGAGGAAAACAATGTCCCACAGAGCTAGAGCTGTTAGATTCCATTATTCATTACTTTCGGAAACTTGAACTGACCTTAATGCCTTAGTACCCATATCCATGAGGTATGCTTGATACTCATCATCACCATCTAGAAAGTTTTCAAGTTCCTTACTGTAACAAAAGATATCATCTCGCAAATGCCCAGCACCTGCACACCTGTAGGGTCATTTATTTTTATTAGGAACTAGTATGAAATAACATGCCGACACAAGAGTAGCATGAATCCAGCAGTCTTTCAGGCCAGAAAATTCCAGTGTCAGCCAAGCATTGTAAACACCTTGATTGTTATTCAATGCCAATGCCAAGAGACAATCCAATCCATCATGCAACATGCACCCCTTTATCAACTTATAATATGTCAGACTACAATATATCACCCACCAAATTAGCAAATATCACATTCTAGGCTTTTCGGTAATGAGAACATGATGAATACCATCCACAATATATACATCTTCTTATTTAACAATTAATTTTATGAGAATATTTACATTTTCTTATTATCTTTTTGTTTTGATAGAAAGAGAGGGCAGAGTATAATTATGACTGATGAGATACATAATAATGATAGAGTTTGTAACCCCTGATATAATAATGATAGAGAATTAAAAAAAAATGATAGTACTTTGTTTTAATATGTATGAAATACAATTTAATGAGACAATCTTTTGCCTACTTTCATTTTTTAAAATTTTCTTTTCACTGTTGTTTTTATTTTTATGTGATATATAGATTGTATGACTATCTAGAATAAGATAACCAATAACAGACATATCTTCTTATTAATTTATGATTCTCATCTCGATTCTTTAATTTGTAGTAATATTATGAGCAAGCAGGGAATAGCATCTTCATATGAGAAGCTTTGAAGTTCCACTAGTCAGCTAAAGAGATTGCATACCTTTCTATAATGACGTCAACATCTGCTTTACTCTTCGGACCGCATACAAGAACTCTAGTAAGGTTTAGTATATCCTTGTAATCTCCCATTTCCTGTGCCTCTTCATCAGAAGCTCGATGAAGCAAAACCGGTGAATGAGGTGTATCTGATGCTAATTTTGCATCTGCATCAAGTCTTACAACCTGCTGGTATGCGTCATGTAGATAGCACAACCTGCTGCAGCTCTACATTTATAGATCCCTTGATTTTAAACTGAATTTTGTTATGACTATTGAGCAGGACCGAGATTTAAGGATGCATTCCAAGACCCAAATTCATACCTTGCCATAGAGCCCATCTTTGAGGTATTGTGTCCTTTTTAGGGGAGATATCTCACAAGCTGGGAACTCACTCTCTGTTTCTCTCATGTGCATTCTTTTCAATTACCTTCCCTCTTCTCACACATGATTTCAAGTTCTTCTCTTTATATATATTTCTTTGACTTTTACAGAAAGAGAGGTATATAGTAACATACAACCCTTCAAAGGGAAATATATATGCATTGCTCAAGGATCAAGCAAAATCAGGTGACATTTTGAAAGCAGCTTTCCACGTGAGAATCTCAATTCTTTGTGTTATATTGCCAGTAATTTAGTATAGTTGTGTACGATGATTTTATATTACTGAATCTTGTAAGATGGTCTCAGCTTTATATGGGCCTTTCAAGAGCAAAGCTACAAAACAGGTAGGATGAATTTATATAACTTGATTTTTTTTTTTTTCATATTTAATCAATATTGACTCTCGTTAGCTAAAATGTGTAAGTTTGCCTGTAAGTTTGCTTAATGAATGAAGATTAGTTATGAATTATATAAAAACAAACTGAGAGGTTAGGAAGATAAGATACATAATTGTCCATTCTAAAAGGTTTATCCGTGTTATCATCTGCTAGCAAGCGATTTGTGATCCAGTTTGCACAATCCGAAATATGGGGCCTGCACTAAATTGGTGAGGAGAGTTATTGTTTCTTTCACTCTATGTTGCTAATTAAAAAATGACAAACTGAACATTTAGACTTTAAATTTTGGGAAAAATGTTAACCATACATAACTCAAGAAACTCAAGAGAACAGTGCAAACAGGAAGCAAATTGTGTTGTGGCCTTGACATGGTCAACTCATGTTAGGTATTTTCTGCTTGGTACTTTTGAAGGACTTATCCCCAAACAGAGAATGGATTTTCATTGTTTTCTGTCTTTAGGTATTTAGCAAATGTTAACCATACATAACTCAAGTATTATTTTCTGTCTTTAGGTATTTTGGCTTGAAAAGATCAAATAGAGAATGGATTTTCATTGTTTTAAGTATTCACCACTGGATATTCTAATCAGTCTGTCTCTACCTTTACAGCTGGGAGCCTCGTTCATACCTGGAAGTAGACTCCACAAGTCATTACAGGCAAGTTAATTATATAGTCACATTAATTTCTTTACTTTTCTTATTTTACACTATTATGAGAAATTAATAATAAATTTGAAGATGGGTTGTTTCAGGCAAAGAAGAAAATGTTTCAGGCAAAGAGGGAATATGATGGAGTTTTTTTTATTTGTTCTTGTTCTTTTACTTTTCCTCCCTCTAATTCTTTTTATCTTGTTTAATTGGATTATAGCGTACTATATGGTTCCAAATGTATCATCTATTGCATATAGTTTAGGCTCATCTTTGGATATAGTTGGAAGACAAGTGGTATTTTTAATATTATAAGCCATATTAGTGTGCTTTATATTCCTTTTTAATTTTTTTGGGCAAATTACACTTCTTGACCATTTTGATTTTAATTGATCTATTTAAAGTCTGAATTGTTTCTATTCTTAGGTATGCAATGCATTGTTTCTTATTTTTAATTTTATTTTCAAGCTTAGTTTATTTATTATTTTAATAAACATCAATTATTAGTTCTTGATAATTATTTGACAGGTATTTTTCAAGATTAGGTTATTTATTATTTTAATAAACATCAATTATTAGGTCTTGATAATTGTTTGAAACCATATAAAATTAGCACAATTTAAAAATTAAAAAAAAAAGGGCTATGGCGGCGTTTAAAAAACATCACTATATCCCATCCCAACGACTAGATTTTTAAAATGTATGAATGTCTATGACAGCATTTTAAAAAACGTTGCTAAATGTCATAGTGACGTGATTGCCAGCTAGGAAGGGCATTTGGCAGCGTTTTTAAAACCGCCGCCTATTGTAATATAACGACGTTTTTCAAACGCCATAAAGTTATAGCGACGGCCGTGTCATCGACATTTGGTACTAAACGTCACAAAAAGAAATAGTGACGTTTATAGTTCTTTTAAAAAACGCCGCTAAAAGTGAATTTTCCAGCAGTGCCCTTTCTTTCTTGAGTGGCACAATACAGCTATAAAGAAAAAATGTAATTAAAATCCCAAGTTAAAAAATTAATTCATCAAGTCTAGTTAAGACATGAAAATAAAGTAAATCAATAGATAAAGATTAAAAAAAGAAAAAGAAAAAAAGAAATAGCAATAAATGAGTGTAGATAAGATCAGTACTTGATAGAGTTCTCGTGAATGCCTCCACGTGGTCGTGAAGGTTCAACTATATCATTGCTTATTCCATGTTTTGATTGGCCGTACAGTTTCCCAAATACTTTAGAAAACTGAAATGAGAGAGAAAAAAAATAGAAAAACTCTATAGAAGCCTTAGTTTATCATGTTAAAACATGACAAGATGAAAGGAAAGTTAAAGACGGATGAATATCCAAAAGAACATTTCAATTGGGATAACTACTGTAGGATAATGATGACAGAACTACTGTGAGACTAAGTTTTCCAGTTTCAGAAATTATCAATGTTGACAGATTGAAAGCCTCAATAATACAGCTTACAAGAAAATACATGGAGATGAACATAAGTACCTGTGAACCATATTTTGCACCTGAAGATGATGTTTTTCTTTCACCAAGGAACCTAACAAAGCTCCTAAAATATATATAATAATAAATCCTTCATTAGTTTCATTGAAAAGAAGTAAAATGTTATGATACAATGTAAATTTCCATTTTCAGTACAAGTGCAGGATTCAATTGCTATGGAAATTTAAAATGAACAAACGCTCATTAATGCATGCAGATAGATATGGCCTGTAATGGTGTGCAATTGCAAATATCATCAGTTCATGTCACCTGAGAGAGACTCAATTTTGTGACAAGGATAAAACCCATCCCATACTGGAATTTGGAATAATTGTTGTACCAAAAGACAAATTGAAAAGTTTTTTACTAATGCTGTTTCTGAATCTCCCATGATATTTACAGATACAAGAATTGGCCAATGATATTAACATAGCACAAGAGAATCAAAAACAACAAAATTTTACATGCAGGCAGCAAAACAATAATAAATATCCCTATTCAAGAAATAACATCATCTCAAATAATTATCATCACATACCATAATCCGCTTTCATCTGCAGCAAAAATCATTGGATTGCAATCAAAACCCACACCGATGACCATTCTCTCATAAGCAAATAAGACCTGGAGACGTCCATGTGTTGATTTAATTATCAATATAAATAAATATAATGATAAAGGAAGAAGTAGAATAGCTGGCGAATGGACGCTGACCCACATCACAGAGAGGCAAATCGCGGAATGCTATAGTTTGAGCAGAAGGAGTAGGACCAACTTCATCAACAAAATAGATCATTGAATTATGACCTGAGGAGATGTCCAAATCATGAGTACAGGAGAAAAGCTTGCAGAATGCTACACCAAAGTTTAATTGTACTAGTAGAAATTGCGATGGAGACTTAAAAAACATTAAGGGATCACAAAGGAGCGATGATGGTTAGAGAGAGTGGGAGAGTAAGTAACTTGCGACCACCCAATAGTAAAGGAGGATGGATCCCTGTGGTGAAGCAACGGCGAAGAGGTGGAGCTTGGGGGAAAGGAAGTCAGGTGCGGCCTCCACACAATATTCGTGGACAACCTTCCTTGTTCCATGGATGCTAAATCCCTGTTCAAGCTATTCTCCAAGTTCGGCATTGTGAGCGATGTTTTTATTCCTTTCAAAAGGAGGAGAGTGTCAAACTCCAGATTTGGTTTTGTGAGATTTGGCTGTCCTGTTGCATCAGACGTTGCTATTCAGAAAGCAAATGGCCTCTTGGTGGACGATAAGGTGCTAGCAGTCAACATGGCTTCTTACGATAGGAATAACAGAGATGTACAAAGCCAGAGATGGGTTCAAAACAATAGAGGTGCTATTGAAACAACCACAACGAGGGGTCAAATGCCATTTGTTGGCTCTAGAACGTTCGCAGAGGTACTAAAAGGGGGCAAACTCAATGGGGAAGCTTGTACGACTATCAAAGCAAACGAAGATGGCCACGGATGGCTATATGACAGTGTTATAATCAGACTAAATATGGATTACACTGTAAATAGTTTCAGAGAGGCCCATGAAGAGAATGGGATATTGAAGGCCGTGGTCAGAAAGGGGGGAGGTCGTGATGTAGTCGTAACTTTTAATTCCCACGAGGAGATGCAATCTAACGTCCACAATATGAAGGTGTGGTTTAAAGACTAGAGCCAGTTTGTATTAGAATGGCAGCCAGGTCTTCAAATCCAGCAGGAGAGATGCGTGTGGTTAAGATGTTTTGGCATACCCCTTAACCTCTGGAATAGAAGCACACTAAACAACATTGGCAGCTTGTGGGGGTCAGCTCTTAGCTTAGAGGGTGATGTTAATCAACCTAAGCCCTTCTCCTCTACCAGGATTAAAGTGGTGACATCCTGCATGGGGTTCATCTCTTCAACAATAAATTTGGAGTGCAAGGGCTTACTTCATCCTATCCTTGTGTATGAGGATCACCTGGTCAACATAGTTGAGTTTCCTACCAGCTCACACACTGAGCATGATGATTGCAACTCCATCATAGGAGTGGGGCCAATTAATTTTCTGCAGAAGTTCGGCGAGGAGAAGGCCGATGATGCTGCAATGGCACATGGTGATCGGAGGCTCACACAGTGCAACAGTGGTGAGAAGGAGGATACAGTGGTTGAGGAGACCGGCTATGATAGGCAGTTAGGTGAGAACGTAGCTGGTGTGATGGCTCCTGGTCCCAATGAGGAAGCACTCAGGAAGGGACCTAACCAGTGCTACAGTGGGGAGTTGATGGACACGGAGGTTGAGGAGACGTTGTGTGAGGGGAAGCTCTGCAGTGCTAGTGCAGTAGGTGTGAAGGAGGCAATGATGGGGGAGTTATCACCCTACCCACTAAACTTGGCTGACCCACTAAGGAGTGCTGAGGAAGTTTCATCTCCTCACTCCAACAAAAGCTTTAGTGGGCCAATGGATGACTTTGGGCCTGGTATTTCCCTTGAGGTGGATCTAGCCCAACCACATGGGTTGCAAAGAGTCCAAAGCCTAACTATTCTCAAGTCACTTGAATTCCCTGCCACTAGGCCTATTATTTGTCATGCTCCAGTCTCAAGCCCACATGTTATTGCTGGCGCATCTTGTTTGGGCACTCTGGGTCTTAAGGATCAAAGCCTCGATAGTTCATCTTCTATCACCACTAATCCCCTTCGAAAGGTAAAGAATTCTGGGAAGAAGAAGGCTCATGTGGAGGGCTTCTCCCGTTTTGCTAGGCTTTATGGCCAGACAAGTGCAACCGCTGTTAAGCACTCATCCAAGTCTGTCATCCTCAAACCTACTGCTGCTGCCCTTGCTCAACCAGATCTGTCATCTGAAGGAAATTCCAGCTCAAGCAGCTTCCTCCTCAAAGAAGCTAAAGCAACCATCAAGTTGGGGAAGCAGCTTGGAATTAATTTTAAGGGTAAAGAAGTTGCTGTGATGGACAAGATTATTGATCTTGAACTTAATGATAAAGAGAGAACCAATGAAGTGGGCTCGGCAAAGCCGTGATTGCTGTGTTCGGGGGCCTCACAGTGCATCATCTGGTCTCTATGAAGCTTCTCTCCTGGAATGTCAAAGGCATTGGTATGCCTGAAAAGAGGGGTAGGCCTGACGAACTTTTTGTCTAACAGTTCTTGCAGTTGCACTTTCAATTCTTTCAATTCAGTCAGAGCCATTCGGTAAGGAGCTTTAGATACTGGCTATGTTCCCGGAATCACATCAACGGTGAATTCAATCTCCCTGTCAATCAAATCCCTTGGCAGATTATCTAGAAAAACATCTGGGAACTCTCTGACTACGGGAATACTGTTCACATTAGCATTATCATCAGTAGATACAGTCAATACGGAACACAGATACCCTTTACATCCCTTTCTAATCAATTTATCAGCTTTCACAGATGAAATTAAATACGCAGGAGGTACTACTCCACTTCCATTAAACACAAATTCAGGCAAACCCGGTGGACGGAAAACTACTTGTTTCGTTACACAGTCTATGGTGGCATGATATTTCGTTAACCAGTCCATCTCCAATATTACGTCAAAATGGTCAATGTTCAGACGCAGTAAGTCAATAAACAAATATGCATCTCTAACAATAATTTCACAATAAGGGTACATGTATGCACAAGTCATGGATCCCCCAACGGGTGATGATACAGCTAACAGATAATTCATGGATTCTACTGGTCTATTCAATTTTCGCGAAAAAGCATGCAATACATAAGAATGTGTAGACCCCGAATCAATCAGTACATATGCATTTTGAGTACAAATAGAGAGAATACCTGACACTATGGTCTCGGTATTTTGGACATCTCCCGGTACTAGGGCGAACACTCGGCCCTGCCTCATAGGCTCTTTCCCGATAGCTTTAGGGTTTGGTTTTGGTGCAACAGTTGATGCTACTGTGCTAGGTACAGCTTTACTATTGCCCGGAGCAATGGAAGGGCAATCTTTGACCATGTGGCCTACCTTGCCACACCTGTAACAAGCACCAAAAATTTTATAACAAACTCCCTTCTGGTTCTTACCACATTCAGAACAGGGCGGTATAGACCGATTCCCTTGACTAGAAATAGTCGTTGACCCTATATTTTGCTTTTTGTTCAGCGGGTTGTTTTTGCCTTTCTTGAACTTAAAACCCTGCCGTTTACCACGCCATTCAGACACTAGTGTTTTAGTTTTCAGTGCCTCGATGTTTGATTCAGCCATCAAAGCTCGGTCAAGGACATTTACATAGTTTGGTAGCTTCAAAACATTAATTATGTCCAGTATTACAACATTCAGGCCGCCTTCAAACTTTCTGGCCTTCTTGTAATCAGTGTCCACCATGTGTGGTGCATATCTAACAAGCTCGGTGAACTTTGTTTCATATTCAGCAACGGACATTGTGCCCTATCTCAGCTGTTCAAATTCGGTTACTTTTCTGTCTCTGACACACTATGGGAAATATTTCTCGAAGAAGGTTCTTTTGAATTGAGCCCAAGTCATTACAATGTTGTCATCACAGATAAGCATCCACCACCTTCTAGCTTCTTCTTGCAGAGTAAAGGTGGCCAATAGTACTTTATGTGCTTCAGAGCATGGAAAAACCTCAAACAATTTTTCTGTTTCAAGAACCCATGCTTCAGCTTTTAACGGTTCGAGGCCTCCCTGAAAGGATGGCGGTTTCATTTTGCTGAACTTGTGGGTGAGAGCAATTATGTCCCCATCATTAACATTGACATTTTGTTCATTTGTCTGGGAGGAGGATGTGAAATGTTGGTTACATTGTTGATCTAATCTTTCAGTTATTAATTCCATCATTCTTTCCAGTCTTGCCATTCTTGCCTCAGAGGATGAGGATTCATATTCATTTGCAATTCTTGTATTATCCATTTCACTATAAGCAGTTATAGCAATTATCAACATAAGCAGTTGCATACTTAAACAGTTTATCACGTTAGCACATATTCAGTCATGTCATAGCCACACACTTATCATGCTCATGCAATGCCCTAATCACTTTTCTAGGACACCCTATAGCTCATTTGGACACGTGTGTGCGGTATAACTCGTGGTAAGTATCGCTCTGATACCACTCTGTCACGACCCAAACCCGCCCCTATGGGTTTAGCACCGTAACCGGCCAGTAATCCGAGATTACCAAAGGCCTGCTTAACAGTAATACAGTAAAACAGAGTACAGGGGCATGGCGGAAGCCAAAACAGTAAATAAACAATGTCCAATGAGCTGTGACAGTCTGTATGCAAAAAGACTTTTCATACATATATACAGTAAGTGACAAAACGATATGTACATTATAAACAATCATTCAGAACAGGAACTTAATCCCTATTAAACAGTACAGTACAATGCCATCAGTCCAAACAGTTATTACAAAACATATACAGAGATAGACGGAGGAAATAAAAACGCCCCTAAGCCATAGCTTGGCAGACTCGGAACCTCGCGGTGAGGCACAATGGTTGGCTTGACAAAAAAAGGGAGTCTAACCCACGCTCCTAGCTCCGATCTGGTGCCTGAACACCTACATATATATATATAAACAGTGAGCTAAAGCCCAGTGAATAACATAATGCATAAAGAGGTTAAGAATGAATGTCCTTACAGTAATGAAAACAGTTCATCGATCCAGTGTGTCAGTCATTCAGTTAAACAGTCATATGTAGTACATCCATTAGCATAGAAGTACAGATGTGAGGGTCTTAAAAGACCGGACAAGAATGATGGCCATCAATCAAGAAATGAGTGGTTCCAACAAGGAACCGGCAGAGATCTCTATGTGATAACGATGGCGATAGTTGCTAAGGATGCCTGTCTGATTCATAATATAGGACATACATTCATTCGATTATGATAGCGATTCGAAATAATGCAGTTCAATTGTTCAGAAGATAATCATTTTTTGAACATATCTTTACACAGTTGTTACTCACAGAGTTCTAGGCTACAGCTAGCTAGAGCGCGTCTCCAGTCGCCAACCCTACACAGTTAACAGATCGAACACACACTAAGCTACACAGTTAGGAGAGATAATAACTTAATCCCTAATTTGCCTCGGTGTGTTCTACATCTATACCTTCTTTAAGATGTCTTAAGTATGCCCTAGGAATGCCTAGGATGGAAAAAGGATGCAAAGATGCACTTTCGAAAACATTTTGAAATTTTGACAGAGTTCCGTTCGGCCTTGAGTTTCCCCGCTCGAGCGTAAATGCAAACAAAGGTATCTGCTCGAGCATGGACTTTCCTGCTCGAGCGTTCTGCAAAATAGGTCAAAAGTACTAGATGGGTGAAAATTACGCTCGATCGGGCGCTCGACACCCGCTCGAGCGTAAGACACAAGGTCCCGCTCGAGCGTCACTTATTCCGCTCGAGCGGACATCAAAACAATGCAAAGTACTGAGAGCACAAATTTCACGCTCGAGCGCCAGTAACCCCGCTCGAGCATGAGTTCAAATTCTGGAATTCCCATATTCGAACCTCAAGCTCAAACTCAAGTTTCAAAGCATAAAACTGAACCTCGTGGGCTAATTTTCTGGAAAACTCATGTAGGCTCATAGTATAACATGATTCAAAGCTCAATTTGTAAAATCAAAGCCCAAGGGTAGTTTAATTGAACTCATTTTCAAACCAATTTTCATGAACAAGATGAACATGCAACATGCATGAACTCCAACAACTTCAAAGCTTCAATTTCATGCTCTAGTGAGCCAATACCTTCCAAAACAAGATGATTTCATGAACTTAAACATAATCATGAGCATGCATGTAACAATTTTTCATGGAATCAACTCAAAATTCAACAATATATGCATGCATGCATGGAATGAGCTCTAAATTCAACAACTTGAGCTAGTTCTAGGCTTAGATCACTAAGAACACAAGAACTATGCATGAACATTCTTAAACACAACAATAAAAGGTTGAATTCCTCACCTAAGTCTTGAATTAGAGGTATGAAGGCTCAATGTTGCAAGAACTCCTTTAATCTTCCTAATTTCCAAGCAATTCTCTCAATCAACAAAACAATTCTCTCTCTCTCTCTCTCTCTCTCTCTCTCTCTCTCTCTCTCTCTCTCTTAGTTGGTTGAGACAAGGAATAAGGCTGATGAAATGTTTGCCTAAGTGTATAATAAGGCTCAAAAGTGGCCCACTCACAATGGCAAAGTTGTAGATAAGCCTAACTCTTTAATTAGCTTTATTTAATCTAGTTTAATCATACTAAATCAAATTTTAGATAAATATACCATAAAATCATATAAATTCAAATTAACACAGAACATCAATCAATTTCAGATTCAGTCGCCGATAAGGCCTTCAATTTGCAGTTTAAACATAAAACATGGACAGATAATTAAACAGTCAAACAGATAGACATACAATTAAACAGATATACTCGATCAATTCAGTTCCAGATTTCAATCAGTCAGTTCAGTATTTCGGTTGATTCAATTACTTGTCACAATCAGTCTCAATTGAGCAGTAATCAGTAATTAATCGGTAATCGGTGGTGAGGGTCATTACAAAGACCTTACATTTGAGGTTGACAACCTCATATTTGAGATCTATAATCTCATATCTATATTCTCTCCCTCTTTTTCTCTTTGTCTCCTCATCATGCTCTGTTTTTCAGACAATAAAATTTTACTCTTGTTTGAACCAAATCTAAGACAATATATGTGCTCCCTCTATCTCTTTATTTCTCTATTTTTTTTCTTTTTCTATCTCTACATGTATGTATTTTTATTTTAGTGCATTTTTTTTCCAATATCAGTTTGAATATTGATTTTCAGATCTCAACCAAAAATGTTATTTTGGTATGTTCAATAGTGAAATAGTAAAATTTTACTCTAATATAGAGTAAAATTTTACTGTTAACTTTATTAATTCAATGTCCTGATTGATTTTTCATTTAATAGCTATATGAATAATGGTAATAATTATAGTAAGTCTGCTGGTTCATGAAATCATATATTATCAACAACAATTAAACATAATATCATAAAACAAAAATTAATAAAATATATATATATATATATATATATTCCACATCAGTGCCACATAAGCAAGCCATCTGTCGGGCCAATAGTGGGGACATTGTCTCGGGCAATTTAGCACTGCCCTTTATTGTAATATGATTCAAACTCGGACTAATCCGGATATAAAGTATTGTAGTATGTTTCTCATAGGAAACATACTAGTCTACTCTTCTATATTGAAACCATTCTTGAATAGTAACAGATCAGCAGCCTTTCTTGAATCAACTTCCACAACCCATCAATATGTCGTTCCTCAGTGAATGTCCCTTCAATCGCGCAATGTATCAGAAATGTACCATCCACCACTGCATGGGTCATGAAAGCTTTTCCACTCGAATTCACTTCCTCGAGCGACTTCGGTTAAACCGACCCATCTTCTTCACTCCTCCTCGGCTTCAGCAGAAAACACACCAACGCAAACTTCCTCGGCATAACCACCTCAAACCTTTCACCTTCCACAACCAATCCCTCAAACTTCTTAGCTAGTTTGATATCACTTCTGATGTATTCCATCAAGTTAGCCACACCATACCTTCTTATCACAAGCCACAGCTGTCATGACCCCATCCCGCCCCTAGTAGAATGGTGCCATGATGGCCAGTAATTCGAGACTACCAAAGGCCACTTACAAGATCACACACACGAATCAGAGTAAACATATGGGGCTTACAAATGCGGAAGCAATAAATAAAAGCTAAGTAGTCCATAAGAGCAATGCTTAAGTTAAATGAAAAGACATACATCTTACAATAGCTTATATACAACAAAATGGAGTACAAAAAAAATTACATCTTGACCAAAAGGCTTCTCAGCCATCAAATACAAAATACAAGGAAATAACTAAGAAGCATGATCTTCAAGATGTTGCAAAACACGAATCCAAAACACATCGGCAAAACACATCTAGGCGTCAAGCATACACTCATCACCTATATATATATAGAGAGGGTGAGCTTGGATACTCAGTGAATGGTATAAATAATAAAAGGTTTACATGAATGATATCCGAGATCTTTTAACAAAACAATACATGGAATAAATCAAGCTCATCTATCAAATCTTCCAAAGCTTCAAGGGATGCTTACTAACATCAATATAATTCAAGAGATGACATTCCGGACAAACAAACCCACGCGGTAAAACCGTCAGTGGCAAGGCAAGACAAGACAAGAGAGATCTCTAAACAATGGTGCCGTTGCATTATAGTCCCCGGACACTAAGGACTTGTGCTACAAATGCTTATAGTCCCCTAGCACATACGGACTTCCAAACTTTGTGCTACAAATGCTTATAGTCCCCTAGCACATACGGACTTCCAAACTTTGTGCTACAAATACTTATAGTCCCCTAGCACATACGGACTTCCAAACTTTGTGCTACAAATGCTTATAGTCCCCTAGCACATACGGACTTCCCGAGAATGTCATCAAACAAGATATAGTACTTATTACAAGTAGGAATAATCATTCATGCTTGTAAATAATTTCCGAACAAGGCAAAACAAGGTTTTATCAAAGCTTTATAACATATCTTTATTAAAATACCACTCACTTATTTCTTCAAACGCCGGGTCAAGGCAAGTCCAAGTCCTACAAACACATGGCAGAAATCTGTTGAATGCACTTCCAAATAAGTTTCTCATGCATGCAAATGATCTTGGCATTCCTCAGATGCTAGGTCAAATCAAAATAAAACACTGTCTCCCATCTCGGGAAAACATGCTGGGCTCCAACCAAGTCTTGGCCGAGGTCCCACACCTTCTCGCCGAGGTGTGGTCCCGAGGGCCACCTTCAAGGAAATGAAGTCGGGAAAAATCTGGGTTTTCCCTCTGCTCAAGAACATGAAGAACATGAACATGAAGGTCATGAAGAAGATGAATGCAAAGATCATAACTTGTTATTACAAAATCTGAGATTTCATGCTATGAGTTTGAAAACATGGACCTGGGTACCCATACTAGAAGATCTTTGGGAAAACAAACACAAAAGCATGGATTTTAGTGTAAGCTTTCGGATCAAACAAAGCTTTTCTTCAAGAACTCATGAACACTAACCTTCTCTTTCTCACCAACATATTCAATCATGCAATGCAACTAGATGATCAATGAGAACAACAAGAGTTGATCAAGATTCTAACCTCAATACTCGAATCTAACGGTTTGGACTCTAAGGATCAAGCTTGTTATCTACTCTTCTCACTCTAAAACTCCTCCTTCTCCTTCTAGAGCTTCTCTCTCCTCAAGAACAAAGATATGATACAAAATGATACATTTCTAGGTTTGCCGGCTGACTTAACACTCAACCCGGACACGTGGCAACGGTTGGTTGGCTCTACTTAAAAAGGTGACTGATTGAAAAGACAAGACTATGACAAAGTGTGTTCAACAAGCTAGGTGGCAAGGGACTCCGGCAAGTAATGACATCGGCCAAGAACAAGACTTCGGCAAGCAAAGGGACAATGACCTCGGCTAGAAAGGTCAACACTTGGCCCAGCTGTGCCACACCTCGGCCTAGATGTGCCACACCTGGGTCTAGGTTGTACCGGTCTAGGGCAACGTCACTTGGGTTCAAGGGCAACATCTCGGCCCAGATAGTACACATCTCGGCCTTGGTAATGAACACCTCGGCCTAGATAATGGTATCTCGGCCAATATGCCAGGGTGCGGATGGAGGTCAACCAGAGAAATCCCAAGATGGTCCTAAGTGTAAGAGTATCAAAAGGGTGACCTAGGCTCAAGATGACCTCGGCTGAAACACATACACACCAATAAGGAACACACCATTCAAGTAACATTTATGCAAAGCAAATCAAGGAATGCAAATGCAACACATTGGGACAAGATCATGTAATACATGCAAGCATGACTAGGGTAGAGCGGGGGTCGTTACAACAGCTTCAAGGCTCTGAACCTCCGGTTCAGTGCGATTTGCCAGTCTTTATAGTCCACTACTTTCTTTGACTCAGTGGCTTTGTTTCTTAAAATCTCGGGACTTGTGGATAGAGAATCAACCAATGTATTGGGGTTTTTAACCCATAAGCAACAACAGTCCATGTTGGTGAGAAACCCTTTATGTGGGTTCATGCTAATGGAATCAACAAGCTCAATTCCATTCAAATACTGCCTGAATTCCGGGCAGATACTGTTGGAAAAAATGATTTTTGGGAATTTTAATTTAATATTAAAGTGTGGTGACTTTAATTAAATATTAAAGTGGGTCCTAACCATTTTTTTTGTGTTGGGTCCAAGTGAGCCAAAAACCATTGGGTTTTGAATAAGAAATTGCCAAGAAATTGCTTCATGATGTTAGATTCATGAATATGATTTTAAAGAGTATTTAAATCTTTTTTCTTGGCTAAAGGATGTGAACCCTTTGGGCATCCATACTTTTCATTTTGTGGAAAGGGGCTATGGATGCTTGGTGTTTTAATGACTAGCCTTAAAGGCTGGAGGCTCTTCCTCTCTCCCCTATACATGTATAAATTGAGACCCTCCTGTTAAGTTTCAATATAGAAATTTTTGCTTCCATTTTACAAGTCAGTTTGCCAGATAGTTCCTATTATGAGAGAGTGTTGCCATTGTTTTGTTCGCTAAGCTAGACAGATAGTGCTTCTACCGTAGTTGGTTTTGACTGTCGTATCCTGGGAGACAGACGCCGGGTTTCCTCAAGCACTCGACCCGTGAGGCGAAAATTGCTTTTAAGGAAGCTGCTTCGTCAAGAGCTTCAGTTTTGTCTCTTTACCCTTTATTGTTTTTGTGTATTTCTGTTGAAATTTAGTTGTAATTATCAATATGTGTTCTTGGTATATAATTTGTTTTCTTCATAAATCTATTTATTTAATTTCACAATTTTGAACAACAAGCTTAAAACAGATTTTATATATCTTTTCTATAAAATTGATCGAATAGATTTATATAGACTATTAGGTTAGCTTTGTATAATGTTATTAGGAATTGTTGCGGAATTGCTCACTGTTTCAATAATTGTAAATTATGCAATGGTACTCTCTAATTGCTTAGTTTAATTAGAATGCTCTATTATAATTTGCATACTTAATTGTATTAATATGATCTTATTTTATGCATATGGTTCATCATTTCCCTACCATGATTTGCATGAATTTTAAGGTCATAAAATATAATTTATGGATGTTGCAATTTTGACATGCTAATTCTATTATAGTCTTAATTTGTTACATGCTTATTATTTTCTAGGCTAGATTACATAATTTAATGTATTTGGAGTTATAGAGTTTTTATGAATTGTGTACATGATTAATCTAAATTATCTAATTGTGTGCATTAATATGAATTATTTAATTGGGTGCATTAATCTAAGTTATTTAATTAGGTGCATTAATCTAAATTATTTAATTGGGTGCATTAATCTGAATTATTTAATTAGGTGCATTACCTTTGAATTTGACTTATCTATTTGGAGTTATTAGTTTAAACGTTTATTATGAATTAATTTCATTCATGACTCATGAGTATTGAACTTTATTTTAAAGTTGTAATTTAATTTTGAAGTTACAAATTGTATTTTGTTTTCGTACCTTATATTAGTTGGTTACTTATATAATTAATAGTTGGCTAGATGGTTTCAATTATTTATTATAATTAAATTTTTAGATTATTTGTTTGTATTTTGTTGTGGTTTGCTACTAACTTTCTTTGTAGGGATACCAATGCGAAAAACAAATATAAAACCAAATGAATAGTATTTAGGATGTAAAAACAAAAATGTTTGGACTACTAACGTTTGTATTGAATAGGAATACCTAAGCGTGGAAAAGCTTTTGGACTAAATAGAATCCTTATGGATTGGCTATTTTATCAAAATGTTTGAAGCATGTTTGCTTGAGATGTAATTGATTTGTTTACCAATTTGTAGTAGCAAGTTTTATTTGCTTATATTGTTGTAGCAATGGTTTTACATTGCTTGTAAAAGTTTTGGACCCTGGTTTGCTTTAACCTAGTTCATCTCTAAGAAAATTTAATTCTTAATTTGTTTATCACGGACTAGGAGTCAACATGCTCTTAAAAGTTTTGTCAAAAGGTTAACTGGATTTTAAGTGGGACCGATGTGACTCCTCCAGTCTTCTTGGGAACTTTCTTGACCATGTTCGATTCTAGGTTTTGTGGTGAGACTAATTTTTGAATTAATTTTTCTTCTAAGGGATTTTCTAAGGGTTAAGTTTAATTTCTGGAAACACAGAAGTGATATTCTAGTGTAATTTTCAGAAATGAAAACTATCACTGATGCTGCTGCTACTGCTAATGTTGTGACCTTTGTGGTCAACCCTGGTGTTACTCTGGCTGTTCCGGGAGGACCGCTTAGTCAATATGAGCGCCCAGAAAAATTTGCTGGGGAAAACTTTAAGAGATGGCAGCAAAAGATGCTATTTTACTTGACCACGCTAAACCTTGCCAAGGTTTTGAGTGAGGATCCTCCAGCCATGGCAGAGAATGAGCCTGACAGGCAGAAAGTCATGGCACTTGACACATGGAAGCAGACAGACTATCTTTGCCGGAACTATGTGTTCAACAGCTTGGCAAACTCACTCTATAGTGTGTTTTGTTCCAAGAGCTCAGCAAAAGAATTATGGGAATCTTTGGACAAAAAGTACAGGACTGAGGATGCCGGGGCAAAGAAATTTGTGGTTGGTCATTTCCTTGATTTTAAAATGGTAGATTCTAAAACTGTGATAAGCCAAGTCCAGGAGTTCCAAGTGATTTTACATGAAATTCATGCTGAGGGGATGCCTTTGAACGAGTCATTCCAAGTTGCTGTGATCATTGAGAAACTTCCCAATGGTTGGAAGAATTTTAAGAATTACTTGAAGCACAAGCGCAAGGAAATGTCTGTTGAAGAGCTGATTATCCGACTCCGGATTGAACAGGATAATAGAAAGAAATGAAAGAGTACCTCCTCAGTAAAGGCCAATGTCGTAGAGCATAGCAAATCTTCTGGGATAAGGAAGAAGCCCCCTGTGAACAAGGCTCTAAGAAGTGATCGTGGTGGTGAGTATGAATCTCCGTTTATTGAGACTTGTGCTCAATCTGGGATTATCCACCAAACCACGGCGCGTTATTCTCCTCAGTCTAATGGGATTGCTGAGCGGAAGAATAGGACGCTAAAGGAAATGATGAATGCAATGTTGATAAGTTCTGGATTGCCACAGAACTTGTGGGGGGAAGCAATTCTCTTTGCAAATTACATTCTGAATAAAGTACCCCAGAATAAGGTGGACAAGACGCCGTATGAGTTATGGAAAGGCGTTAAGCCTTCGTATAAATTCTTACGAATGTGGGGGTGTCTTGCAAAAGTGGCGATTCCTACACCCAAACAGGTAAGGATAGGCCCGAAATCTGTGGATTGTATATTCATTGGTTATGTACATAATAGTAGTGCATATCGGTTTCTTGTTCATAAGTCTGAAATTCCAGACATACACAGGAATACCATCATGAAGTCAAGGAATGCATGTTTCTTTGAAGACATTTTTCCTTGCCGAACCCATCCAGGGGTTCCAAGGTCTTTGGAGCAATTTGATGAGCTTGCTAGTGAGGATGATCATGTTGATGACCTAGGTGATGATCAAATTGAGGTTTTAGATGAGCCCAGAAGCAGTAAAAGGGCTAGGACATCCAAATCTTTTGGTCCAGACTTCTTGACTTATATGGTTGAGAACGAACCTCAAACTTTCCACGAAGCTGTGACTTCTCCTGAGAGTCCTTTATGGAAAGAAGCGATCAAAAGTGAGATTGACTCCATCTTCGTAACCACACCAGGAGTTGGTAGATTTACCTCCAGGTTGTAAGCCTTTAGGCTGTAAATGGATTTTTAAACGAAAGATAAAGGCCGATGGGTCTATTGACAAGTATAAGGCGAGGCTCATTATCAAAGGGTGCAGGCAACGAGAAGGCTTGGATTACTTTGATACGTACTCACCTGTAACTAGGATAACATCCATTCGCATAATGATTGCGATAGCAGCTTTGCGCAATCTTGAGATACACCAGATGGATGTAAAGACAGCTTTCTTAAATGGGGATTTGAATGAAGAAATCTACATGGAGCAACCTGAAGGGTTTTCAGCTCCAGGACAAAGCAAGAAAGTCTGTAAACTTGTCAAATCTTTGTATGGTTTGAAGCAAGCGCCTAAACAATGGCATGAGAAGTTTGACAATGTAATGTTGTCAAATGGGTTTCGAATCAACGAATGTGACAAGTGTATTTATGTCAAAGACACTGACAGAGGTTATGTCATTTTGTGTCTATATGTTGATGATATGCTCATTATAAGTAGTAACGATGAAATAATCAAAACTACCAAGAAGTTGTTAAACTCTAAATTTGACATGAAGGATATGGGCATTGCAGATGTTATTCTGGGAATTAAGATTACCAGAATCTCTGGTGGAATTGTACTATCTGAGTCTCATTATGTTGATAAGATACTTGAGAAGTTTAGTGGATCAGATACGAGTGTGTCATCGATACCTGTAGACTTAAGTCTACACTTTACCAAGAATAATAAAGAGAGTGTCTCTCAGTTAGAATATTCTTGGGTAATTGGAAGTTTAATGTATCTGATGAGTTGTACTAGGCCAGATATAGCTTACTCGGTTAGCAGGCTTAGTAGATACACAAGTAATCCTGATGCTTCTCATTAGAAGGGCATTGTGCGGGTGTTAAGGTATTTACGCTACACTTGGGATTATGGGCTGCATTATACTCGATATCTAGCGGTGCTTGAAGGATATAGTGACGCGAATTGGATATCAGATATAAAGGACTCAAAGTCCACTAGTGGATATGTGTTCACTCTTGGTGGGGCAGCCGTGTCTTGGAAATCTTCCAAGCAAACGTGTATATCTAGATCAACGATGGAATCAGAGTTTATTGCTTTGGATAAAGCAACGGAAGAAGCAGTCTAAACCTGTGCCAGCTATTTGTATTCATTGTGATTGTCAATCTACAATTGGTAGGGCACAAAGTAATATGTATAATGGAAAGTCTAGACATATCCGTCGTAGACATAATTCCATACGACAACTACTCTCGAATGGAGTTGTCTCTTTAGACTATGTAAAGTCTAAGGACAACATTGCGAATCCGCTAACCAAAGGGTTAAGTCGAGTGTTAGTTGAAACATCGTCAAAAGGAATGGGGTTAAGGCCTTTGGAAGTTACCGGAATGGAAACCCAACCTAATTGACTGGAGATCCCAAGATCTAGGTTCAATGGGACAACCTAATTGCGTGTAACGGTGGTATGTCACTGAGGAGGTTAAACCTCCAGCCATTCCTTCTATCAGTGATACCTACAAGTGTAGAGGATAAGCTGAGCTTTTAATAACTCTTATGTATTGCATGATACTTTAGTAGAGTCACCTATGTGAGTTTGAAGTGGGGCCGCTTCTAGAAGAATTGGGCAGGCCAAGATTCTTTGAAACCACTCGCTGAACCAGGTTAGTGTCCAGGGCCACACAGGGCACACCAGTGAGAACATAATGGTGGTAGAAGTAATTCCCGTGTGAGATCTATTATCTCAGTTTACATAAACGGTAGAGCAGTTCAAGATGTCTTATTCACTGATCAACCAGTAAACTCGATAGGTTTTCACTAGGAGAGGTTCAAAGCCAAAAGCTACCTTCTCTGATGTCGGGGTTAGTCCGTTGTACTCTCTCTCTCTCTGAGTCTTTATTGTTGAACGATGTCCGTTTGTTAAGTCTTTCGGTCAATTTTTATTCATGTGGGGGATTGTTGGAAAAAATAATTTTTGGGGACTTTAATTTAATATTAAAGTGTGGTGACTTTAATTAAATATTAAAGTGGGTCCTAACCATTTTTTTTTGTGTTGGGTCCAAGTGAGCCAAAAACCATTGGGTTTTGAATAAGAAATTGCCAAGAAATTGCTTCATGATGTTAGATTCATGAATAGGATTTTAAAGAGTATTTAAATCTTTTTTCTTGGCTAAAGGGTGTGAATCCTTTGGGTATCCATACTTTCATTTTGTGGAAAGGGGCTATGGATGCTTGGTGTTTTAATGACTAACCTTAAAGGCTGGAGGTTTTTCCTCTCTCCCTTATACATGTATAAATTGAGACCCTCCTGTCAAGTTTCAATATAGAAATTTTTGCTTCCATTTTACAAGTCAGTTTGCCAGATAGTTCCTATTGTGAGAGAGTGCTGCCATTGTTTTGTTCGCTAAGCTAGACAAATAGTGCTTCTGCCGTAGCTGGTTTTGACCATCGTATCCTGGGAGACAGACGCCGGGTTTCCTCAAGCACTCAACCCGTGAGGCGGCGAAATCTATTTTAAGGAAACTACTTCCGTGCAGGCTTCAGTTTTGTCTCTTTACCCTTTATTGTTTTTGTGTATTTCTGTTGAAATTTAGTTGTAATTATCAGTATATGTTCTTGGTATATAATTTGTTTTCTTCATAAATCTATTTATTTAATTTCACAATTTTGAACAACAGATACAAGCACTGCCCGCATAAGCAGCGTCCACGTGGAACCAAACTTTGTAGTCTTTTGCCACCTGTCTGATTTCCTCTAGAGAATCCACAGCACCTAATGCAATGGTACCTATAGTTGCACAGAGAAACAATGGCACCAACCCAGATGCCAAATCCGCCTCCATCGTTGCCCTAACATCATCAGGTGCTAGTGCAAAGCCTATCAACGTTGATGTTTTGATCGCGCGAAAATTGTTAGGATTAATTCCAACAAGTTTGGAAGCCTTTGGGAGGGTGAAATGTGTTTGATCCGAGCCATACACCACCAATTTTGTGATTTTATTGGCACCCAATTCATTCAAAGCCATGTCTCTGGCAGCAGCCAAAGTACAGACTATGGCCTCGCATGTACTACTATGCAAGACACCTCCACCTCCGCCAGAGAAGAGAAACGACTGTGGAAGCTTCAGCATTTTGCCCATCCAGTCCATGACAATGGCTTCAAGTTCAGTGGCAGCCGGGGAAGATATCCAGTTGAAGCCAACGACGTTAAGGCCAGTGCAGAGCATCTCTCCTAAGAAAGCAGCAGTGCTTGCATTGGCTTGAAAATAGGCAAAGAAATTGGGGCTCTGCCAGTGAGTTAAGCCCGGTAATATGTTGGTTTGAATGTCTCCCAAGATGGTCTCTAAGGACTCTGGAAAGTATGGGGCTGAATTGGGAGATAGCTTTTGAAGATAACCGGCCTTGACTTGGCTTCGAACTGGGTAATTCTCGACATTTTTGTAGTAATCGGCTATGAATTCAAGAACTCTAGACGATTCATCAACAAAATTTTCCGTGTCTAAAGGGTTGAATAGATCTTTTGGGAGCCTACCCATTTGGTGAAATTGGTGAGTTTGGATTTTTGAACTTTGAAGAAGAGAAGAGAGGAGAAAAGTAGTGTATCGTTCTTTAGGTGGTGGTGTTTGTAGCAACACCAAGCATTCTCTTATATAGACAACTAAAATTACTATCACTTTGAGCTAACAAAACAGGATCGCCAAGGAACGAAAACATTTGTGTGTCCAATTTTGAACCAAAATAACTCCACTTTTTTCCGGGTTGTTTTGGCAACCCAGCAAAAGCTAACTTTTAACTTTTAACTTATTTTGGTTCACATCACCTCTTATATTTTTTATCTACAAAAAGATAAAATAGTCAAAAAAAAATAAAAAAGCTAGCTTTTAACTAACTTCCAAAAACACCCCTCCTTATACAAAGACGTGTGCAAATGACTGAGTGAGTGATTATTTGATAGTATAGTTACCTAGTGTTCTATGGTAATATGATTGGTGAAAAATGTAAAATGCTAATTATTTGTGTTGAGTGATTGAGGAATATAAATGAGCATAATAAATAATGATTGGTGAAAAAATATGATCAAATGATACTCTGAAATTACTTGATACTTTTCCTGACTAAATTCAGTAAATAAATTCACATGAAACTAGTTTGTTAATGTATGTTGTGTTCTGCGTTTACAAATTGGCGAAAAGTAATCACCAACTTTGTACCGTACTGTGGAGAGAAATATCTGTGTCAATACTCCGTGCGGTAGGTCGAAGAGCTGTTTGCCTAAATTTACATTTTGCCGAAACTTTAAGAACCACCAAAAATAGTGGGAAAAAAAATGGTATTAATAAATATATGACTAATTACATTTTTTGTCTCTAAAACATGAGTATTGGAGACTAAAATAATATAATTTAAAACATTGATAATTAAAATGATACAAGATTCATATTTTGAGTATTAAAAATGTAATTAACGCATAAATATATGTAAAATTCTTTAAAGTTAGTCTGGTTGATGATATGCTTCCTCACTGGGTCATGATATTTTAGTTTCAATATTATTGTTGAAGGGTCTAACTTTAGCTTTTTAGGGTTGGGTTTCCTTTCAGTTTAGATTGGATGAGAAGGTATTGTTTGGGTCCGTGGAGCTTCCTTTTCAATGATCAAAACTGTTCATTTTATAAAGGTTTTTTTATTTATATTATTTACATAAAAAATTAAATGGATCTAATCATTATAACTTGTTTAATTTATTATATTTGTCTAAGGCCTCGTTTGGCAAGTGGTAATTTTAGTCAAAAAGTTACTAAAAAAATAAAAATAAAAAAGCCAACAACTTATACCAAAATGTCAAAAATTCTATTTTCTCTCTATTTTTTACACATGTTTTCCTAAAAACTCAAAAAGTCATTCTAAATATACTAGTTTTTTTTTTACATCATATTTTAACTAAAAAATCAAAAAATTACTAAAATAGCATGTTTCCAAACAAAGCCTAAAAAAAAATTATACAACCAAGTGTATTAATTCAGCAATGAATACTAATGAAACGATAATTTTGAAGTGAATGGAGAATTAGATATGTGAATCAGTCCTGCCGTTCGATGAATGAAAAATGGAAACAAAAAGGTGGCCCTATAGCCATTAGTACCAAGCGCTGAGGGAAATTATTCCATATGCTTAAAATAAGTTAAGGTGGTGTGTTCAATTATTAATACTTATTAATTCAAATTGTAAGATTCATCATTTGTGTATTAAAGTCTTAAGAAATAATGTAAAAAGTGTCAATCAATAAATTCAATGGAATATTACTTCAAGAGTGCTGAATAATTTTTCCAAACACACCAAGAGACCCCTTCATTAGCATGCACTTAAAATTTTAGTTGATTTTTTTTTTTCTTTCCTTTTTGGTTTATCAAACTAGATTTATGGCTTTCATATAAGAAGTTATGAATTTGTATACATACATATAAATTTTTAAATATTTATAAATAAAAAAATATATAAAAGCTAGTTTTAAAAAAATCACATTTATAGACGTAGATATTCAATGAAGCTAGTCAACTGTTGATTAGTGAGGGCTTAGACAACATTAATACTACAAATCTAGAGTTAGAGTTAACTACTCAAAATTATTGTCTTACGGTTTGGATTTATTTTATATATGAATCACTACAGGAAAAATGGCCTACAGCAATGTTTTTTTTATGGCGTTTAGGGAAACGCCACTATAAATTAACAAAACACAACGTTAAACGTTGTGTCTGATCTCAGTGAAACGACGCCGTATTGGGTCAATGTATTGACCGTCAAAACCTCCGTCTCTTTGAACTCAATCTCTCTTTCTCAGTCTCTACCACAACTCAGTCTCCCTTTCTTCCAAACCCTCGATTTGAAGCTCTCACTCTCTCTCGCTCAGTTTCAAACACACACTCTCGCTCGCTCGCTCAATTTCTCATTCTCAACCCTCGATTTGCTCGATTGTAGATCCAAAACCCTCGATGGTTTGCGCTTCATCGATCTCTGTCGCTCGCAATCGAATTCTCTAGCTATTCTTCATCAATCTCTGTTGCTCGAGGGCTTTGCTCTAGCTGTTCTTCATCGAACTCGAACTCGGTCTGTTCTTCATCAAATCGCAGATCCAAAATCCAAAATCAATCTGTTCTAACTGATCTCTCTTGCTCTTATATCAGGTACATTTTTCATTCTCTACTTTCTCATTGTCAAATCTGCTGATCTGTTCTACTTTCTCTGTAATTTTTTCGTTCTTTAGTTTAAAAAAAAAAAAAACTAGTTTATATAATTGTTTATGGTCTCTAATTGGCTTTTGTATATCACTTGTTTGACAAACTATGCTGTTTTCAAAGCCTGGAAATACACTAGTAAACTATGGTGTGGTTAAATTGTTGGCAATTTGTTGTCTGTTTTTAGATTTTAATATTTGCACTTCAAATATTAAAAGGTCAACTAGTTCAGTCTTCCAACAATTAGAATTTGCAAGTCCACAAAGTCAGCTATCTCACGCACTTTATTTTTGAGTAGGGACTTTGAGATGGAGGGAAATTTCTGTTGCAAAGACTCTACCACCTTGTTAATACCCTGAGAGCATTATTGAATGACGGATACCTGAAAGATGCATAGTTCAAATTTGTTTCAGCTACAAAGTAGACGTAATATTGTCAAATATAAAAACTACACATTCGAAGTGGCTGTTTCTGCTGTTTCTGATCAATTGATATATATATATATATATATATTGCTGCTATATATGTTTATTTGGATGCTTTAGTTGGAGTCATCTAGTGGTTCTGTGCAAAAGATCTCTTTGGGTTCAATGATCTAGTTTGGTTTATACTTGTGTTTAGAAAATGTTTTGGAATTACTTTCCAAAATAACGGTATTTAAATTATATATTGTGTTGATTTTGTTTTTTTATGTATAGCTTGCTTATGTTGACTTTATTTTTATTTTTATTTTTTTTTTTGGGAGGGGGGGTGTGTGGGGGGTTCTCATGCTGTGTTCTTAGTATTCTGACGTATTTTGTTTGATGACAGGTGTAAGATCATGAGATTCAGGATTCTCCATGTACGAAAAAGATGGTAAGCTACTCTGACATTAGTTTGCCTCTTATTCTTTATGGATTTCTTTTCAATTTCCTGATAAAATATAGAAATTCATGGTTAATGCAAGTTATGTTTAATTATCTGGGATAGCTTGCTTCAAGTTCATATCAAAATTTCTAATTGGGTGAAAACCAAGAAACTTCCATGCTGTAACTTTTAGGTTTCAACCATGTAGGTTTAATTGCCAGAAATTATAGATCGATATATAGTGGCTCATAATGTGTCACCACTATTGTTGTCGTCAAAACATTAGAGCAATGTCAATGGTGGCCTCATTTTTGCTTTGTAAATCTTACCGTTACATGAAAGTGGTTGTCAAGTTAACAGTTGTCATATAATTATCTCAAGAAACCGTGCCAAAGACCAAAATTTAAAGAGGTCAGAGACAGATATACAGTCACATAGTATAGAAATTTTCTTGAACATTTTTAGCAGATTTGTTCTTACGGATTGAATCACTTTGAAGTAGTAAAGCAAATAAGAATTGTTGAAATGGTAGTTCTTTTTATTATTATTATTTTTGAAATAGTGGTTGTCATTAATTTTCTTCCTTTAATCTGATAGTTCTTCCTTCTTTATAGCGAGAAGGTGGGCCGGCTTCCCTGTCTTCTCATCTGGAGGAGTCAACAACTGAGGGAACTTGTCCTAGTACAAGTATGGTGTTTGATTTTGACAGAAATTCATTTCCTTGTCTTATGAAGGTGAATGTGATCATTTTCCTTTGTTGTAATCTGCCAAGTTTTAGTGTGTGTGTGTGTGTGTGTTTTTTTTTTTCTTCTTCTTGCTTAGTTCACCATATTATTCAATGAACCGTCTACATTTTGATTCTACAGCCAAAATCCAATTTGGTGAAAGAGATAAAGGAGACTCTTCTGGGACATCTTACAGCTGTTCTTGGAAATGATGGCATGGCAGCTCATTTCATGTTATCGCATCTTTTGGGGCTAAGTACATGCTTTTGTGTCTTTCACTTTCTAGGTGGAGTATGATTTTAAGTACTATAAGATGGAGATGGAAACGGATGTCCAATTACTAATTCTTTCTAAGGGGAAATCAAACATCCTACCGGCTGATCTGGTTCTTCCTTTCTGTCCATTGTCAGTGGAGTCCTGTGAAATTGGGGGTGCAGAAGCTCTGAAAGCTTGGAGATGGTACTTGGCTAGTCTAAAATCATTACCTCATTCCATCGAGCCAGACATGCAAAAGGTATGAGTTAACTGTCTCCTTTGGCTATACATGAGTAGTTTGTATTTTAATAAGATGGATTTCCATTTGCTAGCACTACAAGAAAAGCTGGTTATAACAACGTTTCTTGGACAGCGTTTCTTGGACAAACGTTGTGAAAGACGCGTTAAACACACGCGTTAGATTAAAATACACCCGTTAAACACGTGTTTCATTTTATAACAGTGCTACGTCTCCCCATTTCTCTTTCCGTCTCTGTCATTCTCTCTCTATCGTTTTCTCTCTCCGTCCTAGATCTAGGGTTTTCTCCGTCTCGCTCATGCTTCTTGAGAGATTCACCAGTTCGATTACGATTAATTGGTCAGATTTAATTCTAAATCCATCGATTATGGAATCGATTTGGTTGAAATTTCCAGACGATTTTTTGTTTTTCTTGATTCTGATTCTGATGATTTTGCAGAGGAAGATGGACCGGTTGAGTTACCTGAGCGAGGTTCTGAGGCGAGGTGAAAAGGATCGAGATCATGGATCGGGATCGAGGCGAGGATCGAGGCGAGACCGGTCGAAGCAAGAGGAGGAGACGAGATCATGAATACTGGGTTTCTGGTAATCCTCCTAAGGTCTGGTCCTCCCGTCGCTACCGCCCCTCAGGTCTCGTCCTCTCTCTCTCTCTTTCTCTCTCTCTCTCTCTCTTTCTCTCTCCCCCTCTATTGCTCCATCAGATCTGGTCTCAAACACATGACTCACTATCTTCCTCGCTCTTCATACTGGATTTCGAAATTTCTTATTCAATAACATATGTTTGTTTGTCGTACTTTTTTCACAAAACAAGTTTTTTCTTGAATGGCTTATATTTGATTTTGCCTGCCTTAATTGTCTTTCCATTAAATTTCCTACAAAACAAACAAGTAATAAGTTTGTTTTCGTTGGTTGTATTGTATCAGTGTTGTGAATGACTTGCCTGAATGATAAAAGAAAATTTAGGGGAAATTTGAAATGTACTGTTTCTTTTTCTTATATATACATATATATATATATATATCTTGTATGACTATGTCTATAAATATTAATTTTTTTAGGCAAGTAACATGTATTGCTTCAATCATATAGAGAGAAAAGAAGGGAGAGGGTGTCCTTTATTTGAAACTCTTGCCCATGTGAACCAAAACTCATCTCCAACTTGTAAGGGGAAGTAAGTAGGGTTTGTTTTCCTAAAGAAGTAGAAATTAAACTGTATTGCACTTTAACAAAAGAAAAAAAAAAAAAGGTTCAAGATGAAGAAGATGATCTAAAGACAATTGGAAGAAGTCAATTCTCAAATGATATTTTCCAAATGGATCTAAATAAGTAGTTTAAATTGAACAATTTTTGTCACTACCATACAGTATTGTACTTGTATTGTTGGACAGGTTAAGTTTCTCTTGAGATTTTTCTTTTTCTTTTTTCCTTTATGAATTTCTGTTTAAGTATTAATATACTAATCAAAAGTGTTATACTGGCTTCAATGTATTGCAGGTCAACAACACTGATGCAGAAGGCAGACTTACACTGGCAGATGCTTTGGTATATGCCTGTAACCAAGGTGTAGAGAAGGTATATAAACATCAGGACAAATGCACTTTATTTAGCAAAATTGTAGATTTATTGTGTTTGGTTTATTTAAATTTTCCTTATTTTGTGGAAATTAATCTGTATTCTGAAACATGAGTTCTCTGTTATGTAATACTAGAGCCCTTCAGAGTTTATATGGATAAAATAGAGACATGCCATTTTAGAATTTTGTATTGTGATGAAAAATCAATTGGTGGTTCATTTTCCTAACTCTTTTTGGAAGAGTTTGCTCTATTTTAGAAAGTTCAGTTTGTCTTTTAAGTTTTGATGACACTATGATCAATTGTTTTGCAGATAGTTGACCTGGCAACTTTAACTGGGGCCTGCATAATTGCTCTTGGACCCTCAATTGCAGGTACATGCTTTTAAACCTCCAGGAATCAGGTGTTGTGGATTCTGTCTGCTTAAATTTTTCTAGAAATTTTTTTTGCAGTAGAAGATGAGAAGGACTTATTTGAATTTGTTGAAAAGATTGTTTACACCTTTGAGAAGAAAAAAAAAAGAAAAAAGTTGCTAGTTTTGTAATACACAGGTTTGCCCATCCCTGTTACCTTATTATCGATTGTCTTTTTTTGGATAGGTGATTAGAATACTAAACATGTAAAATTAAAGGGTCCTATGAGCTGAGTATGACCTCAATAGCAAAAATACTAACAATTAATAGGACTGGTTGTGGAAAAAGAAGACTATTCTACATCATTACATAGGTGGAGTTAGTAGAATGACATTATTGTTCTTATAAAATATGTGAAGCTGCTGAGAAGATAGTGGTTAGAGTTTTGATTGACCAATGATCTTATTTTTTTATATGTTAACTATTGTCTATTGTCTTCGTCTTCAAATTTATCTTAGAATTTGGGTAACATTACAGGAAGCAAAACGAAGCTCAGAGTAAGATATTTTTATCATTATACATTCTAATGGAGTTTCACAAGCAAACATGCACATTGGTGCATTCAATTGTTTAAACTACACATTGGCTCATTCAATTTTTTTAAACTACACATGGTAAATATGTAATTTTTTAACTTCTAATTTTAATTACTAAATTAAAAAAGATTGCCCCAAACCAATCCATTACTTAGGTTGGTGGTTAGAGTTCTTGTATTCTAAAAATGCTAATGCTTCTTAGGTTGTGAGAGCTTTTTCATTCAACTGTAATTGGGAATTGGTATAACCAAAGGCAGGTACCAAAATTTTCAATTCTTTAGTTTTTATGTAATTGATTGATTGGTTAATTATGTGGGTTTTGTGTTTCTTCCTATGTTTGTTGGGTCTCTTGATTGATCAAATCTGTGTCAGCAATCTTGAGATATTTGGGATTAAATGTTAGCTTAATGTGTGCAAGAGGTAAATGAGATGTGGGCAGGTTTGGGTTATTACAGACGAGCACGATATCTACTATAGGTGAGCTCTTCTTTTGACTCTTGTGCAGTTAGATATTTGTAACACTAGTTGATATGAATCTATTTCTTGTTGGAGAATCTACAATTCCTCTACCCAAATCTACCAATAAATAATCATATACAATTGTTGGTTGTTTGTTTTGCTACTATCAAAACATTTATAAGTTCATTGTGGGTTCATTTATTTTATTGAGGGCAGGGCTCTAGTCTAGTATGATTTGGACTCTAAGCCAGTCGCAACACCAGCACAAGAACTAGTTTTTTTTGGGTTTTGACCATAGAGATATATGTGGTTTCAGACTATAGATTGTGTATATTGAATCATTGATTGTTAATTACTCGTATTTTATTTATGTGGTAACAGCTTGACTAGAGGATATTTACTCCATCCAACTGTTTTATGATTGAGGATGGCCCTGTTTTGTTAGCTTCTTCAATTGTCTTCTACTAACTTACAGTTTATTCGAAGTTTGCTTTTTCTTCTAACTTACAGTTTATTCGAAGTTTTTTTGCTTGACTAAGTAATTTTGTTATTGTTTTGGCCAACTGTTTCTGGCTAGCTCTCCGAGTCTCCTTTGGTTTTTGGTTTTTGTTTTTGTATATTATGATTGGCTTAAAACAAAGACATACAAGAGCATAAATTTGAATTTTAGTTATGCATAAATATTACTGCCACTGTCATGAACCCTTAATTAACTGATTTTCAAAAACTATTTTTCAAATATTATCTCTCTACGCATCAGTAAAAGAAGATCACGTCTCTCTACCCTCCTAATCAAATTGTGAATATTTGAATTTGAATTGCATGAACTAGTGGCTTAATATATACATCATTGATTCTTTAGGAAACAAAAGTGTTAACACAGCTTCAGAAAGTCGGAAACACCAAAATGGGGTTCTCCCATTAAATATAAATGATTTTACAATCTTTTGATCCAGATTCTGTGTTGTAGTGGTCATGCTTTCAATTAATGTTTGAAATATGGTTTGTAAAATGTGGGTAGTCATGCATCAGTTAGTAATTTTGGCATCTGGTACAAGTGGGTGTTTATTTAATGCAAATTGTTATTTGTTATTAAGCCTTTGTTGCTTACTAATGCAACACATAGAAGCATTGCATCTTAATTTTTATTTTGTTTCTCATTTCAATCCCTACAGTGAATTGGAAACATGTGATCACTTCAATTGTATGTTGGACTTTAATGGTTTCCCTGCTTTTCTACCTATCCGCGGTGTTTGGGTCTATCCAAATGCTTAGACTCTATGGTGTTCCCTACATGGTAAGTCAAACACATTCCATTCTCAAAGTGTTCCTAGAATTCTATCTGATAAAAAGAACGAATTTCAAATGCTCCAAATACTTCAATTCCATTTTATTCAATCTTGTCGCACATTTATCACAGATTTTTGTTATGTGGTTGGACACCGTTACTTGCATCACCATGGCTAAGAACAAAAACTTCCTTGGTACCACGGAAAGGTACTAGCAATTTTTTGTTCTCAGCTTTTCCAAATATGCTTAGTTTTAATCAATTCAAAAAAAACTATAAGCAGAAGCTGCACCAAACATTCAGACAGATTTTCAAAATAAAAAAACTATAAGCAGATCCATAAATTGCACCAAACAGCCCCTATATGATAATGATGTTATAGGTTTACTTCCTATACTGTGATAAGAAGGCCCCAATAATTCTGTAAAGCAGAACATTTACTGTGAACTGTTTGGACTCGAATCTGTAACTGAGATCTTCATCTGGTTGAATGATTTATTGAACTAAATATTATTACAGAATACAGGTGAAATGCATTTTGTCTGTGTCCGTAGTAGTTTGTTATAAGGAAATTGTGGAAATGCTTTTGGTGAAGTGTTCCATTTGCTTTATTACTTATAGTATGGCAAGGATAACATAAAATTATTTATTATTTATTATTTATTATTTATTATTTATTGTTGAATTATGCAACGGCATTCATGACATTATATAAAACTCAATTTTTAACAAAGTATCTGGTTGTGCATTGGTGTAACTGGTTGATTCACTTATTTCGATGAATGGAGGTTTTCTGCACCTTCTCTGCTTCCTCCCTCATATTCCATCTTAGGGTTGTGAATTTGAAAGGAAAAAAGTATTGTTAGTTTGGTAACTTCTAATGGGTCTTCTGATCATCTTCTTGCAGCTGTCTCCACTTTTATTTTAAATTTACTGAATGTTTGTAGACTTTAGGCTGCTAGGCACCAACCTGTGGGTTGGCCCCTAAATGGCTTGTAGCTCTAATATCTGAATGTGCCAAAATAATATAAATGGAAACCATTTGCACCATAGCTTGTGCCAAGCATATTTTTTCCCTCTTGGATTGTGATTGTTGTGCTAACTTTTTGCTGACTTTATTATTGGCAATGATTATAATTTGTTAACTTTTTATTTTATTTTATTTTATTTTTGGGTTAGTTTCTTTATTTTTTGATGACTGATTCCAGTGTTTTTTTTGTAGGAGTATTGGCCAGCTTGTTCCTTGAAATAAGCATTGGCCCATGAATGAGTTATCCAATATTTTGATTTGATGGTTTTATTAACATTTTTTTGGGGTATGGTTTGTGCTTGAATGTAAATAGGTAGGAAATGTTATAATTTTTTTATATTGTTTGTCAAATGTAAAATTGTAGCCACCTGGACGAGGAATTAAATTTGTTTGGTTTATTTTTTGTTTATTTTCATTTATGTGCTTCTGTATAGAATCCTTGCCTTTCAGAGTTGACCTTATTTAGCTAATAATGCAATTTGACAATTGAATGCTTATTTTGCAGTTTTTTTTTTTTTTTTTTTTGGAGAAGCATCATTTTGCAAATTTAGTACAATGAAATTTATTTATATTTTTTTCTTTCTATAAATAGCAGTGCAAAATCTTTTTTTTTTTTTTGTTAAAAAAATAGAAAAAAATGGCGTTTTTGAAAAAACGTCACTAAGTGTCGTCATATGACGTCAGCATTTAACTGTGACGGTTCTTAAATAACGGATGTATGAGAATTGACGGCGTTTTAATAAAACGCCGGCTAAAGTCATTAGTGACGTTTAATAAACGTCATATACCTAAGACGGCGGCCGTATCTGCGACGAAAGTTATAAACGTCACTTTAGACTTTAACGGCATTTTTGATACTTATAGTGGCGTTTTTTAAACGTCGCGAATTCTGAAAATTCCTGCAGTGTAGGAAGAAGAAAAATGTAAATCCTGTGTTCTAAGGGAATGCAATTTCCAACTCTAGGGACATGTTGCCACTTAAAACTGACAAAACTGGGTAACCATGTTGCTGAGCGTAGGGTAGTATGAGTGAAATGTTAACAGTTGATGGAGCCCGCTCAATCATCATAACTGTTTCATGCCAAGGCAAAAGCATTTGGGTATTGTTTTGCTTGGCAATTAAATATCATATTTGACTTGCTCCTGGGAGCAAATATTAAATTACTTGTACTCTGAAAATAATTCTTTTGAAATTTCATTAGAGGCGGAGGAGAGGGTGAAGACGGTGGGTCTGGTGTGCAGGTCCTGGTTGGAGGCCGTGGCTGGCCCCTATTGCTGGACTGACATCGACATCGAGCAGTGGTGCCACAAGTCTAACCGCCCCCTTCACCTCGTCGACTCCGCTGTCAGGAAGCTCGTCCGTCGCAGCAAATGCACCTTCACCTGCGTCTCTGCTTACAAGCTCGGCGACTTTGCCTTCTCCTTCATCGCCAACTGGTATGTATACATATACACACTCACAAGCAAACCCACTTTCATTTTGTTTTAACATAATCATATGAGCATTTAAGCAACAACGCGTTGCTTTTTATACAAGAAAAGAGATGAATGTGAGTTTGATTTTTTTAATGTTAGAGGAGTTGCCCCCAATGTGGTTGATTTGCCCTGTATTCTCCGTTCATTGTTTAGAAATCAAAATTTGATATAATAGATTCAGTGTGCCATCTTTTGTATGACTTGTGAAAAAATAAAAATAAAACATAAAAAAAAATAAAAATAAAAATAAAAATAAAAAAAAGGTAAATTACACTTACACCTCCTGAAATTTGAATTTAATACATATCATCTCTAACATTTAGAAAATTACACAGACCTCCTGTCATTGTAATTATTTAGATAGAATGAAAATATTAAACTCATGCATTCTCTCTTTTCTTTATTGGAGTCTCAATAGGCCATGGGTGGGCTTGTTGCACGAGCTTCTACACATGTGCATTCACAACAACAATCTCATGTATACACTTCATCGTTTAATTGTCATCGTTCGTCTGAGGAGGTGAGTAAATAGTTAATTATAAAATTTTCAATATGATATTTTATTCATGTTATTTGTTCTTATCAAATGTAGGTTCACATATCAAAGAAAGGAAAGAAAAAAAAAAGAAGAATAAGAAGAAGTAGATAGGACAAATTCAATGAAAGAAAGCCGTTGGAGTCTACTGAATTCAAGGTTAGAATTGTTCATAATCTTTTCTTCTATTGATTATTCTAGCTCTAAATTTTCACAACCTAATATTATATATATATATATATATTCATGGCTTCATAAACATTGATGACTGATGAAAACTGGTCAGATGATCACATTTATATACTAACCTCAATGAATACTGACTATTGACTCATGTTGGCTCAGCTGTACTTCAATGCAAGTGACCCATTGAGTGAGTTGTGGCAAATTGCCTGGATAATTCCTGCTTTTTGGACTCTGCTTGCATTCTCTCTCTTGGTGGTGATATGTGTTCTTTGGGCTCCTTCAAGTAACCCAACTAGGTATCCGTTATGACATCGACACATTCATTTTCTTATTTTTTATTTTGTCTACTATTCATAAACTATATGAACAAACTCTTTGGATAGTGATGGAGTTATGGGTTTTAGTGCCTTTAAGAGTTGTGGCAGGGCTAGATGTTTGCAACGAGACACCCAACTTACTAAATTAGTTGAGCTTCAAACATAAATCTGAGGTGGCTTAACCCATTAAGAGTGTTGTAACTTTGAAGATACATTTTAGTTTTACTAGTGTTATAGGGACCTATGTTACATAGATGTTGAGATAGGACATGGACACATGATACATAGACGTTGAGATAGGACATGGACACATGATACATACACCTTAAGGTGTAAATTCTGCAATAATAGGACATACCCTCAGATATATGTACTGTCTATTAATATATATGCATAAGTTATCATCCACAAAATGTAGAAAAAGAAGAAGAAATGTACACATGTATAGGCCTGCAAAGGCCATTCCCAAGTCTCTTCTATAGAAATTTATGCTTTTTAGTTTTAGAACAAATACCATTCAAATAATAGTATTAGTACTAGTTGTGGTGGTGGTAAAAAATAGTACTTTAGTCTCCATTAGATTGGGGTCTGTGAGGAAGTAGATTGGGCATAGACTTGACCTTTTGCACTCTTTGCACGAAGTGGGTGTCCTCGGGTTTGAACCCACAATCTATTAGGTTAATAAGCTGAGTTTTAACTATTGAACCAGTAGCCACTTGCCTTCTCGAAAAAAATAAATAAATAAAAAAAAAATAATAATCACATAAAGAGAAGGAGTTGCATTTCGGGGATAGTTTGTTTTCAGGGATTGTTAGTCTATATATGGATCTATTTGTGTCTGCTTTGGTCTTTTGGTTTACTTATGATGATTATTATTAGAGAAAGAAATGAACTAAGAACTTGCTAGAATAGTAGTTAGTGACCAAGGAAAGTTGGAAGTAACTAAGGATCCATATTATAGAGAGAAAAGAGTTTAAAAGGTTCTATATAGGTCGTAAAAGATTACGAGGCTTGTTCTGGCATCATATGGGAGAATCAAAAAATTGATGAAATAAGATATTAAATCAAAACTAATAAAATAAGAAAATTAAATTATTTCAAATTAAAAAAATTATACAATTTTACATTATTCTAGACTAAATTATACAGTGGACACACACAACACCACCCCCACCCCCACCCATCCAGACAGAAGAAACCTTTCCTCTTTTTCTTCTTTTCATTGTGTCTATTACTTTGGTGTAATATGTGGGGCAACAATGGTCTGACATCCCATATTCTCATTGATGAGGTAGGTATGTATTGCCTTGTTGACTGTTAGGAGTAAGCTAGCTTGTTTTCAATTATATTTTCATTCTGAGCTCTTCTCTGTTTTGATTTTGCTACACATGTGATGGAATATTGATTTTGTTATTTATACTTTCAATAAAATCTCTAATTAAACAAATGGTACAAGAAACAAGCCAATTTGAATGTATATATTATACAAATCAAAATTAAGCATTATCTATGTTTCATTGTTGTTTTGCAACTTGTTGGAAGCCATTGGTCTGATCCTCCAAGGTGCTCAGAATCTTGTGGTATCAATAAAGCCTAATTCAAGAAGAAAACTGCAAGAATAAGCCCTGACTCTCTGGCAATTTGTGAATTGCGACCAAGAAGACGTGATCAGATTTAGTCAAAATTGAAATGAAAACTTGTGATTTTAGAGTCGATATTTCAATACAATTACCAAGACTTTCTGACATTTAATGATCTACCTTCTGCTTCTCTATGTACTGTTTGATGTATTGGTTGTTAAGATACAGTTCTATTAACTATTGGTAAGCATATATAATTACCAAGTTATAAGTGTGTATATATCATAGATTAGTAATATGGCTTTGAAATTGGATGATTTGTGTAGATTGTTACCTAATTTCATGTGGTATTAGAAGTATCTAGAGTGTAAATTTGAATTTTGTTTTTTTGGATTTCATTATAATGTATTTGGCTTAGTCTAGTGGAAGATTTGTTTTTTCATATTCATTATAATGCATATTTTCTGAAATGGTATGCTTTGGACAAAACATTGATATTAAATATTTATATATAATAATAATAATAATAAAAGTGGCATTTTTTAAAAACACCACTAAATGACGTCATGCTCACGTCACACGTTAGTTTGTGATGGTAATAGAAGCGGACGTCAACATTTTGTGGCATTTTAAAAAACGCCATCTTATAGTTTTATCGACATTTATCAAACGCTGCAAACCTATTGCGGCAGCCGTATCAACGGCGAAAATTTTAAACGTCGCTATAACTTTTTACGGCGTTTTTCAGGCTTTTAGTGGCGTTTTACAAATGCCGCTAAAACTTGAATTTCCTGTAGTGAATCACACATTATACAAATTTAATCTCCGCCACACAACCATCCATCCACTCAGAAAAATCTGGATGGATAAATCTCGGTTCAAGACTTATTCCTTAGACGAATATAGAAATTATTGATTTCATTTCAACGGTCTAATTAATCAAAAGTAATTAATTAGCAGGTTGAATTCTCCTCAACTAGCTTTAGGAAAGTGTAGCACATGATTGGATGGCTCTTTTTTTGCCAACTTAGTTAAGATAAGTCGGATTCACTATGGTGCTTATAGCATTTCCATTGTCTATCTTTATTGATGTAAGATGTAAAGGATTTTATCCTTCATTCTAATTCAATAAAGCTCATTTTGCTGATAATAATAATAATAATAATTAGGGTCAATTTTTTGTATGACCTGAAGTGGGTTTCATAAAGCTAATGATAAACCACCATATAAAGCTCAGTCCATCTCATCATTTTCTACAGCTCAGCCATCAGCAGAACAAAATAATTTATATAGTTGATTCGGTTGGGTTGTTAGTTTACTATAGTTAAGAAGTTGTTAGATGTTGAATTAGTATAAACCATAGTTAGATTAAAGACTCTATTGTACATATATAGATTTGTGACGTCGTTGTATTTTAAACAATGAATTCAATAATACAAAATCTCTTTATGGTATCAGAGCTTGATAGCTCCAACAAGTTGTGATCCTTCACGAATCAATGGTTGATTCTCAGTCTCTTCGGCCAAATCCATCTCTTCTCATTTCAAATCTAAGTTCATTTGTGACTGTTAAATTGGATTCATCCAATTACATCATCAGGAAGAATCAATTGCCCAATATACTGAGAGCAACAAAACATCTCTGTTATGTTGATGAATCGAAGCAACGTCCTTCTCCAGCTGTAATCGATTCGAGTAATAAAGAAATTCTGAATCTAGAACATGCACAATGGTTAACCATTGATGCACATCTTCTGAGTTATTTCACTGCGACTTTATCTCCAACAATTTTCACCTCTGTTTTCCATTGCACAAACAGTTGTGAGGTATGGTCTATTCTTGAAAAGAGATTTACTTTCTTATCTAGATCACATATTCATCAATTGAAGAACAAGCTTGATCGTTTGACTAAAAAAGGATCAACTATGGAGGAATATTGGTCTCAATTCAAAGCCATCGTAGGCCAGTTGGTTTTGGTTGCTTCTTCTGTAAATGATGAAGATTTAGTTCTCTTAATACTCAATGGTCTTCCTGATGAATACAGTGCATTCAAGACCACAATCCAAGCAAGATCAAATCCAATTTCAATGGAGTCCTTGTGCTCTTTACTTTGTTCTAAAGAAATTCATGTCCAACATGCTATTAAGCATAGTCATGCATTTGAAGTTCCGTTTGCACATGCAGCTACTAGTGGTCACAAACCTTATTTTTCAAGTTCTAGATCTTCTGGAAGTCCTTTTGGTACTAATAATTCTGGTGGAGGTAGAAGCTATAGAGGTAATTTCAACATAAATGGAGGTAGATTTTATAGAGGTTCTCGAAGAGGAGGAAGACCTCATGGATCTCAACACCAGAACTTTTTCCCTCAGCATTCCTCTCAACATGACTTCACTTCTTCCTCATCTGCTGTTATTTGTCACATTTGTGGCAAAATGAATCACTTTGCCTTAGAATGTTGGCATAGAATGGATAATTATTTTCAATCTCAGCCTAGATCTGCTCCTAAGGCTTATGTTGCCTTTGCCTCACAGTTTTCACCACCAGGCAATTGGTACATTGATTCAGAAGCCTTCGATCACATTACCAATGATCTGGCTAATTTCTCTATACATGAACCCTATCATGGTCCAAATGAAGTCACTATTGGTGACGATTCGCTACTTCCTATCCACAATACTGGTACAGGCATTCTTCCAACTCCTTCTCCACTCATTTTTAATAAATTTCTCCATGTTCCCTCCATTTCTTCTAATTTTCTTTTAGTTCATCAACTCACTTCTGATAACAATTGCTCTATTACTTTTGATGCTAACACATTTGCTATTCAAGACAAGGCTACCAACAGGGTTCTGCATAAAGGTTGCCATTCTAATGGTCTTTATCAGTTTCATTTTCCTACATCTGTTGTACATCCTGCTACTTGTTATCATAGCACTACTACTTCTGCACATGTACCTAATTGCCATTTCAGATTAGGCCATCAATCATTAAAGAAACTTCAACACATTGTTGCTACTTCCAAACTTCCATCATTTTCGCGCACTACCACTAGTTTATGTTCCCATTGTTGTGTCTCTATAACACATAGATTACCATTTGCTTTGTCTAATTCTATTATTAATAAGCCCTTTGCCTTACTACACTTAAATGTATGGCGTCGTTTCTCCACTTCTATGACAGGGTTTAAATACTATATATGTTGTGTTCATTGATGACTTTAGCAAGTTTACTTGGTTATATCCTCTTCATTTTAAGACTGAAGTCTTTTCCAAGTTCTTGAATTCAAGGCCATGGTTGAAGAACAATTTATAGCGATCTCGGTTTTAACTCGACTGTAGACACCCCATTTTTGACCGTCCTCAAGACTTGGACGTCACCGCTTGAACACTCGGTGATTATCCATCTTTGTGTTCGTCTTGAGTTCCTGGAGGTCTCAGCCACGCGCCTTGCCTCAGGATCTCTCGACTCAACTGTTTTGTGTTTGGTTTTGCACCAAACACTTGTGTTTTGCTTTTGAGGGGCAGGGAATGGCTTGTTGGCCATCCCCACACCCCACCGGCCATGGCTTGAGGCCACCAACCATTGCTTTGTTGCCACCAGCCATTGGTGATGGCCGGCCGACATTCTTTGTGGCCGGCCGACCATTATTTTGGTCAGTTTGTCATTTCTGGCTGGCCGACCACTGTGCATCTGCTTTTGCAGATATTTTTATGCCAGCTGTGCTAGCTGGCATACACTTTGCACCCCCTCCATACACGTGTATGGAGGGATTTCACTCTTACTTAGCTTATTTTGTAAGCTTTGCAGGTGTGATCCTCTATAAAGGGAGGGCCTCTCCTCCCTCCCCCAAGGTTACAAAAAAAAGCTGAGGGGGGCTTTGGTTCTAGGGTTAGCGTAGTGTATCTATTCTATCTCTATATCTCCCTCTCTTTTGCTCTAAGTGTGTGTTTGTCCTTAGTTTTGCACTAGGACACCTACCATCACACCTTACCTTGGTTGCTGAGGCATTAGGGGGTTCTCCTTGAAGTTCTTGAGCTGGTATGGAGCTAAAAAAGCTGCTGGAGTGATCCTTGTGAAGAAGGTCTTCAAGGGTAAGATTCTTGCCCTTTTCACCCCATTTTTGCATAGTCTTTTTGCCTGCCTTGCTAGCTGTTTTAAACTTAGTGTATAACATATAAAAGTTTTATTTTTACTTGCTTAAAATAGTTGTTTGAGGTTTCTTTGAGCTTTGGGGTTGTTTGACCCCTCATAGGCCTTGTTTGGCCCCCATTTTGTGCTATTTTAGTGAACTCCGGGACCACCTTGTTTGGGCCTCCTCACCACTGAAATCTTGAGGGATTTTAGTGGTGAGGATGGTGGTTTAAGGTGCCAAGAAGGAGAGGGCCATCCCCTCTCCTTGTTGTCTTCAAACTTGCCATTTTAAGCCTCATGTGTGAGCACCATTTTTGAGTTCATGTTGGCCATGTTTCAGTAGGTATTTGGTAGTATTTTGCCATGTTTTACCTCTGTTTTAAGTTGGTTTAGACACACCATGCTTGCCTTGCATACTTGTCTTGTATGCCCTATTTTGCCTTAACATGCTTCAGGCTTTGACCCTTGTTTTAGCATGATTTTGGCCAAGCTTTGTGAAGCTTTTGTATATGTTTTAGCATGCTTTGGCTCTATTTTTAGTTGCTTTGGCCATGCTTGACATGTTTTGTATAGCCATGTTGCATTTTGGCTTGTTAACCTTGGGTGTGCGAGTGTTGAGCATGCATTGCTTAGCTTGTTTCAATGGTTTGGCACCACTTATAGCATCATTTCAGTCCCCATGGTATGCTTGTATGCTTGCATTTGATGCTCCTTTAATGCTTTGAAAGGTTGTAGTCTTGTGCTCCATGTTTGGCCTCTTTTGTATGCTTCCATGTGTAGGCCACTTAGATGCTATCTAGGTGTGTCCTTAGCTTTGTTTAGGTCTGCCTTGGGACTATTCTTAGTCCTCTTAGCCTTGTGAGGCTTGGTTGGCATGGCCATGGTTTAAGCCCCTTGGCTTACCTTGAGTTTTGGACATTATTGCATGTTTAGCTTGTCTTGTTTACTTGGTTTCGAACCTCTTATAACATGATTTCAAAGCTTATTGTGCATGCCATTAGTCCATGTTTATCCTCTTTTAAGTGTGCTTAAAAGTTGCTCTTTGGTGCCTTAGTGTTGGACCTTGTATGCATGTATGTTTGTATGCACATTAGCCTTCATTCTTGAGCATGTTGGCCACTGTTTTGGGCTTGTTTAGGAGCTGCCCGAATTGGTATAAGACCATCCATCGCATGTTGTGGCATGCTCACCTTTTGTGTTGATTGCATACTTGGCTTATCATGTGTTGTTACATGTTTAAGTGGCATTACATTTGGCATGCATCTTATGTTAAGTTGCCTTGCATACTTGCATATGTTATGCTTCACATGTTGTCACATGATGGAATGAAGTCATACACTTGTTTGCATGCTTGTCCTTGCATCTTGCAATATGCTAGTTGCCTTGGTAGCATCATTGCTTGTTTACATGTTCATATGGCATGCTAGGCTTGTATGCTTAGGTTACATCTTGCATGCATTATTTGCCTCTTAAAATCAAGTGATAGAGGTTGGGACTTTATGTGCATATTTGGTTTGCATTTCATTTGACATGAAAATGCATAACTTGGTTTCTTGGGCCTTCACGCATTGAAATGCGCGATTGGTGGTCCAAGGACCGAGTACCAAATTCCTTTGAGTCATGAATATGATAAGGAGTGTGGTTGGTGCAAACATTGCTTGAAATGCATTGTCATGCCTTGTTTTACCCTCTGCTGCTGTCAAAACAGGATCCTACAGGCATACATGGCCAACCGACCACATTCAGTGCAGGCCGGCCATTAATTGGTGGCCCAGAGCTCAATAGATGGTCGATGACCACTTTTCCTTAGCCGGTGGTGTTCCCCCTTGGCCGGTGACCTTCCACTATGATCAGAGAGTATTCCTTGGGACTTGTACAGTCTTCAAAGGAGAAAAACAGTGCAAATAGAGGCAGCTTGTGCATGGCATTGGATTTCCGGGTGAAGCCAATTCGAGCACGCGTGCATCCCTCTTCCCGAGGCCTTTTAATGCTTTCCTTAGCCTAATCGATTTGATTAATTAATTAGGTGGTCCGTAAATTATTTAATTAGCTTGTAAGTTAATTAAAGTGTATTATTCTTTTGGTCCCCCCAAGGGAGGGCGAATTTGTAAATAAGTGTGGGTGCGTGCATGCATGTCTTCCAATCCCCACTTCTTTCTCCCTTTTTCTTACCTGCTTTGATGGTTAGTACTAGGACATGTTTAATTTAGCATACCTTATGCTATGCATGCCTGCATTCATTCATTAGTCTTGCATACACCGGGCTCCGCGCATCATGCTAACTGCATAGTATTTCAAATCTAACTTAAATACATGCTATCTGTGCATTTCACATGCCATCCTAGGATTAATCGAGCCTATTTTAGTGACATTTTTGTGTGCGATGCATTAGCCACTTGACATAGACTTGGATCATACATTGATTGCTAACAAGTTCTTTGTTTTGGCTCGGAGTACTCGGTAAGCTTTTTATGCTTTAGCATCTCGCATGAGTGTGAATATTAACATGACAGCATGCTTACCATGTGACTATATGCTTATGTGATGTAAACTGCCTGAATGCCTGTGGGTGAAGGTTGGATTGTTTGAGTTGGAACAACTCGTTGAAATCTGTGTTTTAGCCTACTTACGAGTAGCAAATTTCAAATTGTCTTTCAAAAGAGCGGATATGCAATGCTTTGTTCCAAATTAGGCGATCTAGTCTATACTTTTGTGTTATGCACATCACATAGTAAGATTAGGCTAATAATCGGAATAAGAACACATAATGTTTTCAAAACAAGGTATCATGGTTAGTAAAGGCCGATCTTCGGATCGGGCGAGAGAGGGTGCTCATAGCCGACCTTCCCTAATCGTACCCAAGTTCCCGAGCCGAGGCAACTTTGGTGATGACGGACATGTGGCCTTAGGCAAACGAGTCAGGGTTTCCTAAATTCCCCTATAAAAAATATTTAGGTGGCGACTCTGTATCTGGCAAAGCAGTCCATGTTTGGCACTTCTTTCTAAAAATCTGTTTTCTCAAAACGATTTGCCGGATTTGGACTCTTTGGTTCAGATTAAGAACCGACACAAATCAAGTCCGAACTGTAGCATGTGAGGCCCCACGCAGGCGCATCTACACCAACCTTTGTTATATTCCGGACTCAGGTTTCGTGGTTTAATATTGTTATCCATGTCTTGTTTTCCCTCATTTGTCTTTGAGATTGAGTATCAAAATGTCTTGGGCATGTTCGGAGCAGGCTAGTTGCTAGTTGTTTAAGTTGTTGTTGTCCAAAGATTTGCTTCTTTGCTCGAACGAGGCTTTTTACGCTCGAGTGAGCCTTGTGAAATTTGCTTCTTTGCTCGAGTGAGGTTTCTTGCGCTCGAGCGAGCTTTGAGAGTTCCCAGTATTTTTTCCCAATCCAACAAAATTTCTAGAAATGTGATGTTCTTCGCTCGAGCGAGGCTTCTTGCGCTCGAGTGACGGTATGCGTTTGTAAAACTTTTGAGAGCATGTATTCTATGCTCAAGCGACGCTTCTTGCGCTCAAGCAAGGTCACTTGTGTTTGGTCGCTCGAGCGACAACTCTTTCACTCGAGCGAGCTTCGCGTATATCAGTTTGCAGTAGCTCATTTTTACACAGAAATTTTATATATTTTCACCTCAAAACCATAAGTTGACTCCTTCTCTCTCTAAAACTTGACTTCTCTCTACAAATGCTCCAAGATCTAAGCACCTCTACCCTACTTCCTTTGAGAAAAAAGGTGGAGCATCCTGTGGGCTTCCATTTGATCAGAGTAAAAATGAGTTTAGGCAATTTTTGAAGTTCTTCCTCTTCTTTTTTGGGCTTCTACTCTTGAGGTAGGGATATTCTACACTTTGTTATGATCTTTAACCTAGTTATTTGTTGTTATGTATAAATGATGAGTTTTGGGTGTGATTTGGGTAAAGTTAGGGTTTGGACTCAAATTGAAAGAAGGGTTTCTATGTTGGGTTCTATAAATGGATTTGGGGCTTTGAATATAAGGTTACCTTGGGTTAAAATGGTAAAATTAGACATTGGGGTTGATATTTGAAAAATAGGGAGATTTGCCCTAATTTGTGTTGAATGATTATTTTGTATAAATAATGGAATTGTTATGGAAAATGTGAAATTTGGAGGATGTATGAATGAATGGTGTTGTTGGATTTGTTAAATCACTCACCTATGGAAATTTGATAAAATATCTGTTATATAGATTGTATATCTGTTTAGGGCTATCTGTGGAGGATAGTTATGATTGTTGTAGAAATTGCATGAGGATTAGGTGAATTGAAACTAATCATTTAAATTATGTCATTGAATATGGCGGTATAATTAAATCATTGAATATGTGTTGTGGATAGTCATTGTATATGACGATGTTTTGGATACATTGTATATGTATAATTGTTTGGGAAGAGAAATGAGATGTACTCCATTGTTTGGGAGGAGATAGGGGATGAACTCCATTTAAAATTAAGTTGGCCGGAGTGTCTAGAGTGAAAGTCTCAAAATCTTGTATATATATATATGGGTGTCGATTCCCTCGGATGAAAATTCCATAAAATGGCATGTTGAAGTGTTTTGAACAATAGATGTTATTGAATTGTAAACTAATGAGTTGTAGTCTCATTTGGGTTGTTTATATAACAATGAACTAGACTCATGAATTGACTTAAAATGAATGAATGGAAATGGATTGAGATATGAATATTAATATTGAATGGTCATGAAAAGATGTAAGTTGGTGAAGTATGTTGAGCATTTATCTGACACTTATATCTTAGTTAAACCTCATATATTGTGTTAGTCTCTCTCTACTGGGCTTTGGCTCACCCTATTTGGGAAACTATTTTCAGGTACAGGTGATATGCTTCCTCCAAGAACGTAGCTTGGGAGGACTCAGGAGCTAAAGACTCTGTTTTTTGTTATTTTTGTATTTAATTGTTTATTCAAGCCGAGGGCTTTAAATGTATAGAGCATATGACTCTCTTTTATTGTAACCAAGCTATGTCTGGGAAAGATGTAAGTCCGTAGGGCGTTTATTTTGTTGTTATTAATTAGTGTTACATGTTGTAGTTTCATAATGAACATTTATAAAAGTATAATGCATGTAATTTCTTTTGTAACATAAACTCTGTTATATGAAAGTATATTCATTATGTTTATATTCTCATCGCTTCTGAGTTGAATTATTGGTAGTATTTTCGGGGGCGTGACATAATTTACTATTTCTCTTCAAATTTTACAGAGTGGTAATGGTGGTGAATATTTAGCTAAAGAATTCAGACTTTTCTGTCCTCTGAAGGCATTTTACATCAACTCACATGTCCTCATACTCCTGTTCAATTGCAGAAAGAAAGCATCGACATCTCATTGAAACAACCATTGCCTTTATGCATCACTCTTCTTTACCCTTGCATTAATATGTGGTTTGATGCATTGGCTATTGTAGTTGTCCTTATAAATAGACTTTCTACTGCTAAACTCCAATTTCTCGCTCCTTTTGAAGTTCTCTATCATAAATCACATGATTACTCTTTTCTTAGAGCTTTTGGTTGTAAGTGTTCCCCTTGGTTAAAACCTTACACTTCACAAACTTCAACCTCACTCTATTTCTTGTGTCTTTATTGGTTACCACCCAACTATTAAAGGGTATAGGTGTTTGCATCCAGTCACCAACAAAATTTACACCTCTCGCCATGTTGTTTTTAATGAGCATACTTTTCTCATTTCCTCTTCTTCTTTGCTATCTTCTTCATCTCCCTTTCTTACTCAATTATGTAAAGCTCAGTCCATCTCATCATCTTCTATAGCTCAGCCATTAGCAAAATAGAATAATTGAAATAGTTTAGTCGGTTAGGTTGTTAGTTTACCATAGTTAAGAAGTTGTTAGATGTTGAGTTAGTATAAACAATAGTTAGATTAAAGACTATATAGTACATATATAGATCTGTGACTTCACTGCATTTTAAACATTGAATTTAATAATACAAAATCTCTCTAGGGTATCAAAGCTTGATAGCTCTAATGAGCTATGATCGTTCACGAAGCTTTAACAAGCTTCATCAATGGTAAAACCTTCATCAATGGTTGATTCTCAGTCTCTTCCACCAAATTTATCTCTTTTCATTTCAAATTTGAGTTCATTCATGACTGTTAAATTGGATTCATCAAATCTAGCTCTTTTCATTTCAAATCTAAGGTATGGTCTGCTCTTGAAAAGAGATTTACTTCCTTATCTCAATCACATATTCATCTGTTGAAGAACAAGCTTGGTCGTTTGACACAAAAATGCGCAACTATGGAGGAATATTTGTCTCAATTCAAACCCATCGCAGTCTAGATGGCTTTGGTTGCTTCTCCTGTGAATGATGAAGATTTAGTTCTCTTAACACTCAATGGTGTTCCTGATGAATACAGTGCATTCAAGACCACAATCTGAGCAATATTGGATCCAATTTCAATGGAGTCCTTGTGCTCTTTACTTTGTTCTGAAGAACATGCTATTAAGTATAGTCATGCATCTGAAGTTCCATTTGCATATGCAACTACTAGTGGTCACAAGCCTTATTCTTTAAGTTCTAGATCTTCTGGAAGTCCTTCTGGTATTAACAATTCTAGTAGATGTATATGCTATAAAGGTAATTTCAATAGAAATTAAGGTAGATTTTATAAAGGTTCTCGAAGAGGATGACGACCTCATGGATCTCAACACCAAAACTTTTTCCCTCAGCATTCCTCTCGACATGCCTCCACTTCTTCCTCATATGTTGCTATAGATTCATGTATTTCTATATCATTGAATGTATAATTTGCATGTGGAACTTTTGTATAAACCTTATTGATTAATGGTGTAATGGTTGAAGTATTGTTATTTTATTCAGTGGATGTGAGTTGATGTATTTAATTTATGTCGAATTATTTCGGGGCGTTACACAGGGTTTAAATACTATGTTGTATTCATTCATGACTTTAGCAAGTTTACTTGGTTATATCCTCTTCATTTTAAGAGTGAAGTCATTTCCAAGTTTCTTGAATTTAAGGCCATGGTTGAAACACAATTTACTACTTCTCTTCAAATTTTACGGAGTGATAATGGTGATGAATATTTCGGTAAAGAATTTCAAACTTTTCTGTCCTCTGAAGGCATTTTGCATCGCCTCACATGTCCTCATACTCCAGCTCGGAATGGGATTATAAAAAGAAAGCATCAGTATCTCATTGAAACTACTATTACCCTTATGCATCACTCTTTCTTACCCTTGCATTTGTGGTTTGATGCATTGGCTACTACAGTTGTCCTTATAAACAGATTTCCCACTGCTAAACTCCAATTTCTCACTCCTTTTGAAGTTCTCTATCATAAACCACCTGATTACTCTCTTCTTAGGGCGGTTGGTTGTAGGTGTTACCCTTGGTTAAAACCCTACACTTCTCACAAACATTATAAAATTAACCATTAAAAATAAAAATTAAAGTTCAAACTTAGAATAAGCCAGTCTAGCATTTAGCCAAATCTAAAGCCATTCTTCTGGCCTGATTTCGCCATTAAGACCAATATTTTCTTAATTTTAAAATTAATATATATATTTAAAATTTTCATATTAAAAAGAATAAATTACACTAATACCCCCTCAACTATGCTAATATCACCATATCTCCCAAAACAACTTTTCTTGACCTACCTAATAAAACAATTCTCATTGTTTAAATTATATGCCAATATTAAAATTAATCTACTAAATAAGTAAAAAAAATATATTTGTATATAAATTAATTCAATTGAGTTAGCCCACAAATTTATTTTTGGCTCATTTTCTAATTGAACCATTTTAGTGTTTAAAACCTAACCTATTGGTGTAGATATTGACTTGTTTTTCAGGGCCAACATTGTTTTAATTTAGCTTTGAAGTTTTGTGTGTTCATCATTCCTTTATTGATGTTTGTCTCAATACTCTTTCTATATTGGTTTTCATATTTACATTATAGTAATTTTTAAATAGGTAAAATACCTAATAACATTAAAGATGCTCTAATAACTCAATACTGGTAAGAATAGTGCAAAACATGCAAATCATGTTAGGCAATGTGTGGCTGAAGTTTTTTTTTTTTTTTTTTGGAATTATTATTTTTTAATTAGTGTACCCAAAGTCTTACGATTCCGTCAATGCATTTTACATGCACTCTAATCGTGTTTTTAGAAAAAATAATTTATAAGTTTAGTTGTAAATGTAGACTCAATGATGTGTAAATGACATGATTGATAGATAATTACAAAAGATATGTAAGAGAAATTACCTTGCAAATTTTAATACATTACTTCATCATCAAATTTAAAAAATAAATTTAATTTTTAAACTTAGATAACACTGCTCGTGTTTTTATTGCATTGATGCAATTAGTTCCACAAAATGCTCACTGCTTTGATCACAAACTCCCGACAAAGTGTTTGATGGAGAATCCTTGATGGATGCACTTCCCTCCCACTCCTGTCAATCAAATGCTTGGTGGAGCAACCCAATTGTTATATGACTTCGAAAGTTCAAAATGTTTTAAAAATTAGATTAGCGAGCGAACTGAAAAACAAACTTTGATAACAAACTCCCCAACGAAGTGTTTGATGGAGAATGCTTGATGCACGTACTTCCCTCCCACTCCTATCAATAAAATGCTTGGTGGAGCAGCCCAGTTGTCATGACTTTGAAAGCTCAAAATGTTTTAAAAATTAAATTAGCGAGCGAACTAAAAAAGGACTTTGATCACAAACTCTCCCGACAAAGTGTTTGATGGGGAATGCTTGATGGACACACTTCCCTCCCTCTCTTATCAATAAAATGCTTGGTAGAGCAGCCCAGTTGTCATGACTTTAAAAGTTCAAAATGTTTTAAAAATTAGATTAGCGAGCGAACTGAAAAAAAGAATTGAATGGATGAATTAACAATTTAATCGTCAGTATCACACATGTAATTAAAAAGAATATTAATATTAAATAATAATAAAAATATATTTTAAAATGCCGAAAAAAGAGAAATCTAAGATCAAATAAATTTTAATTATTTTCATGACAATTACAATTAAGGCTTTTTTTTTTTTTTTTGTCTTGTCATCAATGGTGTATGTATTAAAAACAAAAATATGTGAGATAATATAATTAGTAAAAAACAATGTCAAAAAATAGAAATAAATTATAAAAATTATACTTATAGTAAATCATAAATAAATTATGTCATTGGAAGTTTTTTAATTTTAATTCATCTTATATTAAAGTTCATTTGATTATATAACAATTCACATATGCCAATTAATTTTTAGCCTTTATCTTTTTTGTAAAACTCGATAAAAATGGTTAACATTAAAATTTATTTACAAAATAAAATAGAAAAGAGAACAAATGAAGTAGTCATTTTCGCCGTTACTCGTCACATTAATCTTTTCCTTGTTACGCATAATTGCAAGTTCTCCCCTCAAATAGTTCAATTACAATAAAATTAACCATTAAAAATAAAAATTAAAGTTCACACTTAGACTAAGCCAATCTAACGTTTAGCCAAATCCAAAGCCATTCTTTGGTCTGACTTCACCATTAAGACCAATATTTTCTTAATTTTAAAATTAATATCAATTTTTAAAAATCTCATATTAAAAAGAATAAATTACACTAGTACCCCTCAACTATACTAATATCAACTTATCACCCAAAACCACTTTTCTTGACCTACCTAATAAAACAATTCTCATTGTTTAAATTATATGCCAATATTAAAATTAATCTACTAAATATATATTTGTATATAAATTAATTCAATTGAGTTAGCCCACAAACTTATTTTTTGGCTCATTTTCTAATTGAACCATTTTAGTGTTTAAAACCTAACCTATTGGTGTAGATAATATGACTTGTTTTTCAGTACCAACATTGTCTAATTTTGCTTTGAAGTTTTGTGCATTCACCATTCCTTTATTGATGTTTGTTTCAATACTCTTTGTATATTGGTTTTCATCAACAAAGTCCTCTTTTTTTTTTCTTTTTTTTTTTTTTTTTTTTTTTGCTAATAAAAAAAGGACCTAACTTATTGATAAAAACTCAAGTCTAGGCTTGATTTTTTTTTTTTTTTTACCAAATTATTTACACTGTATAGGCTAACTATAAGAAAGGATGCATCCCTTCTTTGTTGATGCATGTTCGAATTCCATAAAAGGAACTCATCCCAACAGGCCATAGTCACTGAATTTTTTCATTCTCTATTTTATTTTGAATTTTTTGAGTTAAGATTATGGTTCAGAAAACAACTAAGGAATACAACTTCAGTATTTTTTCTGATTATAGGCATTGTATCATGGGGATATAATTTCCAAGAGTCGTTTCTATATAATAGAGAAGAAATTATTATCTTAAATAAAGCATCATGGATGTGCCATTGCCGTTGTTCGGTTTTTCTTCTTTCTTTAAATCTGATTTTTTTTCGTACATAGTTTTTTTTTTTTTTTTTTTTCCTATAACAAAATTTATTTCTTAGCTTTTAAAAAAAATTATAGAAGAATTTAATAGAAGAATTACATGTAAACTTTGAACCAAACAAATAAAACTTGGCTTAATAAAATTTGGAAATTAACGTTGATAGGCCATATTCAATATGTATTGCATGGATCCATCTTTTACTATTATCGTAAAAAAACAGAAGTTGTATTTCATTGTTATTAATTTAGAATTATGAAGTAGTGTTCAATTGTTATTATCATTTAAATTTCTTATTTATTTTCGTGGAGAAGTGGTTTGGAAATATTCTTCTGATCCTGAGGAACACTGGGGATCCTCTTCTAGTCATCTGAAAAGGAATAAACACTCCGGTCGGGGGTGTCAGAATCAGCACTCTGACGAACAAATCAGTCTCAACACTCAGGAATGCTTGTATTCTAAGTTTAGTACCATAATTCTCACATACCTCTTTCTGGCTGATATTCTTCTATTTATATCTTTTATTCCATGGGCCTCGGGATTAGATCCATTTCCAACTCCATATTCGGCAAATTTTGTAGTAGACCGTTCTTTACTCGGCCCCTTGCTTAATCGGCTATTAGGCCGAGTGAAGTTGGATTCGAACTTGCGAGACGATGCCAAGTGTCACGAATTTTGACTCTCCCAGGTCCGACTATCTAGAATCTCTACGACTCCCAATACTGGGCCCCCACAATTGCCCCCCAAACACTCCACTAATGACAGTTGGCTGGAGTGTTTGGCTTTCAACTCGAAAAGTCAGAGCCGAAATTCGGCGGCTGACCGTATTCCAACGCAAATGTCTGAACACGCGCATCTCGGTTATCATTTCAACTTCCCGTCTCTTCGTACATTTCTATTTATTATGATTTAAAATTTCGACGTCTTTTCAAATGCATACACGCTTTTAGACGCTCGTCGTTGGACTGCCTTCCGAATTGCCTCCGCAACTTCCTTCTCTTCTCTATCTTCTTCGCCTCTTGTAAGTTCTCTCCTTCTCCGCTTTGAATCTCTTTCCTTGCTTTGTTTTTTAGCTTAGCATATTCCTATTGGTTGGGGGAAATGGCGAAATATTTAAAAGATCTCCTCTCATCGGATCGAATTTCTGGCTTCCGATGCCATTTCTCCATTCCTGATGACGTCCGTCTCTCACTTGTGACAGACGGCACCCTCGATATGGAGAGGGTTGATGAAACCACGATCATCTTCCCTCTCTTATCAATCGCAGAGGGTGGAGTTCGTTTCCCCCTTCACCCATTCCTCAAGGTCGTGCTCTGCCATTGGGGCTTAATCCCTTCCCAACCCAATGTCAACTTCTTTAGGATCGTGATGGGGATTATCGCAATAACCATCGTCGTGGGCTTAGCCTTGGCATTCCCGATATTCAGCATTGCTATGCCTTGGCCAAGTCTTTTGGTCAACATGGACGTTATTTCCTTAGGGCGAAAAACACCGACCATCAACTAGTGACCATGCTTTCCAGCTCTGGGAAGCGAGTCGACGATGTTATGGTCGTCGTCCAAGGAAACTGGGAATTCGGCGAAGGTGAGGACCGCCTTGATCGTATTCCTAGGCAAAGGGGCGAACTAGGTGGCCGAGTATCTTCTTTTAATTATTTACTTTTTGTTATAATCTATGAAGCTTCATTTTCGGGACCTCATGGTTTTGCTTTTGCAGGAAACAATTTGAAGAAAGTCTTGACCTCAACCGACGACGCTGTCCTTTCGGAAATCCAAGCTGTGCTCAAGTATTTCGGCCGGCCGAGTCTTCAGAAATAAGGGAGGGCGGCCCATGTTCTACTCCGCTACGAGCCGACTTATACAACTTTTTCGACGGCAGAAAGCATCACAATTTCGAAGGGTGAGGAGTTTCTTACTGCCCTTATCTTGACTGATTTCAAAAATTTAAGGCAAGTCGGTGTTGAGGGATCGGATTCAGAGCGACCGGAAATAGGTGAGGTCACCGAGTCAGACCAATCCAAAGCCGAGGTCGACGAGGCTTTGAAGTTAGCATTCGAAGAAGCCGGCCTTAATTCGGTTGATCCTCTGTCCACTTCAGGTCGAGAGGACCTTCCTCTTGACGATATTTTTCACGGTCTGGAGGATCTTCCCGATGCGTACACAAAAGATATGGCTGGGTTGAGTCTCACTAAACTTGCCAAGAAGGCGAACGCGGAAAGGATGGCCGCGCGGAGAAGGGCAGAGGCCATTCAGGCTACCGAATCTCAGCCCTCACCTATTGGCGAGTCCCAATCCTCCTTGCCTATTATTGATGAGGGAATGGCGAAAAACGGTAGTGTCGAGGCGGAACCTTTTGTGCAGGCAAGTGTGGAAGTTGAGCAAAGGGTGGAGAAGTGCACTGTCGAGGTCAAGGTTGGCTCAAAAGAAGACCTCGCCGACAAACAACCTCGTTTGCAAGGATCGGATGTGATTGCACCTTTTGTTATTCAGCCGAAGATAAAGAATACGCCGATCTCCTCCGATGTTTCGGTAATCGAAGATCCAATCGGTGATCGACTTTTCGGCATGGCCACGTCCGCTTCACGCTCGCTGACAAGGCGGCTTTTGGTGAGCCGGATCTGGTTGCAATTATCGGCTTCTTTTGGTATATATCTTGACTGTCTTTTCACTTTACGCGAATATTGTTTTGGTCTAAACTTCCTGTTTTGCAGGCCGTCGGAAGGATAGCCGAGATGGACCGTCGTCATCACGATGCCGTCAAGCATATTGGGCGTTTATAGGCGGAGGTTACCGGCCAAAAGCATAGGGCCGAGTTCGAGGTGGAGAGAGCCCACAGTGCTGAAGAATTGAGATCGTGTCGTCGAGAAGAGGGCAGATACGAGCGACGACGCGCTTAAATTAGCTCAGGAGGCGATCTCTAAATTGGAAGCTAAGTTGGAAGAAATAAAGGCGGCGAAGGAAACAGCCGATCTGACGGCTTCTAGCGTATTCGATGCTGGGAAAAAATCTACTTTTGATGAATACGTAGACGAAGTCCCCAATTTTGAAAACCGGGGATTCAAACACGGCTGGCTCAAAGCCCTTGCTGCTGCCGATGTAACATTGGCTACGCCAATTCCATACGAGCAAGTGGATATTGAGCCGCTGGAGTCTGACTCCAAGGACTAATTTGGGCGGCTCTTGTTTTTGTTTTAGGATTTGCGTGTATGTTTTCAGCTTTTTATAGCTTTTTGTTTAGTAATTTTCATATGTAAAATGGCTACAATTTGTGCCCAATTTATTTAATGAAAATTCATTTTGTCCTTTGCTGTATTTAATGAATGGTATTGTTTTGTTGCTGTTTTAGATCAAACGTTCGGTATATTTGCCGACTATATGATTAGGCCATTTAAAAAGACAATCGGTATGGGGCCAAGATGTTAGGCCGGTTAGATTAATAAATCTACCATTGCCCCAGCCAGTGCATGGACTTCAAGGCATTCCCCTATAATTGCCGTTTAGATAATTAGGCCGTTTTAACAAGCCAAAAATTAGTGCATGAAGTGGCTGTGGCACATATCAATCGGCCTCCGTCGTTTGGAGACTACCAAAAGTGTTAATGAAATTGCCTCGGGGTTGCTACATACCTACGAATAAATGGGGTGAGTTCGCGCCAGTGAGTCCACTTATTCTCATTCAGACTCGATTTGGACTAGCTTAGGGCGAGGGCGAATGTCAAACAGACTGTTCTTCAACAGCAAAGGAGAGGGACGAACGCTAGCTGAACTAGATACTGCGATGAATCGCAACAGCGAGCCTGCGCGTACGGGAAGAAGGACGTCCAAGGAAAACGAACAACGTCAACCTTCGAGCCATCGAAGCAGATCGCCCTGAAGAGAGAAGCATCAACGGGGAAGCTCCCTGCGACCACGACCGAGGAATGAGTCAGACGCGACACCACGACCATTGAGTTTTGCGGTGTTCGTGGGAAATAAACCGATGACTGAGGCAGATTCCATCGTCAATGATCCGGGTGTAACGGTCGAGTTCGCTCGACAGATCTTTCCACCGGAAGTCCAACAATCGATGGTTGGACGACGAAATTTCAAAGTGTTTCGAGAAGGTATTCATGGGGTGGTGAAGAGGCTGTACACCACCTACGAAGTCGGCATGCGCCTACACGCCGCGCGGCGGGAGATGGAGAAAATAGGCGAATGGGTCCGCAGTTCGGAGGCTCGTATGGAGAAAGCCGAGGGCGAGCTTAGGGAGCTTAGGAAGGTTAAAGTCGCCGATCCGCATGCAGCGGGTCAATCTAACCCAATTGTGGACGAGAGCGTGACCCAACAGCTATTGAGTCATGCCATCGCCGACCGAGATACGGCATGCATGTTTGCCGTAGCAAATGCAAGGACCAAGGGTTACGAGTAGGGTCTCCATGTTGGCCGGAAGGTTGGGATCGACAAAACGAAAGAGACACTTGCTGAGGAGCTTTGCCGATGCGAGAATCGCAGCTTTAAGCATGGTTAGATCGCGGCTTTTCAGGTCGCTGAGGCTCTCCGCGCGAAGGGTGTCTATTTTAACTTATGTGGCCTGGATCATCGTGATCATTTGCCCTTTTCCGCCTTTGAAGTTGAAAAGAGAGATGATGAGGGAGACGCCGAATAAAAATATTCGTTATAAATGTTCAAACGCGGATTGCGTCCAAAATTATGTGATTATTGGTTGGTCGAATAAAAAAGCATTTTATTTTCAATGTTTTGTTATAAGTTTTGTTCGGCACACACGTGCTTGCATGTGTTTTATTATTTAAATGTTTGAATAAACGTATTTCAAACGATTGAATGGACATTGTTCGGCCTGATTTAATCGACATCATTGTGTTACGCACGACCCGAAGGGTTCATCAGCCCAAATGGGGCTCCGAATCCGGAGGTTTTAATTGGCTAATCATGATATCCACAAAGGGCGCTCCGAATCCGGAGGCTTGATCGGCCCAAAGATGTCATTCGCCGATGGGACTCCGAATCCGGAGACTTTAATTGGCCAATCGTGATATCCACGAAGGGCGCTCCGAATCCGGAGGCTTTAATCGGAACATCTTTGAACTAGATTCTTTAGTAGGTGAATGGGAATCTTTGTATTACAGAAAAAGAGATGTACATAGTGAACAGTTCGGAACAAGCATCATGTCCCACAGGTCGGGTTAATGATAAAATTTGCGTAAATGCATGGAATTCTAGGGCCGTGGCAGACTCTTTCCTGACATGTCTTTGAGCCGATATACCTCTACTCCGACGATCGAATCAATTTGGTAGGAGCTGTCCCAGTTAGGACCCAATTTTCCATCGGCCGGTTTCCTGTCAACTGGAAGCACCTTCTTCAGGACCAATTCTCCTGGTGTGTAGCGGCACAACTGAACCCATTGATTATACGACTTTGCCAGCTGTTGTTGGTACTGTGCCATGGACGTAAGGGCTCGGTTTCTTCGTTCTTCGATTAGAATCAAATCCAAAGCCAACATCATGTCATTTCAGCCCATATCAAAAACTTGCCACTTGCATGTCGGTTGGCCGAGCTCCAGGGGTAAGATTTCCTGGGTTCCAAAGCATAGGGCAAACGGCATTTCTCCAGTCGATCTTCTCGGTGTAGTTCAATGAGCCCACAGTACACTCGGTAATTTTTCGGCCCATTTGCCTTTGGCTTTCTCCAGCCTCTTCTTGATGCCATCCAAGATGGATTTATTAGAGGCTTCGGCTTGGCCATTGCTTTGGGGGTAAGCCGGCGTAGAAAAGTAAAGCCAAATACCATATTTGCTGCACAGCTCTCGATATACGCCACAATCAAACTGGGTGCCGTTGTCTGAGATAAGAGCTCTGGGAATGCCGAATCATGTTATGATGTTCCTCCACACAAAGCGCTTAACGTCAGCATCTCGAATGTGTATTAATGCCTCCGCTTCGACCCATTTCGTAAAGTAATCTATTGCGACGATCAGGTATCGCTTGTTCGCTAGGGCCCTCAGCAATGTTCCTACGATATCAAGCCCCCACTGGGCGAACGGCCAAGGACTGGTGATAGAGTTCAACTCTTCAGCAGGAAGATGGTTTAACGGTGAGAATTTCTGGCACTGTTCACACTTTTTTGCATAACACTCGGCATCCGCTCTCATTGTCGACCAATAATACCCTTGCATTATAGCTCGATGGGCCAAAGAGCGTCCGCTAGAATGGGCTCCACAACTGCCTTCGTGTATCTCAATCAGAAGCTCCCCGACTTTGTCCGGATGCACACATTCCAAATATGGGCCAGAGAGTGACTTTTTATAAAGCCTTCCTTGCAGATCCAAGTAGTATCGCATGGCTTTGTTTCGCAGCTTGTGTGCTTCTTTCTTGTCCTTTGGAAGTTGTTCAGAAGATAGGAATGCAACAATGGTATCCATCCAACTTGGTGCAGATTCTATAACATTGATTTGGACTTCCTCCGAAGGGCTAATGCTTGGCTCTGGGATGAATCCTACTTCGATGGTCCGTTTAATCTCTGAGTTGATTGCGGAGGCTAGGCAACATGGGTGTTCTGATCACGTGTTATCTAGTTCAACTCATGATGGTCAAATTTTGCCAATGGGGAATTCGCCGTTTTCATGTAGGCCACCATACGGTCGTTTCTTGCCACGTACTCCCCCTTTAGCTGATTGATCACCAGTTTTGAGTCACAAAACACAAGCAGACGCCGAGCACCCAGAATATGCGCATTCCGCAAACCGGCTAAAAGGGCTTCATATTCGGCTTCGTTATTTGATGCTTCGAAGCCGAGCTTGACGGCCTGCTCAATTATTACGCCATCAGTGGTCATGATTACAACTCTAGCTCCACTGCCTCGCTGATTGGACGATCCATCACAATACAACTGCCAGATGTCCCCAACATAAATCCTCCAGTTCAGCTTCGGTCGAATTTCATCAGACTTGAAGTCGGCAAGGCCCCCAGTAAATTCGGCGATAAAGTCGGCAAGCATCTGTCCCTTGATTGAGGTTCTGGGTAGAAATTGAATATCGTACTGGCCAAGTTCCAAAGCCCACTTTGAAACACGTCCAGATGCTTCCGCATTGCATAGTACTGATCGGAGGGGATAATCTGTTAGCACCCCAATGCTATGCCTCTGGAAGTAATGCATGAGCTTCCTTGCCGCCATAACTAGGGCTAGGATGAGCTTTTCCGACAGAAGGTATCGTGTTTCGGCGTCAACCATTGCCTTGCTCACATAATACACTGGTCGCTACTCCCCCAGCTCTTTCTTTATCAATACAGCGCTGACGGCTCGGTCAGAAACTGCCAGGTACAAAATGAGCGGGTTACCAGCAGAGGGTGTTGTCAGGAGTGGTACTAAGCAGAGGTAGGTCTTCAGGCCGTTGAAAGCGGCTTCGCACTCGGCAGACCATTCAAAGGCCTTGCCCTGTCGTAATGTATGAAAGAATTGTCGACAGCGATCTATGGACCGGCTAATAAACCTGTTGAGTGCGACAGCCATCCCCATCAACTTTTGAACTTCCTTTACTGAACGAGGGGAGCCGAGCTCCAGGATTGCTGTGATTTGCCTTGGGTTGGCTTCGATTCGTCTGTGGTTAACAATGTAGCCCAAGAATTTGCTAAAGCCGATACCAAACGCACACTTGGAAGCGTTCAACTTCATTCCATATTTGCGTAGGATGTCGAATGTCTCTTCCAGATCGGCTATATGATTCTGCTCTTCTTTGGACTTGACCACTATATCGTCAATGTACACTTACATAGTTTTGCCGAGTTTCTCCTTGAACATAGTGGTGACCAGTCTCTGGTAGGTTGCCCCTGCATTCTTCAACCCAAAAGGCATTACCTTATAGCAATAGGTTCCTCTTGGGGTAAGGAATGCAGTTTTCTCTTGGTCTTCCAGATGCATAGCGATTTGATGATAACCTCTATAGGCATCAAGAAAGCTCATACGCTGATGGCGTGCCATAGCATCTACAAGCTGGTCCATCCTGGGAAAAGGAAAACAATCCTTTGGGCAGGCTTTGTTTAGGTCCGTGAAGTCGACGCACACTCGCCAAGTCCTATTTTTCTTCTTCACCACCATTGTGTTAGAGAGCCATGTAGGGTAGGTCACCTCCCTAATTGCTCCGGCGTCAAGCAGCCTGTCAACATCCTCAACAACGGCGGTAGTGTGCTCTGCGGCTGACCACCGGCTTTTTTGAATGATCGGCTTGCATTTAGGATCGACATTCAAATGGTGCTGTGAAACTGACGGATCTATACCCGGCATCTCGTACGGAGTCCATGCAAAGACATCGAGGTTGCTGAGCAGGAAGGATATTAGTCGCTGTCTGTCAACCTGATTCAAGGAGGCACCGACCATGAAGAACTTGTCTGGGCTTCCATCGATTTGAACTCATTCTAAGTCTTTCGTTGCCTTTTCATTTGGGGGCCGCCCAATATCATCGAGGCTTTCTCGATCCGACAACTCAATGGAATTCACTTGTAGTTCCTTTGGCGTTTTCTCAGCAAGGAGATAACACGCTTGTACCGATTTATGGGAGCCACAGATTTGCTCAATACCGCATTCTATCAGGAAGCGGAGCAACTGATGATAGGTGCTAGGCACGGCTCGCATAGTATGCAACCAGGATCGCCCCATGATGAGATTATACGGCGATGGCAACTTGACGACCAAGAATCCCACATCCACTGTTCGGGAACCTGCTCGAACAGGAAGCTTGATTTTCCCCAACGGGTACTCTGGATTGGCCTTGAAGCCGAATAGTAGATAAGGGGCCGGAAAGAGATCCGATTTGGAGAAGCTGAGTTTGGTGAATGTCTTATAGTACATAATCTCCGATGTGTTCCCCGAATCAATGAGTACGCGCTCAACTGTGAATCGGTTTACGCGTAACTCAATTACTAAGGGATCAATGTGGGGCAGTGTTACTCCGGCCAATTCCGAATCATCAAAAGTGATAACCTCGGCTTCATGGAGCCAATTAGCCGGAGTGAGTTGCTCTTGAGGGTTAGACTTTGACTAAATCGCGTGCACCGCCGATGACATTGGCAGGCTGTATATCATGTGGATCACGCGAAGCGAATGTGAATCCTGTGTCAAGGCTATTTCTTTGGTTGGGTTGCCTTTTCGGACGTACCGTTGTAGCCGGCCATCTTGTACCAATTTATTGTCGTACAAGGTGAATGATAGTGCTTTGAATTTCTTGAGTAGCACTGCCTTTGCAATCCATCGTACAAAAGGATCGTGTTGATCGTCATCTGAGCTGTTTCTTCTTCGCTTACGCCTTGTACGGGGACTCTCTTCATAAGAACTAGAAATTTCAGATCGTCTCTTCTTCTTGGGTTCCAAGGATAATGAGTCGGAGTTACTATCAGTATCTTGTTGTTGGGCTCGAGATCGTCGACCAGTTGCCCTCACGGGTCGTTCCGGGCCTTGGTATGCAGCTTGTTTGGACTTCGCCACCTCCAAAGCCAAATCCTAATGACGGAGATGTTCGTTCTCTGCGATCATGTGCTCCAATCTTTGTTCGTTTTGCTTTGCTTGTTCCAGGATCGCTTGCATTGCTTCGTGCTCCGAAGTCGAGGGTGAGGCGAAATTCAAGGCACGTCTTGCGGCGATAGTCTCTGTTCTAAGCATGTTTGTTGGAGTGGTTTCATCTTGCGGTACAGGGTCGACAGTGACTGGCGGAGGATCTTCCGTCACACTCGCCATGGATGTGCTTGGGTATTCCCACGGACGGCGCCAATTGTGGAGAAGTAGTTTGGAAATACTCTTCTGATCCTGGGGAATGCTGGAGATCCTTTTCTAGTGACCTGAAAAGGAATAAACACTTCGGTCGGGGGTGCCGGAATTAGCACTCTGACGGACAAGTCAGTCTCAACGCTCAGGAATGCTTGTATTCTAAGTTTAGTACCATAATTCTCACATACCTCTTTCTGACTGATGTTCTTTTATTTATATCTATTCTTCCATGGACCTCGGGATTAGGTCCATTTCCAACTCCATATTCGGCAAATTTTGTAGTAGACCGTTCTTTACTCGGCCCCTTACTTAATCGGCTATTAGGCCGAGTAAAGTTGGATTCGAACTTGCGAGACGATGCCGAGTGTCACGAATTCCGACTCTCCCAGGTCCGACTATCCGGAATCTCTACGACTCCTAATACTCGACCCCCACAATTTTCCATGTCAATATTATAAAAGAATCATATATTTAGGAATTTGAAAGGTGGTAATTACACCATCTAAAAAAGTGATAATTACAAAATTTAAAATATGTTATCATAATAATTAAAATGTCAATAATTATAATTAAAGGGAAATAATCAATGATTTTATGACATATTTATTTTTATATTTTATTAATTTAAAATTATAAAAAAAAAATTCAGATTAGAAGTTTTAAATTCATTGATCCAACAATATTTTTATTTATATAATACTATAAATAGAAGTATAAATATAGATGTAGATATTATACCATAACTATTGAAACTAAAATAGTGATAATGTCATTTCATGGATTGAAATCACAAAATTTAAGGAAATAATATTGGCAATGATTAAAATGATATCAAAATTAACTTAATTTACGTAAGTTAGATCTCAGACTAATCACAAAATGACATGTGGATATTAAGTGATATAAAATTAAAAAAATATAAAAAAAAATTATATTGAGAATTTCAATTTCAAAGAGGCCACAATGTTTTTGTTTATATTATGTAATTATCATAATACCCGTGCTATGTACGAATTAAAATAAATAAATAAATTTTTCTGAATTAAACAAAAATAATAACAAAACTTTGTTTATAATATAAAAGACAAATGATTTTAACATTAATTAGTTCCCATGGAACAAATATATTTATGATAAAATATAAACATTTCCTCTTGATGAATTTTATAATTTTAGTTTTTCAATTTATCATTTACCCCATATCTATTTTTTAAAATTCATATCACCTTGTCTATCTGTAACGCTCCAACTTCCAGACTGTTAATAAATTAAGAGTGTTGTTATTAGGAGGCTGAACACATAAACTCTATGTCATTATGATATAATTGTGAGACTTACAAACTTTTTCATTTTTGTAATTTACATACAAAAACCTAACTATCTATATTATTTTATATAAAAATATGTTATTAATTATTTCACATCACAGGCAATGTACATTAAAGAAAGAAAAACAAGCTAAGGACATGTCCTAGAAGCTAAAAAAGAGCCATTCCTAGCAAACATCCTGCATAGCAAAAACCGAGCCTTGTTAGCATCAAAATCCTTCGCAATCTCCTCCCACTGACATTGAACACTTGCAAAAATCAGCACACAAAACAAAAGATAATAGAAATTACAGGTGGATAGTACGTCGTTGGGAAGCTCGAACAATGCTTGGGTCACTATGGTTGTCTTCAATTTTGTTTTCTCTGCTACGCTCTTTCGTGGTGTAGTGCTGCAAGGACTGGGTATTTTCCATAACATCTATATCTTGGCGCTTGAACTCGTTTAAACCTGCCCCCACGAAATGATATTGTTTGTAAAGGAACTAAATTTGTCAACTGCTCGGCATTCACATTCGGATGTTTGTCTTCCTCTAAAAATTGGGATTCTTGTTCTACAAGTTAAGTAAAGCTAAAACTCTCAACATCAACCTTGTCTAGACTGAGGGGCTCAGACATTTCATCATTTGTAGCAAGCTCGGATTTATATTGAACATCCAACGTATCAACCTGCATGCTTTAATTCTTAATGCTGTGTTTGGTTGGAAAATTTGAAGAGGGATTTGGAAAGGGAAATGGAAAAGGTAGGTGAAATGTGAATAAAATATACTTATATTTCACATAGTTTCACACACCTTTTCCCTTTCCCTTTCCAAATCCCTCCCCAAATCCTCCAACCAAACACAGCATAAGAAAACTCTCTGTCTTGGGAAAACTCTTTCCCTTGAATCTCTACAACTGACAAAACCAGGACCATGGAAGAATTGAATTTTTTGTTAGCACATAGAATTTCTTGGAGATCACAACTATTTAACGTTGTGTTTAATTGGAAGATTTGAAAAAGAATTTAGAAATAGAAAGGAAAAAAATGTATGAAATTATGTGAAATGTAAATATATTTTATTCATATCTCACCCATCTTTTTTCACATTTCTTCTCATGAAAATCTATTTTTCCTTCTTCAAAAACCTCCCTGGCTCGGAGTCCTTTCCTATGCAACTATAATTTCCTAGAGACTGATCACTACCACCCTAAGACGCTTGACTCTGTCTAGAAACATCTCCCTTAGCACATGAACTTAAACATATTTGAAGGTTAGGAGATACCTCAAGGATAATAAGGGCTTTTTGCTTCAATTCTGTAGAATAGATCTGTGTCGGATGATCCTTACGCAGTGTTTGGTTAGGAGATTTGGAGAAGAATTTGGAAACGAAAAGAGAAAATGGGTGTGAAACTAAGTAAACTGTAAGTATATTTTATTCACATTTTATTTACTTTTTTAATTTTCCTTTCCAAATCTCTCATCAAATCACCCAACCAAACACAACATTAGAATATTTGATATCACCATGCCCAACTGGTTCACTAGATGTGCTTCTAAACTCCATATCCTCCTTGTCTTTAGTATTGTCATACCATACCCGACTGGGTCGCTATTCATGATGCCGGAACCCATAGGCATTAGATTATGCACAACTGATTCCCAGTCAAAAACAAAGTCATCACGGAGGTCTCTTGTATTAAAAGCTACTTCAGTTGGGTCCAAATACGAAAGTATATCAAATGGCGTCGTGCTTTTGACATTTTGCTTCTGGGGAATCCATATAGCGAGGCCTTTTCCCTTTCTTCCTTTGTCAACTACCTTTTTTTGGATCATAAAGCTCGACAGAAATCCTTTTTTCTGCATGGTAATTCTTATACAAGTGCTAAGAAAATAGGATATGCAACACTAAAAAAACTCCAGCAAAGTACTAAAATCAAAACGACACTTGGAAAGTCTTCAAAAGAAGCCCCCCAAGTTAATACCTTCATGGGTCCCAAACAAAAGTGGAATTGAAATTTTGAACTATTTCTTGCTGCTACAAATACCTTTATGACTCTTAGAGGCTGACATTGGTCGGCCTGCTGTAGGTGAACCTTAATGGCAGTGGGTGTAAATGTACTATTTATCACTCTTAGGTCTCGTTTGGCAACAGATTTTTTTAGTAATTTTTTGCTCTTTGACTAAAATGTAATGTAAAAAAAGCTAGTATGTTTGGGATGATTTTTTGACTTTTTACGAAAAGATGTACAAAAAGTAGAGAGAAAAGGGAATCTTTGACTTTTTGATATGAATTGTTGGATTTTTGATTTTTTTAGTAATTTTTTAGTTTTTAACTAAAAGGGACACTTGCCAAACAAGATCTTAGAGGCTGACATTGGTCGGCCGGCAGGAGGTGAACCTTAATGGCAGTGGATGTAAATGTACTATTTATATATACAATATTATTATAAAAATGTGTGGTCTCACACCCATGTAAGATATACAAATTTTAATAGAATTTTTAAAATTTCTAATATTACTTATATTATTAAGTGAGTCCCAAGTAAAGGGTGAATGTTTTATTTTTTATATTTTAATTGATATGTTTCTTGACATATTAAATTTTATTTTTTAAAAATTTTAAATAGGCATTGGATTTTTTTTTTTTTTATTATGATTATTTAACATCTTATATGTTTAACATTGGCGTTGTTTGGGAAGCGCAGGTTAGAACTATTATAGCCTGAAAATGAAAATTAGCCCAAAAGCCTAACTATAGCAACCTTTTTTACTGATTTTCAAAAAAAAAATATTTGACTTTTGACCGGTCGCTATAGAATAAGTTTTACAATCGCCATTAACAATGTAGGTCATAGTTTGTTAAATTACAATATTACCCCTATACATCAATTTTGGAAAAAATAAAGTCAAGGGTAAATTTGTCATTTCAATTTAAACTATCATTTCAACACACTTTTCAATACAACAATCCAACTAAAAATCTATTTCATCTTCCCAAACACAAAAACTAAAATAGCCTACTAAAATAGTTAAAAAGCCAAAAAACCTCTAAAATAGTCACTTCCCAAACGAGGCCATTGTTGGTAACATGTATAACTAATGAGACTCATTAAATTATATAATGATGATACATAATATGATAAATAAAATAATAATGTTAATTTTATTATATTTTTATATTACATTATGCTTATTATAACAAAATATTAATATAAAAATAAAGATTAGTAGTTCAAATTGAGCTTGCTTGAATGACTTAAATTTGTGTTTATCGGTCGACAGCCGGACAACCACTCGGATAACCGGTAAAACACTTGTCTACCGTGATTGTCATCTTATCGACCCCGGCTGTTAGTCTTTTTGTCAGATGATTTACCGAACGATTAGTCGAATGATCTACCAGTTGACCGACAAGCCAAAATTTTAGCCATTCAAACAAAATAAAATTCAAGTTACTTGGCAAAATTCTTAATATAATGAGTCCCATCACTAGTATCTTATTTATTAACACGATAGTGATATTAATGTAATAGTTTTCACCACTAATAAATGCTGACAAATAAATTAACCTATGATAAAAATAATCATGGTTGTAGCATTAACATGATTCCTATTACTCACAAGAGAATTAATGACAAAACAAATCCATAATTTGAATATTAAGGATTGGCAAAACGTGGAAGGCAGTACGAAATCAAATTGGTCAATTAGATTAGGCCACTGGACCAATAGTCGGAAAGTTAGGGAATGACACAAAATGGAGAACAATGTTAAATCAAATTGGTCAATCAGATTGGGCCATGTATACAATAATTAAGTACAAATAACTTGTATAGGATAACTAAGGTAAAGCATTGTTCAATTAGGACAATAAATTTGACCATTTATTTTCAAATCCACTTATTTACAAATTATTACCCCACTTCGCTTTGATAAGTTATTTTTTCAAATAAAATTTGACAAGGCAAATAATAATGTTGTACCTATTACATTTTTATATCATATTATGTTTATTTTTTTACTTATCAACACAATATTAGTAATGTATATTTCCAGCACAATGCCAACAACTGGAGTAACAAGTTAAATGATATTTAAAAAAAAAATGATAGAAGTTATTTAGATTCAAAAATTAGACTCATTTTCTAAACTCAATAATGTGTCATTCTATTAACATAACCAATTATCTTATTGCCAAATCACAAAATCTAAAAAATAAATTTAGAAAATGCGCTTATATATCATTTTCCTTACTCCCACTACTAGAAATATGACTTTTTGCGTCTATTTTTTTGCGACCGTTGATTTTGCGGTCGCAAAAAATCTCTTTTTAATTGACCCAACCGTGTTCTGAACTCTCTCTCTCTCTCTCTCAAAATAAAAAAACCCCCCAAATCATTAAAATGACCCGTCCCATTTTTTCCCCTTATTTTCCCAAATCTGAACTCAGTCACTCGACTCTCCCCCAAATATGTCTCTCTCACTCGACTCTCCTGCTCGAATCTCAGTCTCTCTCACTAGACTCTCACTTTGAAGAAGATTTGAAAATTTTGATCGATTGTTGATGAAGATTTGAAGATTTCAATCTGCTGTTTATGAAGATTTCGATCGATCCATAATCGAGATTCATAATCGGTAAGCCTAAACACTTCTCTTTGATTCATCTTCATCTTCATAATCGGGATCCATAATCGATTCATCTTCATCGCTCGAATCTTACTCTGTGTAATGTTTGACGTATCTTCATCGATTAATTTGTAATGTGTAAATTGAAACATTAATCGATTCAACTGTCTGTCTCTCTCTGCAATCTTTCTCTCTCTCTCTCTCTCTCTCTCTCTCTCTCTCTCTCTCTCTATAACTTCTAGGTCATAATCATTTACATTTTAGTGTTTCAGATATAACATTTCTCCACTTCTTGTTCTTCCTAATCATGAAAATCCTAAATGGAGATATAACATTTCTGTTTCCAGAGTTTTAATATTTTTATTTGCTTACTCTGCCATAGATCTATCATCATAAGCTATATTCCGTACTATGTGTTTGTGTATGTATGGATATACAGTGTTTGGATCTGGGAATTAGGTGTCCATCCTCTGAGCTAGTCTTTAACATGTCTTAATCAATTAGATGCAGCTTATCAAGGATTGTTATTTATAGAGTGGAATGGCTTGGAAATTCACAAGTAGGGTTCCAATTATTTGGACTGTTGCTTAAAAGAAGAGAACAATATTAATATCCAGAGAAAACTACTGTGATGCATTTGGTCCCAAATCCATGTATGTGCAATAAAACCATCAGTTTTCCTTGTAAATTTGTAAATTAGAAAACTAGATTTGTAATAAGATTTATAACATAAAAATAAAAAATGAATGATTTTTTAACGGTTTATGGATCTATATTATCACAATTAATTATAGGTTCATATGTGTGCATAAACATGTTCGTATGCTTGAATTTTGAGAGCAAAATACTCTTGAAGCTTGCATGAGACTGTTTATACGCTTGAAATTTATATTTACATATGTTGTATTGTCCTCACCTTATTTTCATATGTTGGATTATTATTAGTCGTATATATGGTCTTCATCTTTGTTAAAAGTAGTCACAAGAAAAAGGCCAAAGCAGCTTCAGGACAGTAGTCAGTAAACATTTCCACTTTGGGGAATACACCTATATTAGCCAACTGAGAATCGATCAAACTTCCTTTTTTCCTCAACTGAGAATCTACTCTCAACTATTTGAAGTTGCACCTTGATTTTTGAAAATCACACTTATATTTTACTTTATTCAGGTCAAAATTGGAGACACTTTTAAATACTCCTTTTGAATTTTGATATTATGCATGTTGAATGGCTAGCTCCCTCCCTTGGCAAACATTAATAATATGCTGTTGAAACAGAATTTCTATGGGCACCATTCTGTAGATAATTACATTTTGTTTGAATTTTCCAAGCTAGAGCATGATCTAAGAAGTATACTCCATTTTGTTTGAGTCTGGTTTTCTTGAAATGCCCCTGCAAGTGTACCAGTGGCTTAGAAACTGTCTATCATTTATATGTAAGGGAAAGGGGGAGGTTTGAGATGGAGTCCATTTTCTTGAGGTAAACTTTGCTCGCTTAGTTGAATATTTGGAAATACACATGTAAATGTGTATATGTATATGTATATTCATTTACTTAATGCCTATGGAAGTGTGATAATTGGAATGGATAGACACATGCATATACCAAGAATTGATCTGCAACACCCGAATTTAGGAATTTTCTGGCATAGTCATTGACATCTCGTATTTTTGGCTGTTTTCATGTGAATTTTAGTGCTAGACATTTTATCTGGGTATTAATAGTTACTGAATTTGTTTTGTTTTGTTTTGTTTTTGTGTGGTCGTTCTTTGTTGCTCTATAATCTCGATACAAATAGATAGCTAGCTTGGTTGGTGTTCGAGGAATTGAAACTTCTATATTTGCGCTATTTATAAAATTATCAAATATTTGATTGCTTGGCAAGAAATAGTTTGCTAGACTTCTTTAATGCATCGATGACGTTGTTGTTTCATCAACTTGTCCAAATTTCAAACTTTAGTTGAAGTTTGAGTTTTTTGAATGTTGCAACTCAAATTCTGTTAACAACTGGAGTAACTAAACACAACACTAGAACAAATTCATTATAATTTTGTCTTTTGCCTTGCCCCTTCTTTGTGTGCATGGTGTGAACAATTTTTTGTTTGCGATCATTTTTAGGGTTTTAAGATGAAAGTATGTAATCCTTCCAAATTTTTATGTTACTACTCTCTCTCTCTCGTGATGAGTCCATTATCAAAAGTTTGATCTTTTACCCGAATGCTACAGAATAAATCAAACAACTACATCCTGAATATGATGCTCAAATGTTTTCTTCTCTCTTTCATCTTCTCGCCATCGCCAGCTGACTTTTTTCGACAGGTCGTCAAAGTTGACTCTGGAGGCCTTGGAATTGGCCGTGCTCTCAAAGTTTGAGTCTCTTAAACACGTGCCGATTTGGAAACCAGAAAGACCGTAAAGCATAAGAGGCGGTGACAAGCTCAAAATTTACTGAGAATATATATCCCTGGCAAGACACGAGGAAGCTTTGTATACCTTCAGATTCGAAGGTGATGCCAACTTTAGAAGTTACATTGAAACGAACCCTTGTGCGAAATTTGAAATCATTTTTGTGTAGATGAAACCGCCATTTTATTGCCTTAAAAGCACTAGACAATTTCAGTATTAATTAGCACTTAATTTTTTTTCAAAGGTGATCTTGGTCGGTTGTTTCACGTGTCTTTTGCTTCATGCTAATTGCGTACAATTTTTTTTTGGGACAAAAATTTGGTGAGATGCATTTTTTTGGAGTTCCAAGTATATTTATGTGGCTAATGCAGAATCTCTGTAGGTAGCAAATTTACTTAAAAGAGTCCAAATTTTGCTGGTGCATGGAAGTTTTTTACTCTCTCTCTCTCTATATATATATATATACACACACTATCTATCTATATTATTATATAAAGTCAAAATTTGACAAGTACTTACGTATAGGTTTTAAGAAGTGGATTTACTATTTAATAGGTCCTATAGGAAAAATGTCATAGAAAAAAGTCACTAATTGTAAGTTTTAGCGATAATTTATAAAAATCATGACAAAAAAAGTTACAAATTGGCAATTTCTCTTATTGGATCCTTGACTTATTCATTTATTGATATTTTGCAGGTAAATTCATTGTGGGTTATTCCCCTGCATGTAGAGAGAGAGTATTATCTTGCCTGTGCTTGTGAAGAGCTGTATTGCCCTCCAACTGCTTATTTTTCTTTGTATGGTTTGACAGTTCAAGCATCATTCCTTGGAGGTAAATTGATTATCCTTGTTCTGCCACAAGTTTAAATTACATTGCACAAATATGAGATGTCCACTTAATCTAGCATCCTCCTGTCTGTATGGTGTGTGTGGGATCCAGATAAGAGTTTGTAGCAGTGTAGACTGGGTTGAATTGAAAATGTGACCTCACATTAGCTAATGCATGATCTAGATAAGAGTTTATACACCAGTTAAGGGGGCCAAAAAATCCATTCCAAAAAATTAATAACATCATAATATTGACTTATAAATGTAATGAATATGTACATACATAATAAAATAAATTGTAATAATAGGAAAATCAAAGTAGAATGCATAAAGAGTTAAACTGCTAGTTTGGTTTAATGGCCTTTGTATGTTATGGAATATGAGCAAAAAGATTCCCCAGTTTGAAATTATCTAGTTAATATTGGTAATGTATTTGAACTCCAAAGAAATAACCATATCACCTATAGAAATTTTAAAATTTCAATATTAACCCAAAAGATTATGAACTTCCCAACTTAAAATTTCAGTTCCACCCCTAATAAGTCAATTTGGGATAATTATTGTTAGAGGAATGAACCTTGGTGTTTGTTTGTTTGCAAATCCTATGTGCACTGAAATCATTTTCGTCAGATTTGAAGCTTTTAGGTAGTTAATCAATCTTGTAAGGTTATAATTAAACATCTTGTTAATTTTCATTTTACAATGAGTGTTGGCCAACTTATGTCATATTCTGTGTTATTCTACAATAAATTTTCCAAATAAAAATTTGCTTGGGTAGTGTTTGCATTAGTACCATATGGTTTTGGAACATGCAAATAGGATTGGAACTTTAATGAACTCGTGAACGATCCAGTGAACAGCTTCAGCTATGTGTGGCTAATGTAGTTCTAGTCACTTATGCAGGGTGTGTAATTAATTTAAACCTTATGGTGAAATAAGGATTTATTCGTTTGTATGGTTTGTTCGTTTGACCATTTGGAGCTTATAGCATCATATGCACAAATCACTTTTTGGCCTATTCATATTGAGTCCAGGTCCTATTTTTTCATGGCATGGACTTCTTTCATATCTCAACATTTACTACTTTGGCCTGCTGTTTTTGTGCCTTTCCTATTCTTTGACAGTGTATTCCTCTTGAATTGTTTTAATATTAGTATCATCATTGTTATTTGTTAATCATTTTTATTATATTAAAAAAAAAGCAAGAAATAAAACAATTTCAGTCAAACTCTCTCTTGCATCCCTCTTGTGCTATCTTTGTCAAAAAAATAAATAAAGAAGGAAATAATTTTAGTTGAGGGATTTTGATCATGCCATTCTGAATCTAGGCGAAAGAATCAAGTCACTTGCCAAAAAAAAAAAAACTAGGTGAAAGAATCAAGTTTTGATTTGACTCCAGTTGATTATTGTTTCAGTCTACTTTACCTTCTGAATATTTCTTTCTTCTTTGAACTGATCTGTGGCTATTGAGATATGGTTCCAACTATATGTCTTTCTGTTGTCTTTTCTTTCTTTATGCATAATTGTAAGAGTAACTGAGTTTTTATCCTTTTAGGTTCAAAACCCAAGAGCAAACCTAAGAAGGAAAAGACAGATGATGCTGAAGTAGAGGTCGATGACGATGACAGTTTGAATTACAATGACTAAATGAGAATACATTTATGAGTTGAGCTCTTTTTTTTTTTTTTTTTCACATGCGGGTTACCTTTCCTTGGCTGCATGCCATGGCCCAAGTGGATTTTTTCCCTCCCTCTATTTCATTTTCATTTTCCATTGAAATTTTGGAAAAATTGCATCCATGTGTAGACAATTAATATGATTTGTGCAACAGGTCAAAACTATATTTTTTGGCAAAAATAATTAGTTTAATGTTGAAGAAAATGCTTTTTGCCATGGATTGGCTGAGGGCAGTTTGTGAATAATCTGTTAGTGCAGTGTGCATACCATTTTTATTTAGTTTTCTATTAGTTTATGCAATGCTTTTATTTATTTATTTATTTGTTTTTATTTTTATTTTTATTTTTATTTTTTGCGACGGTAACAAGATGGTCGCCAAAGATCATGTTAGTGTTTTTCTTTGTTTTTTGCGACGGCAAAATAGCGGTCGCCATAAGTAGTTTAGGTGGTCGCAAATAATTTGCGACCGTTGTTTTGCCGTCGCAAAAAGTATTTGCCACCCCCATATTCGCGACCCCCATTTGCCGTCGCATGGGCCGTCGCAAAAAGTTTTTTTGCGACTGTTTTTTATTATTTGCGACGGTTTATAGCGGTCGCAAAAAGTATTTTTTTTAGTAGTGTCCATATTAAAACATCCATTACAGAGTACGGTATTGTCAAACATCGATTACCATAAGTGCAATGCAATTACTGACTCACGATTAATTGTGGGTAGGCCTATTAATCAGGCTATTTTTTCTTAATTGGTAAACAATTAGATAAAATAGAAACCAATTTAGATGATTATTCGGCTAATAATCCATCTACTACTAAACAATCTTTAGACCAACCATTGCTTAATTTACCTAGTAACCGTTCTAAATGTCATAGTTTAGTCACTCGAGATAATTCTACGGTCAAAGCCATTAAACAATTATTTACTAAATTAACTACCTCTGAACAAGCTTCTCCATCTACTGAGAAAAGTCTTACTGTATTAAACCAACATCCTACTCTTGAATCTGTTTCTACTCATTCAGACCCTAACACAACTGATAATGAAATTAATCATTTAGCTCAACAATTTCAATCCACTACTCTGAATAAACTTCATTATACTAAACCTAATCCTACAACGCTCACCAAAAATTGGTATTCACGACCTACTCCCCCTGATCTCCAATATGAAGAAAATAATCTTAGTAATCAATTTTCTGTATCTGCTAACAAATTATATGAATGGAATCTTGATAGTCTCAACGAAGATCAAATACTTCAAAAATTAAATCATTTATCTATGGTTGCAAATAATTATCTTAGTAACTACCCTGATTATACTCAACCTGAAATTATTTCCTTAATTACTTCTAGCTTTACTGGTATGCTCAAATCTTGGTGGGAAAAATATCTTAATAAAGATCAACGTGAATCAATTTTACATGCTAGTCAAAAAGATGAAAATGATTTACCTATATTTGATTAAACTGTTGGCTATTATAAACCCGATGGTATTAATACATTAATTTATATCATAGTCAGACATTTCATAGGTACCCCTACTAATATATATTCTCGCATACATGATCAACTTAATAACTTTACTTGTCCAACATTAAGCGATTTTAGATGGTATAAAGATGTATTTACCTCTAGAGTTATGTTAAGAGAAGATTGTACTAAATCCTTTTGCAAAGAAAAATTTATTAGCGGTTTTCCTAGTTTATTTGCTCACAAAATTAGAGATGTCCTTATTCAACCTACTGGTGTAATTGAATATGATAGTTTAACTTATGGTGATATCATTAATACTATTCAAAAAGAAAGAATGTGTATTGATCTTAAACTTAGTCAAAAAGCTGCTAAAGATAAACATAAGGCTAAATACGAATTAGGTAATTTCTGTGAACAATACGATTTACCTCCTGTAGCACCTTCTCATCGTAAAAAACATAAGTACAATAAACATAAATCATCTTACAAATATTCTCGTAAGTATAAAAAGAATTATTCACCTTCACAATCCAATGATAAATTCTATACTAAACCCAAAAAGAAATATTATAAAAAATCCCATCCAAAATCTAAATCTAATAAAAATATTACTTGTTATAACTGTGGTCAAAAAGGTCATTATTTTAACAAATGCAAAGAAAAACAAAAATTAAAAGATAAAGTTAATCAACTTCAAATTAATGATGAATCCAAGCACCAATTATTTGAAATCTTCCAATTAAACCAATCTGATAATAATTCTTCTTCTGATAATCCTAATACCTCATCTGATTACCATTCACCTAGTGATGATTCAGCTAATAACATTGAATTAGGATGTAATGATATTTGTTGCAAACCCGTTAAACAAATCACTGTCCTTACTAAACAAAATCAAGAAGAAACTGTCCTTATTGAATTAATTGGTCGATTAGATGATCTCCAGTTAAAACAAAAGTATACTGACAAATTAAAATATTTACTTACTAACGGTGATCATAAACCAAAGCCTGATAAACCCATTATTAGTTTATCTAAAACTTTAGAAAGATTTAAAAATAAACAACAAGAAATTACTCCTCAAGATTTACAACATGAAATCAATCAGATTAAACAAACTATTAAAGATTTACAAATAAAGATACAATTATAGAAGATGAAATTCTTACATTAAAACTTCATAAAAGCCTAGAGCATTTCCAAGCAAACAATGTTGAATTGCCTAATGAATCTGAACATGAATCTGAACATACTAATCCTGCTAATCTTTTATTTGATAATCGATCACATCAATCTCATAATCATGAAGATAAAAGATTAAATTTGATCAATAAAATTCATATTCAAAAATGGTATTCAAAAGTTAAACTCGTTATTGATGATTTTGAATTAAATATTATTGCTCTCATTGATACCGGTGCTGATCTTAATTGTATTCAAGAATGTTTACTTCCTACAAAATATTATGAAAAAACAAGTGGAAAATTAACTTCTGCTAATGGTAGTAAAATGCGTATTAAATATAAATTACCTAAAGTCCATATATGTCAACATAATGTCTATTTCAAAACCTCATTTGTTTTAGTTAGAAATATGACTGATAAAGTTATTTTAGGCACACCATTTATATTCTTATTATATCCATTTACTACATCTAGTGAAGAAATAACAACTCAAGCTTTTGGTCAAATAGTTACTTTTAAATTCTTATCACCACCTGAAGTATTGGAATTAAATGAATTAAAAGATTGTTCTATTTCTCAATCTATTAATCGATTAACTCGTCAATTACGTTTACTCAAAGAAGAAGTCAATTATAAATGCATTGAACAATATTTAACTAATTCTGTTGTTATATCTCAAATTGAAAATTTTAAATTAAAATTAGAAACAACTGTTTGTTCTACTTTACCAACTGCCTTTTGGCATAGGAAAAAACATGTAGTCACTTTACCATACATTAAAAATTTTAATGAAAGACAAATTCCTACTAAATCTCGACCTATTCAAATGAATCATGAATTAGTAGAAATGTGTAAAAAAGAAATCAATGAACTATTAAAAAATCGAATTATTAGTCCTAGTAAATCACCATGGTCTTGTCCTGCTTTTTATGTTAATAAAAATGCTGAATTAGAACGGGGTGTCCCTCGCTTAGTCATCAATTATAAACCATTAAATAAAGTTTTAGAATGGATTCGCTATCCTATTCCTAATAAAAAAGACTTAATTAAAAGACTTAGTCAAGTTGTTATTTTTAGTAAATTTGATTTAAAAAGTGATTTTTATCAAATACAAATTCATCCTAAAGATAGCTATAAAACTGGATTCACTACACCTTTTGGTCATTATGAATGGAATGTTATGCCTTTTGGACTAAAAAATGCACCTAGTGAATTTTAAAATATAATGAATGATATTTTTAATCCATTTAGTCATTTTTCCATAGTTTATATAGATGATATTCTTATTTTTTCAAAATCAATTAGTGAACACTGGAAACATCTTACTGCATTCTTTTATACCATTAAGAGTCATGGTCTAGTCATTTCTGCTCCTAAGATTAAATTGTTTCAAACCAAAGCCCGATTTTTAGGTTATGATATTCACCAGAATACTATTTTACCTATTAGTCGTTCCATTGAATTTGCGTCTAAATTTCCTGATGAAATCTTAGATAAAACTCAGTTACAACGTTTTTAGGATCACTGAATTATATTGCTGAATTTTACAAAGACCTGAGGAAAACTTGTCAACCTCTGTTTGATCGGTTAAAAGACAATCCTCCTCCTTGGTCTTCTACTCATACTGCTATTGTTAAACAAGTTAAACAATATGTCAAGTCTCTTCCTTGTCTTGGTATTCCTACTGAAAATCCATTCAAAATTATTCAAACTGATGCCTCTGATATTGGTTATGGTGGCATCCTTCTCCAGAAAATTACTTCTCAATCATTTGAACAAATTGTTCGTTATCATTCTGGTGTCCGGAATAAAGCACAAAAGAATTATAGTACTATTAAACAAGAAATTTTATCTACTGTTTTATGTATTAGTAAATTTCAAGATGACATTTTAAATCAAAAATTTTTACTTCGTGTTGATTGCAAATCTGCTAAATATGTTTTAGAAAAATATGTTCAAAATCTTGCTAGTAAGCAAATTTTTGCTCGTTGGCAATCTATTTTAAGTATTTTTGATTTTGAAATTGAATATATACCTGATTGTCAAAATTCTATTCCTGATTTTCTTACCAGAGAATTTTACAGGGTGGATAGTGAGTTACATCATATCATGCCAATTCCCTTTATTCCTTACCATAAACACCAGATTAAACACTATAAAACCTTAGTCAAACATACTGCTCGTCGCCTTGCCTTTCTCAAATCAACCCATTTTCCTACTAAAAGAGCCCTGTACATACAATTTCATCGGATTAAAGCTCAGAAACAACAACTTGCTCATTATATTAACTGCTTACATGAACATACTGATCAATTAGATATCCTCAGTGGATGCTAATTTCTCTCCTCTATTTCACAGATGTCTCGTCTACAGCCTCCTTACAAAGCCTTGGTCCCTTCTAGTCAACCTTTTGTTTCACCTCCTGTGGAGTTAGTCACGAAATACCATCCTGCTGAATTGATTAACCATTACCAAATTATTGGTAACATTCCTAAACCAAGTTATACATCTGCTTTGACTACTGATCCTTTTGCTTCATCTAATCAAGCAGCTACTCCATACCCTCCTAATCCTATTAAATCAGCCCGATCTGATTATGTTAAATCTACCACTACTAATCTTTTTTTCAAAGAACCTAGTCACCCAAAGAGTCATACTATTCATGATCCGGTTAAATCTTATTTCTCTCCTGGATGGCATTTTATTCATCTCCATCCAAAAAAAACAATTACTTTCTATAAAGACATCCTGTTCAACCATCAGTCGATTGTGATTAAACACATTTATGATCGCACTTACACAAGTAAAATTGTGTACCATTCACTCTATATTCACAATTTTGTTTCTCTGGTTAATTGGGGTTCTCCATATCAACTACGAGATCTGCCTGGTCATTCAATTCAATACAATTACTATGATTACATTGATGCTTGGTTCAAAGTCCCTCTTGTATCAAAATGAGTCAAACAGTCACTCTTGGTTTCTTTAATTTGATCAAAAGTTCAAATCTGAGTTACCTACCTGGTTTCTACTATGATGGGCTCAGTATGGCGCCATTTCAGAAATCTTCCCATTTGTAATTATAGAACAAGTCAATTACTTCTCCACTGTTCTCTCATTCACTCATCAGCAAAGGAAACTCCCTCCATTGCTTATTTTTATATCCAAATACAAAATCCCTTGGATATTCAAATGGCAATATGGTATTTCTGATGATGTTATTTACCGTCAACACATGGTTAAATGGTGGGATAATTTCAAAATTCCACACATCATTGAAATTGTTCAAACTGAATTTCCAATCAACATACATGCTCCAACTCCTGCTATGGTTAAAGCTCAGCAGATCCCAGCTGCTCTATTAACACAAGGAAGTCAACTTCCTCCAGTCAATCTTGGAAGCCCAACATCTAGTTCTTCTAAGCCCAAGTCATCCAAGTCAAAGATTAAGTCCAAGTCAGCAAAGCCCATCACTGATTAGCCCAAATCAAAGGAAAAATCCAAGTCCAAGGTTAAGCCTAAATCCAAGTTATCCAAGGATGAGCTTCTCCAAATGGCTCGTCTCCTTATGGCCCAAGCCAAGTCAGATTCGAATAATAGTGATTCAGAAGACAGTTCAGACAATTCACACTCTTTTGAAGGTTCAACTACTCAAAATTCATATGGACCCGAATTTCAAGATGCTTAGGATCCATATGCCTAGTCACTTGTTCAACTTATCAACATTGGATTCTATATAGCTATCATTATCAACTTCAATCAATACTCATTTTTGAAAAAAACCTGCTGGTATGTATATCTCTATTGATTCCCTCAATCACATGCCTCCAAGCAATGAATAGTGAAAAAAGTCAACTTTACTATTCACTATTCATCAAAAAGTCAACATTACTATTCATCATTCATCATGATTCATCCAACCGACAAATTCAGCATAGTAAAAAGCAGCCATCAACTTTAGTCACTCACCGAAAGCAATAGACAGCTCCCATGCGCTCCTGATGCTTCTTTCAAGTCAGATCATTCACTTACAAGGCTAATAGTAGTCACTCACAAGGCTAACAGTAGTCTCTTTTGATTATAAAAGGGCCTCTTCAGTCAAGAATATGAGGAGGAGTCAGAAAAAACTTGAGAGTGCTCATTCCTCAAGAAAAATAGCTATCTCTGTAATTTTATTTTCAAGTTCGTTTTCAAGTTATGTGTTTTGAAGAATTGTTTGTTTCATTCCAATAAACAATTGTAAGTTTTATTATTTATGTTTATTTAAACAGTTTTATTATTATGTTTTTAGTGTTGTTTCCTCCTTCCTGCTTCTGTTTCATTTGGTAGCCTAATCAAGAAAATTTTTCATTGACCAACTATTTTTATAATTCAAAGAGATAGATTAGTATAGATAAGTTTTGGCTGAGCTGATTTGTCGTGTAGCGTCGGCTAAAAGGATTTGTCTGACCACTTTCCGCCTAATAATGCAAGTAGCTCCACGTGTCCTGGATAAGGTTGGAGTCGATCAAGAGACAGCTGCATGTGATAGTGAGGTCCACTATGCTTCCATCATGTTAATGAGATTGTGATATTCTTCATCAGTCTCTGATGGAGAGGAATCAGGATCCTGGCTGTATTGCTTATTCCGAAAATATTCTATATCATCCGCGGTCATGGCTAGTTCCAACGAAAGATCCAAATTATTTCTCTTTTTGAGATTTAATAACATGTCAAGAGCCTCATTAATTTGTGTAGGAGACCTTTGATATGTTATGGAAAAATGGATTACAAATAGTATTCTACCATCTGTGACCATGAATGGCAATTTTGCTGAGCCATAGATATTGGACGCTACTTGTGAAACAGATATTAGACTGTTTATCCAATATTCTGTCAAAGAAAGTTTTTGGATATTTTCCAATCGCTCTCCTCAATGAGCTTCATCTAAATAATCATCTTCAAATTCAAAATCTTCAGTTTCTTTAAGATACCAAATCTGGTATGGTTGGAAAAAATGTTCTCGTTCCCACAAACCAATGGTGCTAGAGATCTAGAAAGTAAAATATTTACTCCATCGGAAGCCTTTTACTACCCATGAAAGCATTACTTTGATGATTATTGGATATTCTATCCATTAGATTGGATCTAAAATTTGGAAAATAACTTGATTAGTTATTTCCCAATCTATATCTTCAAAATACCACCATGATGGTTCTTTTGGGAATCCCATCTTTAAAATTTAATTTATCATAAGATTGTTCTAAAATTTGTCTAATCTTATCATGATGATCCCCAACTTGATTTTTTATTAACAGAAAAAATTTCTTTTAGAAGCAAAGTTTTTGGTTTTTCAAAAAGAAAAATTCTTTTTATTTGTTCAAAAACTGGATTAGAAAACTCATCTAATATGAGGTCTGATAGCTGAAGAAAATTGTTTATTTTTTCAAAATTAAAATCTTCATTCCATTTCATTTGTTTAAGGATATTGAAAAAAAGATTTTACAATTCATTCCAATTAAAATCTTCATTCCAATTCATTTATTTAAGGATATTGAAAAAAAAAATTTGCAAATCTTTTAATTTAGCTGTTTGCCCAGCTAATTTGTTGGCCAGAACTCCCATGTGTTTTCGAAATTTCACTTTGTTATCTACAATGTAAGTTTTCCAAACTCCATTGAGTTTTGTATAAATTTCTCTAGATATACCAGAGTTGAAAAAATATTTTATTTCAGATTCATCAAATTTAGATGTCTGAATATTAGTTGGAACTGAGTTAGTTCTCATTTGACAAAAATTCCTTTGATAAATAGGTATTGCTGGTGCACTGTAAAAAAAAAAATTTAGCTTTGATCATACGCTTTGTAGCTTGCTCTTGGAAATCCCCAAACTTGCGTATTGCAATCATTCCATTCTATGTAAATTTCAGGTTGTTTTCCTACAAACACAACATAAACTTTTTCTTGTCTGGGAATTGCATTTTTAGTCATTGTTACCCAATCTCTTTAAACGGGTTGTTTACCCTTGTCCATTGTTTCCTCTTGGTCTTGATGTCTTCTACAAAAATTAAAATTACTTGTTTAGTAATTTAATTTTCTAAAACAATTCCGACTAAGAAAATCTGCAAGAAAATTGTTAGTACCTTTAAGATGTTCTACCTCAAAAGTATATTCAAAAAATTTATTATACCAGGCTAATCTTCTTCCTTGTTCAATAGGTTTTTTATTGATTAAGAAATCTCTTACTGCCTTATTATCAGTATGTACAATAAATTTTCTAGGGCTAAATAAATATGAAAATTTTTTATTGCCAATTTTATTGCAAGTAATTCTTTTTCAAAAATAATATATTTCTATTCATTTGGTTTAAATGTTCCACAATTATATCCACAAATTAGTTCTTCTTTTTGTAATTTTATGGGTATTGGATTTTTCCTTGATTTAATCCCATTTTCTGATAAATGTATCTCTTTATCATGCCATAAGTTACTTGGTATTGCTTTAAGAATGCATCCCCAACATGCTTCTGAGGCATCTATTTCTAAAATTAGTTTATCACTCGTTTTAGGAAGATAAACATTTGGTAAAATTTTAATATTTTCTTTAATTTGTTTAATTAAAGCAACATCTTCTGTTGTCCATTCAAAAATAACATTTTTCCTTAATTTGGTTAACCAAGAAATTTCTATTTTTGAAAGATTTTTGATAAAATTTCGTCCATAATTTAAAATGCCTAATAAACTCTGTAATTGTGTTATATTTTCAAGAGTATCAGGAAAATCTCATACTTTGGACAAAATATGTTCCTGTAATTTTAAACCTTTCTGATCTAAAATTATTCCCAAAAATTCAATTGATTCTTTTTCTAGTTCAATCTTTTTTGGAGACAAAATAATTCCATGTTTTTGGAATTTTTCACAAAGTAATTTTAAATGTTTCTTATGCTCTTCCATGGTTTTAGAGAAGATAAGTATATCATCAATATGAACTACACAACAATCTTTAAGATCTTTAAAAATTGTATCCATCCACCGTTGAAATACCTGTGGTGCTATAGTTAACCCAAAGGGCATAACATTCCAGTGGTAATGTCCTCTAGGTGTACTGAAAGCTGTCAATTTTTTTGACTCTTTAGTCAATTGAACCCAGGGGTGGGTGGCATTGTGGTTAAAGCTTGGGGTTTAAGCCCCAAGGTCACAGGTTCAATTCTCTCCTCCTTGGGTCAATCTTCTGGACGAAACAAAGTTGGTTAGGAGGTTGGATCTCAAGTTATCTAATCAGCACTTGGTGTGGGTTGAATGCTCCCTCGCTGTGCGAGTCCTGACTTAAGCAAAACTTGTCTTGAAAGGTCGGGGCAAGTTCCTAAGTTATAGTCTCCTTGATTGGAATGGCTAACAGGACAACTTGGTGATCTCTGCAAGGGGCGCTGCCGTGGACTTGCGGAAGGGTATGGAGGATTTTCCTGTAACCCAAAAAAAAAAAAAAAAAATTTTGCCAAAATCCACTTTTACAATCAAATTTGCTAAAGATTTTTGATCCTTTGGTTAAGTTAATCAAAACATCTTTTCTTGGAATAAAATATCTATCAAATTCTAAATTTTCATTTAGCCATTTCTAGTTAACTACCATTCGGGCTTTTCCTCTTTTAATTTCAGCATGATTTCTTACCATAAAAGCTAGACTAAAGTGAGGGTTTCTAGTTTCTTCGATTAACTTTTTGTCTAAAAGTTCCTGGAGTTGAATATCAAATTCATCTATATCTTGTCTAGCATAGATTATTGGTCTTACTCTAATGATAATATTAAGGTCTTTTAATTTCAAACTATAATAACGTGAACTACGTTGCCATAGTTTTAACGGATGTTCACTAAAGTTTTCTTCTAAAATTTTTTAAATCCAATGTGATTCATCAATAGTTTTGATGATTTGAGTTAAATCACTACGCAGAACGAGCGCAAACACTTTATCACAAATATATTTATGTTGTTCTAACAAGGGAATATAAATTAAGACATTGTTTATGCTTAATGAAATAGTTTTTTCCTGTATTTGCATTGGAAGGTATTTATATATAAAATTATTTCCAAGAAGGAAATCTCCATGCATATAAGGAAAATATAGGATTTTTGGTATAATAAACTTGCTATTATTTAACCAAATAGTTATATTTTTAGCCTTAAATTGTATGGAAGTATGGTTGTCATCAATTCCAGTAACCAAAATTGGATGTTTCATTAATGTCCATTTTTCTTTTGGTATGGCATTCCATTTACATGAGCTAATTGTAGCTCCCGTGTCTATGAGAACACTGAAACTATAGGGTTTATAGCCTTCAAAATTAAATGTTCCCAATACATATGTGTATCTTCTTTTTCCTTGGCTAGGAGAAAAAATAATATCATCATTTTTTGTTTGAAAATGATACATATAAACGACTTAATATGTTCAAATTGCCGTATTGTTCCTGGAAAAATAGGAATTTGAACATTTGTTGAAGTAATAGATTCTTAATTAGAATTATAACTCGATTCTCCAATGCTTAATTTTGAAAATGATTTGTTAGGAAAATCTTTTTCAAATACAGAAGTTGATCTTTTAATTTTTGGAACTATATTTTCAATATATTTTTTTCTGATGCTTGCATTTGTAATTGTGCAGGATTTTTTTGTTTTAGAAGATTCTCCTTGTCCCACTAGGTCATGGATTAACCATTGTCGAGATACTTCTAAATCTCTCCAATTCATTAGACAATGTTGTATTACCGTGTCAAATAGTCTTAGTTCAAAGATTTCAACGATGTTATTATCGTTTGATCATGTTTTTGTTTCAGGAAATTTGGTCAATTCGTGAATTGTTTTCCAATGAATAGCCAAATTATGGGAATTTGATTTCATTCCTAATCCTTGTGTTTTTATTTTTATTCTAACTGTGTCTTCAAGATTAGGATTATTTATGAAAATAAAGAAATTTGGTCTAACATTAAACTAAACTACTCTATTAGCCAAATTAGATTGGATTCCTCCAATGATTACTTTCATAGGGTTGGAAAATCTTTTATCAAAAATTACTGCCAAAATAGGAGTACAATCCCTTGGCGAAATAAGGCTGTTATGGTTACTTGAATTAATCCAATATGAATATATTAAATTTCAAGATACTTATTTTTCCATCTTGCAACCTTTTTCTTATCAAAAAAAGAAATATCAATATTTCCTTCTTTTGACCATTTAGCTTGAGTGTTACCACTGTATTGTTCAAACACTCTTGCTGAAAAGAAGTTGAATTTTGAAAGTTTGTAAATTTCTGGAGCAGCAACTTCTTGCATTTTTTCGAATTTTGCTAATTCTTTATTGGTAAAAGTTTTTTCTTCTCCGATTACATCTCCAAGTTGAATTGCATGTAATTCTTCTTGAAACATACTATCTGCTTCTTGAAATATTTCTTGACTATTAATATTAGTCATCATGAAGATTAGTTCTTCATCTGAACTTTCTTCGTCACTAGAAATTTCGTATAAGATTTCTTCTTCATCAGAAATTTCTTCGCCATATATTATTTCAAAATCTTGTTCTTCAAGAACTTTGATCATTTTCTTTGCACTTTTCCACCCTTTTTGGGCATTCGAGTGCATAGCGACCTTCTTCGTTACAAATGTAACATTTACAAGTTTTCTTTTTTGAAACACCTGTTGGTTTCTTTTTTCGAATATACTTTTTCTTTTTTCAAAGAGTTTTGTTCTTTTTCCAAGGTTTCCATTTATATTTTCTGCGTTTTTTGAAAAATCCTTTTCGTTTAGGAAATGTATTACAACCAATTCTCCAATTTTCTTTTAAAATTTTATCACAACATTTTTAACCGTATTGTGAGTTGGAAATTTGATTATTTATTTGTTTTTTCGCCTTTGCTTCTAGACACCGATTTGTTATCAATCTTAGAACATAATTAATGCGAAAACTAGGATTATCATATTCTTCCTTCCCTATTTTTTTGAGAAAATTAGGATATGTTTTAATACATAACTCATCCCATGGATTAGGGAGTTTAGGAAAAATTAATCTAACCAGGGTTGATTTGCTAGTGGATCAATAAGATAATAATATTTTTTAAAAGTTTGAATATAATCTTCAAAAAGACAAATATTACATAATTCTAATTTTGTCAAAATATAATTTGCATCTACATGCAAATTAGTATCTCCTACAAAACCACATAAGTTTTCTTTTATGATTTTTGCAAACTCAGTTAAAATTGTGTCAAGTGTGAGAAAATTTGCCAACAAAGCCGTTTTTTGACTTTTTCAATTTCAGATTTTTCCCACTATCTTAACCCTTGCAACACATCTCCCTAGAGAGTTGCTGCAATATAATCAAGAATTTTTTTTTTTTTACCAACTATTTTTATAATTGGTAATAATAATGGACAAGGATTATGCCCAATCATCAATTACTTGCGGCTGATCCTTAAATGGAACATGAGACAAATCTAAATAAATACCATTTTGAGCTATTGGATACTTATGATTATTATCTTTTCTAAATATTATTGGCTCAGGTGTAGAATTGGAGGTACTTCTAGTGTTAGTATCATTTTTAATTTCATTTGTTTGAATAAAGTCAAAATTTTCTCTATCTCCCCATATGCCAAATAATTTTGGGATCAATTGGCTCTTCTGCCTTTCTTTTCCCTTTATTTATTGCTGGTGAAATATCTCGATCTAATGTTTCTTCAGATGAGGATGATTGGCCGTCATCATCATTAGTTGACATATTAATATCATAATTAAGGTGTTGTAAAAGGACTTCATGTTCTAGATAAGTTTCTCTTATCTGGTCTAGTAGCCTATTTCTTTCATCAATACCTAAATTTGGGTCTTTATATAATTTTCTCCAATAATCCAATATTTCAACAATATTTTCATATTCAGTCCTATTATAGGTATTGGTTTGAAGTATCATAATATCTTCTGTACCATAAAATAACCTAGGAATGGAGTTATCTCCTGGACTATTCATTTTTGTCACTAAATTGTTTATGAAGGATATAGTTTCTAATTTTGTCACTAAATTGTTTATTTGATTTTTTGCTTCTTTGTTAAAGCCAATATTTATTATAGAACCCAAATTGTCTATTTTAGATTCTATAGACTCAACTTTGATTTCTAGATAATTTTGATTTATTTTTTTATTTTTATCTAATTTAGAAAACCAAGAACACATAATATATGTAATATTATTTAAACTGAAACATACATTATTTATAGTTGCAGACTCTTTAGTAATATGAAAACTATGGTCATATTTATTATTAACAGTATTTTTTGTATTTCCAAAACATATTATATCTTCAAGGTTAATTGCCATTGTGAATTGTTTTTGGTACCTAAAACCCTTCTAATGTATTTATCCGGTGTCTAAAACCTCTCTTTATGATCTTAAAGACTTAATTATGGCAAATAGTCAAAAGATCTTAATGAGTCTATGGGCTTTGATATACACTAAGCATATAGGTTTTACAACAACTATAAATGAAACAAATAATTATGAAGATATAAAATACAAAGGATATACAATTAAAGACTAAACTTGACGAAGAAATTTTTTTTTTTTTTTTATAACATAAAGCACACCATACACATTTATATATATATCAAAAATTTAAACGTAAAGAGAAATACTTACATAACTTGATCTTACTTTTAAAAACTCTTCACCAAACTCTGATACGAATTACAAAACAAAAAGGAATTTTTGGTCAAAACCCCCTTTTGGGCCTTTTTATTAGAATAAAGGATAATCTAATTAATTTTCTTTTAAAAAGTCCCTGAGTAAGAAATGCCTACCTCAATAAGGACATTTTATAATTTTTATTTTTTTTAATGACAATATTGCCCTTATATATATAAATATATATATATAGTATCATACGTTTGAAAAATTTGAAATCACAGCTAAAGATCTCGCAGCTGATGAAGAGGATGAAGCCGATCTGCAAATCGATCATACTTCACAAAATCGATGAAGACGACCTCCAGATCTGAAGATCTCGCAGCCGAATATCTCTCAATTGTTCAACAATAGATGATCTCATGAGAACAAGCTGTCATTTGGTGGCGATGATCAACGCTCTCAAATTAAACGAGTTTCATTCAATTTTGTGATTGTTGATCGAGTCTGAGTTTTTCTTCTCAATTACTCGAGTTATGAATCTGTTAATTAATTTTTTTTGTTTTTTTTTGTTCGTTTTTTGGTTTGATTTATTTTTATTTTGATCGAGTTCGTTTGTTTTTGTTGATTTGTTAATCTAACAATAGGCGAAATTTTGTTTTTGACAAAAGACCTGAGTAAAATTGATTTGTTAATCTAACAATAGCGACAATAGAACGAGTAAAATTTTACTCTGGTTACATTCTTTCATTTAATTAGAGTAAAATTTTGATTATTGAGAAGATAGGGATATATGTTCTTTTAGCTTATGCATTTTAGTTATCAATTTTTAACTAGCAAAAGTTGCACCAAACAAGTTAATTGTGCGCAAAAATTTTAGTTGTTTTTGAGTAAAATTTTACTCTTATGCGAGTAAAATTTTACTTTTAGATTCCTTTGTAACATTTTACTCCTATATCGAGTAAAATTTTACTTTAGTCTTGATAAAGTTTTACTTTTAGATTCATGTTTCAATTCAAACAAAACCAAAATTGTAGTGACGATGAAAATTTTACTCTTATGCGAGTAAAATTTTACTTTTAGATTCCTTTTGTAACATTTTACTTCTATATCGAGTAAAATTTTACTTTGGTCTTGAGTAAAGTTTTACTTTTAGATTCATGTTTCAATTCAAACTAAACCAAAATTGTAGTGATAAAATTTTACTTTGATATTGCTAGTAAAATTTTACTTTGATAGTAACGATAAAATTTTCTTGTTAATTGTTCTTGATTTGTAAAATGGTTCCACCTCTTATGTTGTTATGCAAGTATGGTGATCGTAACATTGTGTTCAAGGTTGTGTCAAAGCTGCACGTTGAAGGATTTAAGCGATTTCTTAAGTTGTAAATTGAAGAAGTTTGACAATAGTGGTTGCATACTATTATCGTACTATTTGCTGGACATTACATAATGCATGATTGATGATGATTACGATTTTGAGAATATGTTGTCGCTTGTTTATCCTTGGTGTTGACGGGTTGATGTGACTATTCTTGAAATGGGCATTTCAAATGAAAAACATGGAGTTGGAGAATCGGGGATGCTCTTTGGATCAACATTCTTGATGATGAAATGGATTTACTCCTATGTTTTGTCAACATGAAGAAAGGACTTTGTTGTCTAGTGGATGGGTGAATGGAATTACTCATGTAGGTCAAAGATTTATTGGAGGTGCAAAGGATTTCCGGACTGCATTATGTAAATATGCTATTGAGATAGGATTTGAGTTTGTGTATGTGAAGAATGAGAAGTGTCGGGTCCTTCTTTGTGTGTGTTCAATCTTGGGAATCGAAAGCTTGTTTATGGCGTACATGCATCTCTAGAAAGTGCTAATAATTTTTTCTACATTAGGACTCTACATGATGAGCATACTTGTGGAGCTGCAGTTCGTACTTCTAAAAACTCAAGGATGAGTTCAAATTTGGTTGCAAGTTTGATTGTTAATGAAGTTCGTGGGAATCCCCAAACTCGTCCAATTGATGTTGTGCGTCAATTCTGAGATCAATCTGGGCTCACCATTACGTACAATCACGCTTGGTTGGGAGTTGAGAAAGCTAGGACTACTAGTTTTGGAGATTTCTCTATGTCCTATGATGAGATTCGATGGTATATGGATATTGTGATGAGCACAAATCCTGGTAGCTATTTGCGTCTTGACTATAACCATCAAAGTGGACGGTTCAAGAGGTTTTTTGTTGCATTTAATGCTTCCATTCAAGGGTTTAGGCATTGTCGTCCTCTATTGTTTATCGATGGAACTTTTTTGAAGGGGAAATATAAGGGCACCTTGTTAACAGCTACAGCGAAGGATGGGGATCAAGGTAGATATTACTATAGTTTATTCAAAAGTAACAATTTACTTATTCTGAGCTCAGATTTGTCCTTTTTGTTTAATATACTTACTAATTGTAAAATGTTATTTTTTAGGTTTTTTCCCTCTTGCAATGGCAATTGTCGATACGGAGACTATAGACAGTTGGGAATGGTTTTTTATGCATTTGTCGAATATATTGTTGGATGAAAGACCAATTACCTTCATATCTGATCGGAACGCTGGACTTTTGGAGGCTTTACCCAAGGTTTTACCTACTACTTACCACTATTTTTGTCTCCAACACTTGAAGGCCAATTTGAGGGATAGGTTCTCTGGTCCAAGTTTCAGCAATACTTTCAGGAGTAGAATAGTTTTTTTGTTTTCTTCGTGTGCTTACGCTTCGACAGTGGGATGTTTTAATCAGTGCTTGAAAGAATTACAAGATGAGGGAAAAGGGATCGTTTGTGGGTTTCTATCCAATTTGCCCTATGACAAGTGGACTAATGCATATTTTAAAGGACAAAAATACGGTGAAATGCACTCAAATGTGGCAGAGTCTTTCAATTCATGGATCCGTCAAGCTCGCCATTTGCCCACTACAAAGATGATTGATTCAATTAGGTTGAAGATCATGGATTTGATGTCGAGAATGAGAGAACAAGCTAAGAAATGGAATACTTTTCTTTGTCCGGAGATGGATTCAACATTAGTAAATGCTCTTAAAAGTGGAAGAACTTGGTTGGTTAGTCGTTCAAGTGATCATGTTTTTGAGGTTCAATCCGGCCATCGGTTAGCGTTGACCTCTTGAATAGAACTTGCTCATGTTACCAATGGCAATTGAATGGATTTCTTTGTGCTCACTGGCGCTTGCTATCCAAAAAGCGGAGGTGATTTGTATACACATGTGGAACCATTTTATTACACTAGCAAGTTCAAAGATTGCTATCTTTGAGTCCGTTTATCCAATACCCTTTGTTGAGAAACCTCTTGTAGCTATGGATGATGTTGTTGTCCTTCCTCCAATTTGTAAGAAGCCACTGGTAGGCCAAGGAAGAATAGGATCCCATCTAGGGGTGAGAAGATAAGGCAGTACAGTCACGGTGAATCACGAGAAATACGGTCATAATAGGAAGACTTGCAAAAGGCATTGCCGTGAAAGACATTATTGATTTTGTAATAGAAGTATGAAAATAATGCGGTTCTTCGCAATAAGTAGTCCATAGCAATAATAGTATAGTCTTTTAGAGTAGATTTGTAAGGAAACATTGCAATAAAATACATTTTACTACGTCCTTGAATGGTTATGCATTCTAGTTTCTGATATGTTTTGTGGTTGAATGGTTGTGTATGGGTGTGATGAGCCTGTGGTTTGACAATAAAATTTTACTATGTTCAAAGAAAATGTTACTTTTAGATTAAAATTTTACCTTATTTCAGAGTAAAATTTTGCTTTAATGGAGGGTAAAATTTTACTTTAGTGTAGAGTAACATTTTACTTTTAGATTTAGAGTCCAAATTCAACTCGGCCCTCAGAGTAAAATTTTACTTTCATATAGAGTAAAATTTTACTTTTGTTCAGAGTAAAATTTTACTTTTATATAGAGTAAAATTTTACTTATTCAGGCTGTAACATTTTATTCTTATTTCAGAGTTAAATTTTACTTTTATGCAGAGTAAAATTTTACTTTCATGCAGAGTAAAATTTCTCTTTTAGATTTAGAGTGCAACAATTTACTCATCTTTCAGAATATAAAGTAAAATTTTACTTCAGTTCAGAGTAAAATTTTACTTTCAATCAGAGTAAAATTTTACTTTTAGATTTTGAGTGCAACAATTTACTCATCTTTCAGAATATAAAGTAAAATTTTACTTGATTCGAGTAAAATTTTACTTTCAAGCAGAGTAAATTTTACTTTTAGATTTAGAGTGCAACAATTTACTCATCTTTCGAATATAAAGTAAAATTTTACTTGATTAAGAGTAAAATTTTACTTTCAAGCGAGTAAAATTTTACTTTCATGCGAGTAAAATTTTACTTTTAGATTTAGAGTGCAACAATTTACTCATCTTTGAATATAAAGTAAAATTTTACTTGATTCGAGTAAAATTTTACTTTCAAGCAGAGTAAAATTTTACTTTTAGATTTAGAGTGCAACAATTTACTCATCTTTCAGAATATAAAGTAAAATTTTACTTCAGTTCAGAGTAAAATTTTACTTCAGTTCAGAAAATATGTTAGTTCCCTTAGAAAAACATTTCCAACCTGCACCAAAGTTTACCACAACACACAAACTCCCTTGATGATCATCATGCAATCTTTGTGCAAAAAAAATCTAACAACACAACTAAATATATCATTAACATTCATTCCCAATCAAAACAACATTCATAGCAACATTCATTCCAACATTCATAGCAACATTCAGTCAAAAAAAATTTAAGCCTCTATCTAATACTCTCTTAGTATTCTTTCACTTACAATCACTTTTTCACTATTCTTTCATTTACAAAAACCAAAATTACATATATCATTCACAGTACTTCCCCAAAACTTGTCCACATTGTCATCCTTGAGGTCTTAGGTCTAGCGCATTTTTTTTTTAAGGTTGAACTGTTCCTCAGTCCATGCTTTTGGATAATCATTCAAAAATTGATGCACCATTGACGCTCAGAAATTGTTAATTTCATCCTCTTCCATAGAATTTGCAATAGGCTCATCTCTTATGATTTGGCGCATGATATAACATACAATAATTCCACAATCAACACTGTTAAATAAAAATCAATCACTTGTTAGATTTACTCAAATTTGAAAACTACCAATTCAAGCATATAATAGTAGCGTGAAATACTTACGATGTTGGGCGTTGTTGAGAACTATCTTTCACTGAAACTAAGTTTGAAAACTTTCTTGTACCTTTCTTCGTTTTGTTGCCCAACTTGCTATCCACATATGTTATCTAACATCATTGCATAATTGTTTGGTCAGGATTAAATTCAAGAATAAAATACAGCAAAAAATTACTGTTAATATGATGCAAAGCACTTACAATCTTCTTTGCATCCTTAAGGTAATTATCTTCTCTGTTGTCTCTTGGCCTTAAAGAATTGTAATGTCTCCACTCATGAAGTTCAGTGTCAAATAGAAGGAGTGTCCAGTGGTAGGGTTTTTCTTCTTTTTTGTCCCCATTGGAATTCATGCAAAAATGAAGGTATCTATATCCACTCAAATCTTGTGCAAGGACTTCATCAATTAGATGATTTCTCAGCTCCCCATAACCCCATTTCACTAAAGACTGCATTTAATCGTATAAGAGACACTGATATGTTACACTAAACCACAGTAAAAATTTATCAATTCAAACTAAATACAAATTGATGGCTTACCCAGCAAAGGCTAGAGAAAAAAATGATTTATTCTTTTAAAGCTTCTTGACTTGTTGCTCAATCTCAAGCATTTTTATGAAGCTGTCAATCACCTACAAAACAAAAATCAATTAAATATATATTAATAAAGTGAACTATTTTTAGTTATTGAAGTGAACACTAGTCATTGAAACTTGTATTGCCACTTACATTATTTGCAGTATCACCATCTCTCAGAATTGCATCCACATCATGCAATGTAACATATACTCCATGTCTTGTGCCGGACCATATGATTGCACTAGTCATAAGGTAAAAAAAATGTTGATTAACATGCTGCAGTTGGATAATAGTAAAAATCTGTTGTTTGATAAAATTAACATGTTCTTACTATGTGGTTTCCAAATTGTAAATCTTGTTCAGTAAATACTTGTCATCCTCATCAAGCAATTTGCATATTGCAGCCTTATCTGGAAACAAAACCCTTTCAACTGGCTTTTCTTGGCTTTGAGGCAAGTTTTCAACACAAATGACTTCTTTTGACATCACTTCAATTCCTTGTTTTCTGGTTTTTTTTTTCTTTGGTTCTCTTGGCTCACATTCAAAATCAGAAATTTCTTTCTTCTTCCTCGACTTGATTTTGATTTTCCTCACCATGGATGTTTGCAATGGCTCTACGACTATGGGTATTTCTTCCAATGTACTTTGATTCCCAATGTTTTCCTCTTGTTCTACTCCTTTAGCATGTGGCATTTCTTTGGAAGATAAACCTTGGGTAGCCGCATGAACTGCATTTTCTTCAATCTGTTCAACCAACTGTTTATTTTCAGATTCAAGTACTTCAATCTCCTTTCTCATTTTCTCCATTTCTTTCTCTGTGTTTCTCATCTTTTCCATCGTTTCTTTTGTTTTTGCCTTTTGCTCCTCTTTCATTTTTTGCATTGTTTCCCTCAGTTTCTTCAGTTCTTCAACCAACGCTTGATTCTCACTTTTGACCTCTTGTTTTCCTTTTGAAGATCAATGAAGTTCTTCAAAGGTTGATCATCTCCTAAAATTTCAGCTACATCATCTTCATCTTCTTTAGTCTCCAACTTTTCCTCTGTGTCCAATGAATCTTCTTCTCCAACTTTTCCTCTATGTCCAAAGCATCTTCTTCATCATCATTGCAAATGAGTTCCATTTCTTCTTTGGAAACGGGCTTCAGTTCATTGTGATTTACCTACAATTGAAAAATAGAAAAAGAAAAGAAGCCAGCAATTAAGCAAACTTTAACCACTAGAGTAAAATTTTACTCTGATTTAAAGTAAAAGTTTACTCTGATTTGAAGTAAACTTTTACTGCGTTCAAGAGTAAGTAAAATTTTACTCTGACTGTAAGTAAAATTTTACTTTGTACAAGAGCAAGTAAAATTTTACTCTGACTCAGAGTAAAATTTTACTCTGATTTAGAGTAAAATTTTACTCTGATTTGAAGTAAACTTTTACTGCGTTCAAGAGTAAGTAAAATTTTACTCTGACTGTAAGTAAAATTTTACTCTGATTTAAAGTAAACTTTTACTCTGTACAAGAGCAAGTAAAATTTTACTCTGACTCAGAGTAAAATTTTACTCTGATTTAAAGTAAAAGTTTACTCTGATTTGAAGTAAACTTTTACTCTGTTCAAGAGTAAGTAAAATTTTACTCTGACTGTAAGTAAAATTTTACTCTCATTTAAAGTAAACTTTTACTCTGATTTGAAGTAAACTTTTACTCTGTTCAAGAGCAAGTAAAATTTTACTCTGACTGTAAGTAAACTTTTACTCTGATTTAAAGTAAACTTTTACTCTGATTTAAAGTAAACTTTTACTTTGTTGAAGAGTAAGTAAAATTTTACTCTGACTGTAAGTAAAATTTTAATCTGACTGTAAGTAAAATTTTACTCTGATTTAAAGTAAACTTTTACTCTATTCAAGACTAAGTAAAATTTTACTCTGAATGTAAGAAAAAGTTTACTCTGATTTAAAGTAGAAGTTTACTCTAATTTCAAGTAAACTTTTACTCTTCGAGCTGAGTTTGGAAAGATGATACCTCTTCGGGCTTTAGTGTTTGCAATGACCTCTTCATTAGTTTTTTCCTCAATGTTGATAAGTCCCATCGCAGGAGCCTTGGACACAAATTTTTTCCTTCAGGTTGAATGAGGGTAGTATGCTCGCATAACCAGTACTATAAAATAAAAAATCGAAATTAGTTAAATTCTCTAAAGATAGATTGCATAATATTTCAAGTAGTTCAATTTACGTACCAACAGAAGAAGTACACATCCAGTGACATTTTCAGACTTCCTAATGAAGAATGGATTGAAGTAGTCAACGTGGATGCAAGCTGCGATCGACCATGCATACGAATTCATCATTTCCAAATCTTCTACAAGGGCAACAAAGGCCCATCCAATTAGACCGGTTGTTGGTAATAACAAAGTCGCCACAACAAATAGACACATTATGCGTGCAACATCCTCAATATCAACTCTCGTTGTGCCTTCCAACGCATCTCCTAACGCCTCGCAAACTCTTCTGAGATATTCTTGACAAATTACGAAACCTTCTCTGCACAAAAGCTGATTCTTGTTTTTTCCCATATGACACATCTACTTTTTTCGTTCCCGATTTTATCCCAAAAATCAAGGTAACGTCATTATCCCGTATGTCACATATCTTCCCCCCAAGCTTAAATCCCTTTGCATGAAAGTCATAACATTTGATCACATCCATCACATTATCGTCAACTTTCTTGAAGTTCTTTAACTCCACATCATCTTTCTTCCAAAAACATTTAAACAACATTCCAAAAGGTGTTCTCTCAAGGGTAGTAATGTGTCTTTTAGTGAACCTTGTGTCTCGCATTACGTTTATCAATGAAACAATATTTGACCTATATTGTTTCATATAATTCTCCCTCTTCCGTACTCCATGCATAATATTCAACTTTGAAGGACTTTCTTTACTGCTTTTGCTCCCTTTTTTAGGGACTTTCTTCTTTTGTAAAACAGTTGGTGGAACGTCAAAATCATTATCATCAACATCATTACCACATTTGCTTCTTGTAACAACCATTTTCAAACACAAAAAAGTTCCCCTGTATCAACAGTATAAAATTTTACTTTAAACAACGTCACAAAACAAATAAGCACTAAACAAAATGCACAAGTATTGTCATGAGACAGTAAAATTTTACTCTGTTTGGCAAAAGTAAAATTTTACTCTGATTGAAAGTAAAATTTTACTCTGAAAAATTCATGAAGCAATTATATTTGAAAGCATTGAAATGGCAGGACAAAAACACTACAGAAATCAAAGCGTAATGAGCAAAGGCTAGAGTAAAAGTAAAATTTTACTATGTAATAAGTAAAATTTTACTCTCATTATAAGTAAAATTTTAGTCTGATTGGAAGTAAAATTTTACTTTGAGAAATTCATGAAGCAAGTGAATTTACAAGCATTGAAATGGCAGGACGAAAACACTACAGAAATCAAAGCGTAATGAGCAAAGGCTAGAGTTAAAGTAAAATTATACTCTGATTGGAAGTAAAATTTTACTCTGATTAGAAGTAAAATTTTACTCTGAAAAATTCATAAAGCAAGTGAATTTGAAAGCATTGAAATGACAGGACCAAAACACTACAGAAATTAAAGCGTAGTGAGAAAAAGGCTAGAGTTAAAGTAAAAGTTGACTCTCTAATAACTAAAATTTTACTCTCATTATAAGTAAAACTTTACTCTGGTTTTGGAAGTAAAATTTTACTCTGACTGGAAGTGAAATTTTACTTTAAAATTTTACTCTCATTATAAGTAAAATTTTACTCTGGTTTTGGAAGTAAAATTTTACTCTGATTGGAAGTAAAATTTTACTCTAAAAAATTCTTGAAGCAAGTGTATTTTAACATTTTACTCTGAAAAATTCATGAAGCAAATTGAAATGGCAGGACAAAAACACTACAGAAATTAAAACGTACTGAACAAAAGGCTATAGTTAAAGTCAAATTTTACTCTGTAAGAAGTAGAACTCTCATTTCAGAGTAAAATTTTACTCTAGTTGGATGTAAAATTTTACTCTGAAAAATTTTACTCTAGTTGGAAGTAAAATTTTACTCTGAAGCAAGTGAATTTCAAAGCATTCCGAAAATACCTAAATTAGGTTTTCAAACCAATTTTTAAACCTTAACATTTTCACATGATTTAGTAATTTAAAGTATTTTTAAGATAGTGATAAAAATTTTAGAACAGATGATTAGTGCAACCAAAAATCCCCAAATTCCACTCACCCAACGTAATCTCATACACACACTCCCAAAATGAAAACAAACCCAGACAGACTTCATAATATCGAAAAACTAGCAGAAAGAGGAAAAAATCACCTGTAAAATGTGTGTCCAAGAGAGAGAGTAAAGCGTTGCTAGGGTTTCAATCCACGAAACTGTAACGAAGTAGCTCCACAAAGCGAGAGTAATGAGACTCAGAGAAGGGTTTAAGAGAGAGAGTAAAGCCTAATGCCGAGTTCTTTGCTAGGGTTTCAATCGAAGAAACTGTAACAAAGTAGCTACACAGAGCGAGAGTAATAAGAGAGAGAGGGGTTTCAATCGAAGAAACTATAACGAACTAGCTACAGACAGCGAGAGTAATGAGACAGATAAGGGTTTCAATCGTTCCTAGGGTTTCGAACGATCATATTCAGAAGAGAGGAGGGTTTTGAATCGATGACACAGAGGAACGGGAGAGAAACGGTGCAATTATTTCCTATTTGCACCCTTATATGGATGGGCATTTCAGTCAAATCAGGATATTTTTTTAATCGAGGGACTTTTGGGGCAATTGTTTTCATCCGTGGGCTTTACACCTAATGGGCCTCATGGAAGGGGGTTTTGACCTAAAATCCCAAACAAAAAAGAAATGAGCTTTTTTAGGACTAGGCCCAGTGCTGTTTTGGGTGAGCCCAAAACGACCTAGACCATAACAAAAATGACCTGAGCCCATTAAACTCCTCCTTTGCCCTAAAAAAACTGAGGAAAATCGACATTTTTTACTTTTACATAGCTAAGTTAATAGCTTTTGCCCAACTGTTCTAGGCCAAAATCCGACACAAATCCCCAGGTTAAAATTGAATGTATTTAGTTATAATATATTAAATTTGTTTAATCATCACAATTTTTATTATTTAAAATTTTAAACATCTCTTCAAAATGTGTTACAATATTAAATTGTAAATTTGTTACTTAATTTTGAATGTTAAATGCTAAAGTTTAAATAAGTTAGGAAAGTTTCCCAAATGTAATGAATACTTTTAAACTAATAGTATGAGCTTTTTTCTTTATCTTTTTCTGAAATTTAAAAATTGCATGACACTAAATTATTAATGCATTAAATTTATACAACTTCTCTATCTGTGCATTAAATTTATTTTATAATTATCTAATCTCTAAGCATATAATCTTATTATTTTCTCTCCAATTTCCCAAACATAAAGGATGAGGGAGGAAGAAAATTAATTAATTTCATGAGTATTATAGAATCAAAAAAAATAAGTGAAATTACATTAATTGTGCATTAATTCGTACTTTTTCATTACTTTATACAACTTGTAAATTTAAGAATAATTTTTTATTTATAATAATAAAAGAATATGAACAAATATATTATTTTATTCCATTATTACAATTACTCTATGAGTAATGTTAGAGATCCACACACATATATATCCACAAATTCACAATGTGGTATGAAAGTTGAGTCCACCATAATTAAATATTTAACAAATTAAAAGTTGACACATATACTGTTATATCATTATGGTTAGATTTGTAAATATTTTTAAAAAATTTTAAACATTTTCCTTATTTTATTTTATGTCTTATTCGACGACAAATATATGTGGAACGTGTGTGAATGACACACTCACTCATAACAAATTTTCTAGTCTTCAAATTTCACACAATTAAAGATAGCATTCCTTGAGCAGAGAGCATCAGCTCCCCCTTAAGACAGATTCATTCTCTCTTGAGTGCTAACAGATTATGGACGTCTATCTCCTAAGATGAAATAATCAACGACAATTTAGTAACAATACTACAAACTAAATGTCCAACAAACACACTTTGTGTTTATACTCTTTCTCACAAGGAATTTATGCAGTAAAATGCAGGATATAAAGCAGACAAGAATGAGGAAAAAAATTGAATGCAAAATCCAAATGAGGGTCTGTCTATTTATAGATGAACTAGTGGCTTTTGAAAACAGGTTTCAACAAGTAAAAACCTGTTCGAGACGGTGTTGAACAGGTAAAACCTATTCGGACAGATAGAACCTGTTCAGGTTGAAATTTGAACAAATAACAACCTTGTTTAGTTGGAAGAAGATCTGGATAGGCATGTTGGACCAAACTACCAACGTTTCAATATGTTTGGGTCAATTTGGAATTAAGTTTGAATTTCACATTGAAATTCAAATTCCAAACGGTAAGAATTTAATTTTAGAAAAAATAAAATTCAAATATTTTTGGCCCAAAAAGATAAGCATTAGGCCAGACAAGCCCAGCCCAACTTCACACCACGCACCCACGCCTAAGCCTAGCCTGCCCGACCGACCGATCGAACGGACGGCGACGACAACGCGTATGCGCGTGTGTATTTGTTTTGGATCTAATGGGTCTAGCTCATTTTGTTCATAACCTCACCATTCCACAAAACTTGGGTACACCTTCCCTCTCCCCCCCCCCCCTCCCCAAAAAAAAAAAAAAAAAAAAATGTTATAAACCTAAGGCTTATAAACCCAACAGTGTTAGCCTAACCAAGCAATATGGAACAAGCTCTTCTTCCTCCAATTTTGGAAAACCTACCAAAACACCATTTTCATGGAGCTTACTTTGGCTTCAATTTCTCATTCACCCAATAATGGTTTTGAATAACCAAATATATTACGTGAATCACAAAGCATAGAACACGATACCACCAATACCCGCTATAGACACCCTATTTTTGACGGCCTTTCAAGACTTGGATGTTCTTGCATGCACATCCGGTGACGAGTCTGATTGTTCGCCAAGCGCTCAAAGTCTTCAGCGGAACGCCACAGGTTTGGGCCTTTCAAACCCTGCATCCATTTTGTTTCCTTTTTGGACCATGTCTTGGTCTTTTTCCCTTGCCGTTTTTGGTGGCCTACCGACCATCTATAAAGGCTGCCGGCCAGAGCTTCTAACCTGCCGGCCATTGATGTGCCTTGCCGGCCATCAATGATGCCTTGCCAACCATCACTGATGGCCGGCCAGCCACCAGTGTTTTCTGCAGATATTTTGTGCCAGCTGTTCGCACAAGTGCTTGCATCTGTCAACACGTGGAGGGCTGGATCTCCTTGTATAGAATTCATGTTTTCTATATATAGGAGGCCCTCTCTCATGTTTTAAGATTGGAAGATTTCAAACTCAAAAATTCTCTCTCTCTCTCTCTCTCTCTCTCTCTCTCTCTCTCTCTACATTTATCTCTCTCTTGAAATTTTGTGCTTAGTTGTTAGATACACTATACTTTTGCACTTCAACCCTTAACCTACAGTGATCACCTTTGAACTGAGGTCCTTTGAGGTCTTGATTGAGCTCTTGAGGGTGGTTTTGGCTTGCATTTGTGCCTAAAGTGGTGTTTGGTTTCACGAGGTATAACACTTGCCTTTTTACTTGTTTTAGTACACTTTTTTTCCTATCTTTTTCTACTATTTTTGGGCTATTTTTAAGCTGTAAAAACCTCTATTTTCATGAACTGAAATTGGTGTTTTAAGTCATTTAAGGTTAGGGGTGTGTGTCACCCTTCTTTATTCCTTGCTCATAAGGCTTTTGCACCTTTGTTTCCCATTTTCAAACCAACCTTTATTGGCTTTTTAACCACTAAATTTTAGAGTATTTTCAGTGGCAAAAAACTTGATTTGAAGTCCAAAATTGGAGGGGTTAGCCTCCCATCCTTGTGTCTTGTTTGTTGGCCTAGTTAACTCCATGTGTTAGCATGTTTTTCTAGCTCTTTGTAGCTTTGTTCCAGCATGTTTTTGCCTCTGTTTTAAACTGCTTTAGCTCTATTTTGGGCTGTTTGGGTCAATTGAGTCTTGTTTTGCATGGTTGTAGTGTAATAGTCCTCACAAGCTTGGTGTTTTAGGCCATTAGACACCTCTAGTTTAAGTTAATTGCATGCTTTGGTGTTGTTTTATACTTCATTTTAGCACTTAGCACCTCTGCAACCTCCCTTATTTCTTGGTTTTTCTTTTTACTTTAAAAGTGGTTTTAAGTCATTTGTGTGCCTAAGTGTGGAATTGAGGTTTCATACTTAATGGTTTAATCCCTTTGGGGGTTCATTACCAATGGTATGAGACTTCTTTCATACCCAAAGCAACTTGTGTTTTGAGCCTTCTTTTCATTAGAGGACTCTGTCTCACCATTTGGACTTAATTAACTAAGTAATGGTTGGTAATTTAAAATAAGTAACTAAAAACTTGGGACTAAAATTGAGTAAGATAATAACTTGTGTGTTGTGTATTCAATCGGATGTTAATTGAACACAAGGAAAATTGGGACATTTCATACTCAAAGTGATGAAATGTCTCAAGTTTCCAAGGTCTCCATTGCCCTTGATCATGCATGATAAGGTGATGGTTCTTGAGTGTCTTGTTTTGTGTTCATTGAGCTTGTACATCTTGAATCATAAGCCATCACGCAATGAAATTGCTTGAGTTGGTGGTTTGTGGCTTAAGCTCACCTTTCCTTGGATTTGTACATGAAAAGGAGGGGTGAGTTGTGTAGACAATCCTTGGAAAAACCCTCTTTTTGCTCCGTTTGTACTTTGTTGCAGCATAGTGATCCAATGCATCAGTGGCCGACAGGCCACCATCCATGGCCGGCAGATGACAGGTAGCATTCATCCATGGCTGGCTGGCCACTGATGTAAACCTCAGTAGAATGTTGGTAAGGTAGAGCAAAAAGGTTCTGGAAATGTTCAACTCAGCAAATAGAGGCTTCCGAGAGCAAAACAGAGGTCTTTTCGGGCAAAAACCAAGCATGTGCATCTTCCACTTCCCGAAGTGGAGTAGCGGCACCATAATTAGAAATGTTAATAGCTTAGGTTGTTTACATTTGTGTTGTAAATTAATCAGTTAGCTTACTAGTTAATTAAAAGTGTTGTAATAATTAATTAATTAGTTTAGCTATTTATTCATTTGGTGGGTAATAATTAGTCTAATTAGTCTAATTAGCTTAATTAGCTTAGCTCTAATTAGTTGCTAATTAGTTTTTGCTTTATTCATTCAAACTCTCCTTTGTGAGAGCAAAGTGTAATAATGTGTATGTCTTCCAACCCCGCGTCTTTTTCCCTTTTACTTAATCATTTTTTGTGGTTAGATTAGAGACATGTCTCAATTTAGCATACCTTATGCTTGCATACATTCATCTTGTCTTACATGCACCGAGGCTCGGCGCATCATTCAAACTACATTGTCATTTCAATAATTCTTTGAATACGTGTTTAACCGCATATTATCAAATCAAATCAGATGTCATATTAGTAGCTGAGCCTATTAATGGCATTCTTCGCATGTGTATACATTAGACATTTTGTATAGTTAAAAAGCATGCATTTTTCTAACTAGTTTTTTTTTTTTTTTTTGGCTTGAAGTATTAGGTGAGTTTTTAATACTTCAGCATATTGTAGACATCCCATTTTTGACTGTCCTCAAAACTTGGACGTCATCGTTTGTGCACTTGATGATTGTGCTTGTTTGTGTTTGTTTTGAGCGCCCAAAGTCCTCAGCAAAACGCCTTGTCTTTGAGCCTCTAAACCTTGTCTGTTTTGTGCATGTTTTTGGACCAAGAGCTTGTTGCCTCTAGCTTAGAAGAGAGGGTGACCTGTTGGCCAGCCTTAGAATCTGTCGGCCATGGCTTGTGCTTGTCGGCTACAAGTGGTGGCCGACGGCCATTGGTCTCTTTTTTCAGATATTTGTTGACAGTTGTACCAGCTGTTGCTCACTGAGCTGCATCTTTATACACGTGTATGGTGAGATGTATCTAAGCTCAAGACTTGTTTTTCTATAAATATGGGGGTTCCTCGCCCATTTTTGAGGGTTAGAAGATTTTAGATAAAAAATATCTCTTTCTAACTTTCTTTCTCTCACTTGATATTTTGTACTTGATTGCCTAATTCCTCCACACTTTTGCACACCAACCCTTAATCAAACTTGACCACCATTGAGCTGAGGTCCCTTGGAGTCTTGTTTGATCTTTGGAAGGAGGTTTGAGCTTGGATTTGTGCCTAAATTGTGCTTTGCTTCAAAGGTAGAACACTTTCCTTATTTAAGCTTATTGTGCATACTTATTTTCCTATCTTTTTCAACTGTTTTAAGGCTATTTTTGAAGTGTAAAAAACTCTGTTTTATGACCTAAAAATGGTGGTTTGAGGATTTTTGAGTTAAGGGGTTGTCCACCCTTTTAGCTCCTTAGCTTGTTAAGCTTTTTGTGCTATTTTTTTTCACTTTCAAATCAACTTTTTTGGGCCTTTTAACCACTAAATCTCAGAGGTTTTTCAGTGGTAAAAATCAACTTTTGAAGTCCAAAATTGGAGGGGTTAGCCTCCTCTTTTTGTGTCTTGTTTGCATGTCTAGCTAGCTTCGCATGTTAGCATGTTTTTCTAGGTTAACCTAGCTCTAGTCCAGCATATTTTTGCTTCTATTTGACCTATTTTAGCTCTGTTTTGGGCTGGTTAAGTCATTTGAGCCTTGTATGGCATGGTTGTAGTGCAATTTCCTTCACTAGCTTGATGTTTTAGTGCTTTATTCATCACTGTTTTGAGTTGATAGTATGTTTTAGTGTTGTTTTACACTTAATTTCAGCACTTTAATCTCAGCAATCTCCCACAAGTCTTCACTCTTTTATTTGCTTTTGAGAGTTATTTCAAACTTGGGATCCTTTAAGCTTAAGATTGAGGTTATGCTTAATGGTTTAATCCTCTTTGAGGGTTCATTACCAACGGCATGATCTCTCTCATGCCTTAAATGACCCCTTGGTTGACACTCCTTTCCATTAGAGGACACTCACTTTTGGACTTAATCGATTAAAGAATGAATCGGTAATGTAAAATGGGTAAACAAAATGAACAAGTAAAAGAGGCAAGATAAGCATCTTTCGTGTTGCATTGCATGTGTTCGAATCGGACGTTAATTCAAACACAAGGAAAATGGGACATTTCATACTCAAAAATGATGAAATGTGCTACTTTCCTTGGTCACCATTGCCCTTGATCATGCATGATAGGGTAGTGGTCTTTTAAGTCTTGTTTTGCACTCATTAAACTTGTACAAACTTGGTTCTTTGACCATCATCCATGGAAATCGCTTGATTGGTGGTTTGAGAGCCAAGAGTTTCATTCCTTTGAGCTTGTTTGATGATAAGGAGTGTAAACAGTACAGATAACCCTTGAGAATACACTATTTTGCCTCTGTTTGTTCTCTGTTGTAGCAAAAAGGAAGTTCAGGGCAGCAGTGGCCGACGGCCACCAGCAGTAACCGACCGACCATCAATGAAATTTTGCACAGTGTGTTCCTGAGGTGGAGCAGAGGTATTCTAGGAGTTGGCAGCACTGTTGGTGTTCAAATATGAAAACAAAGTCGTTCAATGGCAAGGCGGTGGCTTTTCGAGTGGAGGAACCGAGCATGCATGCATTCCTCGGTTCTCGAGGCCATTTAATTTCTTTGTTTAGTTAATTAGTGGCAGCTAATTAATTAGTTTAATTGCTTTGTACTTAATTAGCTTAGTATTTAGCTAATTACTTCGATTTGTAATGTTTAATTAGCTTAGAATAAGTTAGTTAATTCGTTTCAATTGTTGTAATAATTAGCTTAATTAGCATAGCTAGTTAGATTATTCATTCGGAGCCTCCTTAGCGAGGGCGTAATGTTGTAATAAGTGTGTGTGCGTGTGTGTAGGTCTTCCAACCCCACGTCTTTCTCCCTTTTATTTAATCGCTTTCGATAGTTAGATTAGAGACATTTTCAATTAGCATACCTTATGATTGCATGTTTGCATCCATTCATTTGTTTTGCATGCACCGAGGCTCGGCGCATCATTCAAACTGCATTGTCATTTCAAATACTTCTTTGAATGAGTGTTTAATCACATGTTGTTCAAATTGAATCATATGCCATATTAGTAGCCGAGCCTATTAATTGCATATTGCATATGTTACATTAGGCATCTTGTATAGTTAGGATCATGCATCTTTCTAACTAGTTTTTGTTTTGGCTTGGAGTACTCGGTGAGTTTTTATGCTTTAGCATACTTGCATGAGTGTGATTGCCACGATGCCATATTTTGCATGCTTGCCATGAGGCTATGTGCTTACTTGCTAAATTGCATGAATGCCTGTGGATGAAGGCTTGTTGTTTGAATTGGAATGATTCAACGAATGCGCATTTTAAGTCCACTTTGTTATGACAAATCATGTTTTAAACCCACTATATTTGGTGGCAAAACCGCATTTAAGCCCACTTGAGGGTGGCAAATTTAAATCATTTTCACAAACAAACTTGAGTTGAATTGTTCTGTGGGAGCTGAATAAATATGAGTCAATAGGGACGTATGTAGACACGAGATTAGTCCGGGACATAACTTTTATTCGGTAGTCGATTGAAGAGCCGAATAAAAAAATTGGCATTCCAACCAATAGAATAAAAGCCGAGTAGATGTACATGCACTGGATTGAGGATAGGCCCAACCTTAAGGCCCAAGGGGAATAATATAAATAGAGGATCATCAGTCAAAGAAAAGTATGTGAGAACAAGTAAGCTTGACTTAAGAAAGAAGCAACTAAGAGAGTAAATACTGACTTAATCGTCGAAGTGCTAATTCTGGCATCCCCGACCGCAGTGTTCATTCTTTTTCAAGTGACTAGCTGTGGATCACAAGCGCTCTCCAGGACCTGAAGAGTATTTCCGAACCACTTCTCCACAATTTGCGCCATCTATGGGAATACTCATGCACACCCATGGCGGGCGTGACGGAAGATCCTCCGGCACTCGCTGGCGACCCTACGCCACAAGATGAAACCACTCCAAACAACATGCTTGGGCCAGAGAATATTACCGCAATAAGGGCCTTGAACTTCGATTCACCCTCGACGTCAGCGCATGAGACAATGCAAGCAATTATGGAGCAAGTGAAGCAAAACGAACAGAGGTTAGAAAACATGATGGCTGAGAACGAGCGCCTTTGACAAGATTTGGCCTTGGAGGTGGCAAAATCTAAACAAGCCGCGCGCCAAGACCCGGGACGACCTCTGAGAAAGGATGGTCAACGATCTCGAATTCGGAGACATGATAGTAGCAGTGGCTCTAACCCATCATCCCCAGAATCTACAAAGAAGGGACGAGTTGACATCTCCAGTTCTTCTGAGGGAAGTCCGCGTGCACGGAAAAAGCAAAGAAGAAATGATTCAGATGAAGAGGATCAACATGACCCCTTTGTATGACAGATTGCAAGAGCAGTGCTACCCAAAAAGTTCAAAGCACCGTCATTCACCTTGTATGATGGTAAATCAGACCCCACCGATCACATTCGCCATTACAAGCAAGCCATGATGCTTCATGCAGATGACGAGGCCCTCGTGTGTCGAATATTTCTAATCAGTTTGGGACCACTGGCCGTCAGGTGGTATTATAAACTGGAGCCGGCATCGATCAAGAGCTTCCACCAACTCCAAAAATCCTTCAAGGCAAGGTTCATCACTAATGAGGTCCAGCCGAAGCAAGCCGATTCTCTGTGGGCAATGCGAATTCAACTAGAGGAAACCCTTCGTGCATATTCGGTGCGGTATTGGAAATGTTTTAACTTAGTAGATGATGCCTACAATGACTTCATGGCCATCACCTCCTTCAAGATGGGATTACATCCAGACAGTGCCCTCCGCAGCTCTTTGACCAGACAGCCCCCAAAAACGGTCTGGTCGTTGATGAAAAAAGTTAAAGAATACTGCAAAGTTGAAGACGATACCCTTCGGGCCAAAGCCGAGCACAAAGCCATCAAGTCGGTCCCACCTGAAATCGTGCAGCCGGTGAACGTTGTACCGCCACGAAGCCCTGAATCACAGAATCGGGCTAAACAAGATAGAAGACGGGATTCACGCCGATCAAGTGACCAATGTCCACATCGAGCTAATGAGCAATTTCAAGTGGATAGTAGGCGCGCAAGGCGCACCGACAAGAAATACACGGAGTTACCAGAGCCGATCAGTATGGTTATGGCTAAGGTTCAACACTTGTCGTTCTTTAAATGGCCGTCTAAAATGGTAGGACCTCCTAACACGAGGAGACGGGATAGAGGGTGCGAGAATCACAAAGACCAAAGCTATGATACCGAGAGTTGTTATGCATTGAAGGATCACCTTGAGGAATTGGTACAAGATGGTTGGCTTAAGCAATACGTCCGAAAAGACAACTCAACCAAGACAGTAGCTTTACGGCAGGATTCACCTCCACTCGGCGTAATTCATATGATATATAGCTTGCCAACGGCTTCTGCAGTGCATACAATTCAGTCACATCCTAACCTCCAAAAGCAAATCACACCGGCAAAACGCCCCCACGAAGCTGCGAGTATTTCTTTCAATGACTCCGATTTGGTCGGCGTAACACTCCCCCACATTGATCCCTTGGTAATCGAACTACGCGTAAACAGATTCACCGTTGAACGGGTTCTCATTGACCAGGAGAGTACTTCAGAGGTTAAGTACTACAAGACCTTCATTAACTCGGCTTCACTGAGTCAGACCTGTCTTCGGCTTCAACACCAATCCAAAATACCCGTTAAGCAAAATCACACTACCTGTTCGAGCAGGCTCCCGATCAGTGGATGTGGAGTTTTTGGTTGTCAAGCTTCCTTCGCCGTATAATCTCATCATGGGACGAACTTGGCTACATACAATGCAGGCCGTGCCAAGCACCTATCATCAATTGTTCCGCTTCCCGACTGAATGCGGCATTGAACAAATCCGTGGTTCCCAGAAATCGGCACAAGATTGTTATCTCCTTGCCGCGAAGACTCCAAGAGAGCTAGAGGTGAATTCTATTGAGGTGCCGAATTGAGAGAGCCTCGACGATGTTGGGTGACTCCCAAGTGAAAAGGCCACGGAAGCCCTGAACCAAGTTGAAATCGATGGGAATCTTGACAGGTTCTTCATGGTCGGCGCCTCCCTGAATAAAGTCGACAAACAACAGCTAATTACCTTCTTACTCAGCAACCTTGATGTATTTGCATGGTCGCCGTATGAGATGCCGGGGGTGGATCCATCTGTTTCTCAGCACCGTTTAAATGTTGACCCCAAACGCAAGCCGATTATTCAGAAAAGCTGGCGTTCAGCCACAAAACACACTGCTGCCGTTGTTGAAGAAGTTAACCGGTTGCTTGATGCCGAGGCAATTCGGGAAGTCACCTACCCAACATGGCTGTCAAATACAGTGGTTGTAAAAAAGAAAAATGGGACTTGGCATGTTTGTGTGGATTTCATGGACTTAAATAAAGCTTGTCCCAAGGATTGTTTTCCCCTCCCCAAAATAGACCAACTCGTGGATGCCACGGCGTGTCATCAATGTATGAGCTTCCTCGATGCCTACAGAGGCTATCATCAAATTGCAATGCACCCGGAAGACCAAGACAAAACTGCATTCCTCACCCCAAGAGGAACCTACTGCTATAAGGTTATGCCTTTTGGGCTGAAGAATGCGGGGGCAACTTACCAAAGACTAGTCACTGCCATGTTTAAGGAGCAACTTGACCGAACGATGGAAGTTTACATTAACGATATGGTGGTTAAGTCTAAAGAAGAGCAGACTCACCTAGTCGATTTGAAAGAGACATTCGGCATTTTACGCAAATACAAAATGAAGCTGAATGCTTCCAAATGTGAATTTGGGATCGGTTCCGGCAAATTCCTGGGCTACATTGTCAATCACCGCGGAATCGAAGCCAACCCGAGGCAAATCATAACAATCCTGGAACTCGGCTCTCCTCGATCGGTCAAGGAGGTCCAAAAGTTGATGGGGATGGCTGCCGCACTTAACAGGTTCATCAGCCATTCCACTAATCGCTGCCGACAATTCTTTCATACCCTACGGCAGGGTAAAGCTTTTGAATGGACCTTTGAGTGCGAAGCCGCTTTCAATGATCTGAAGACCTACTGAATTTGACATTGGTTGATTCAAACTATAGCTATTGTTTCAAAACATTAATAATGGTTCTTGGTAATTGCAATGATTTCTACCTCTGTACTATCTAATGAGTATTCTCATATTCCATTCTTGAACGGTGATAATTTTTCGGACTGGAAGGACAAAATCCTTCTAACATTAGGGTGCATGGACCTCGATCTGGCACTCCGTGTGGATGAACCTCCTGAAGCCACGGACGAGAGTTCCACTACAGAAAAGAGTGCTTATGATAAGTGGGAGCAATCCAATCGCTTAAGCCTAATGCTCATAAAGTCACATATTAGCTAGAGCATTAGGGGCTCAATCCCACCATCTAATAAGATCAAGAACTACATGAGGGCTATTGAAGAGCAATTTGTTAGTTCTGGCAAAGCATTGGCAAGCACCCTAATGAGTAAACTCTCGGGAATAAAGCATAACAATTCTAGGAGTGTGCATGAGCACATTATGGAAATGAGGAACATTGCAACTCGTCTTAAGTCCTTAAAGATTAAGATTTCTAAGTCATTCCTTGTTAATGTCATACTCAATTCTCTTCCTATGGAATATGGAGCATTCCAAATTTCTTACAACACACAGAAGGAAAAATGGTCTATCAATGAACTTTTGACCATGTGTGTTCAAGAGGAGGAGAGATTGAAGTATGGAAAAGTGGAAAGTGCTCATTTAGCAACACATAAAGGAGGGCAATGGAAAAAGGGCAAAGGTGATCAGAAATGGAATAAACTTGGTAAAGTGCCATTTAAAAATCATGGCAATAAGGATGCGTGCTTCTTTCGCAAGAAAAAGGGTCACACGAAGAAAGACTGCCCAAAGTATAAGAAATGGCTTGAGAAGAAAGGTAATCTCATATCTCTTGTGTATTATGAATCTAATTTTATTAATAATCATCAATATGATTGGTGGATTGATTCGAGCTCTACAATTCACATTGCTAATACCATGCAGGGCTTCCTCAGCCTAAGGAAACCGACGGGAAGTGAACAAGGCATCTATTCGGGCAATGGGATGTGTTCGCGCGTCGAAGCTGTTGGAACTTTCAGACTTGTTTTAAAAAATGGCTTTGTTTTGGATCTTGAAAACGCATTTTACATTCCATTTTTTTCGAAAAACTTAATTTCTGTTTCTAGACTAGTACCGTTTGGATTTGAATTTCAATTTGTTGGTGCAAATTTTAGTTTGTTTAAAGACTCTGTTTCTATAGGATTTGGTACTTTAATTAATGGTTTGTACAAATTAAATCTGGATCCTGTTTTTGAACAAAATCTTTTAACCTCGCATGGTGATATTGGCATTAAGCGTAATATTGTTTATGAGTACTCCTCTATTCTTTGGCATAGGAGATTGGGACATATCTCCACTGAGAGAATAAAGAGGTTGGTTAATGATAAAGTCCTTCCAACTCTTGATTTTACCAACTTTGGTACTTGTGTGGACTGCATAAAGGGAAAGCAGACCAACAAGACCAATAAAGGTGCCAAAAGGAGTGAGGAAATTCTTGGAATCATACACACTGATATTTGTAGACCATTTACTCCACCTTGTCTGAATGGTTAGAGATATTTTATCTCATTTATTGATGACTTCACACGATACATGTATCTCTATCTCTTGTTTGATAAGGCCGAGGCACTTGATGCCTTTAAAGTTTATAAAGCAGAGGTAGAGAAAAAAACAGAAAAGAAAATTAAAATTATGAGGTCAGACAGGGGTAGAGAATATTATGGGAGGTACACAGAACTGGGATAATTACCAGGTCCATTTGCTAAGTTCCTTAAGGAAGAAGGCATTATTGCACAATATTCAATGCCTGGCACACCACAACAAAATGGTGTTGCTGAAAGAAGGAACCGAACACTTATGGACATCGTAAGAAGCATGCTTAGTTATTCTAATGTGTCTATAAATTTATGGAGTGAAGCTTTGAAAACCGCTATGTATATCTTAAACAGGGTTCCATCCAAGGTTGTTCCCAAAACACCGTTTGAGTTATGGAAAGGTTAGAAGCCAAGTTTAAGACACTTACACGTTTGGGGTTGTCCAGTTGAAGTGAGGGTGTATAACCCACATTTAAAGAAATTGGACCCCAGAACAGTTAGTGGTTTTTTCATAGGCTATGCAGAAAACTCCAAGGGTTACAGATTTTATTATCCTTCAAATTCACTTAGAATTATTGAAGCCATAAATGCTAAGTTTATTGAGGAAGTTGACCCTAGTGGGAGTTACCCTCGAAAGATAAAGTGAAAGGAATCACGGGATCCGGATACCATACCCATAAATATAGGTGAATTGGTTATCTTTCAAGATAATCAACCCGATATTCTTGAAAATCAACAAATTCAATAACTTTCACCACAATAGGAACAAGTCAACATAGAGGCCTGTAGCTCAAGTTCCAATTGAGACTACAGAATTAAGGAGATTCTCACGAGCTAGAAAGTCAGCAATTTCTAGTGATTATTTTGTATACTCAATAGAGTCTGATTTTGACATCAGACCTAAAGATGATCCTATTTCATTTTCCAATGCCATGAATAGGGATGATTCTAAATTATGGTATGATGCCATGAATGAAGAGTTGGAATCTATGGCTAAGAATCAAGTTTGGAAAATTGTCGAGTTGCCTAAAGGAGTTAAAGCGGTTGGCTGTAAATGGATGTAATAACTCTCACCACTGTTTACCGAATAACCACTGATTACCGTTAAACTGAACTGATTATGACTGATAATTGAAATTTGGATAAAATCTTGAATCATTTTGGCTGGAACTGAATTGATTGATTATATATATGTTAATTCGCATAATACCTGTTTGATTGTTTAAATATCTGTTTATGGTTTAATGTTTAAATTGCGAATTGAAGGCCTTATCGGCGGCCGAACCAGAAATTGATTGGTGTTTTAGGACCATTATAATTTATGTGATTTTATGGTGTAATTAATTAAAATGTGATTTGGTATGATTAAATTATATTAAAATAATCTAGTCAAAGAGTTAGGCTTATTTACATGTTTGTCATTGTTAGTGGCCACTATCTACACACTTTTGAGGCCATGACATTACACCCAAACAAATATTTCCTCAGCTCATTCCTTGTTTCCATCGACCTAGAGAGAGAGAGAGAGAGAGTTGGGTTGTTCTTGTTGATTTGCTAGAGAACTTGGTAGAATTGAAGGAGTTTTGCATCTTTAAGCTTCTACATTTGAGTTACAAGACCTAGGTAAGGTAATTGAACCTTTCATTGTTGTATTTAAGATTGTTCTTGCATGATTCATGCCAAATTTGAGAGTTGAGCCATGAATTAGTTCTAGCATGTTGGATTAGGACTCATTCCATGCATGCATGTGTGTATTGATGAATTTTGAGTTGATTTCATGGCAAATTGTCACATGCATGTTCATAATTAAGCTTAAGTCCATGTTTTCAACTTGTTTTGAAAGGAAGAAACTCATTAGAGCAAGAAGTGAAGCTTTGAAATGGTTTTAACCCATGCATGTTCTATTTGAGCATTGTTCTTGAAAAATGGTTTGAATTGGTTTTAATTGACTCACTCTTGGGCTTTAAATTCACAAATTGAGCTTTGGAACTTGTTGCATATGGAGTTTAGAGGTGTTTTCCAGAATTTGGGCCCAAGAGGTCGAGTTTTGAGCTTAGGAATGCTTGGTTTGAGCTTGGGAGGCAAATCTGGAAATTCCAGAATTTGGCTCCTACGCTCGAGCGAAGGATTCTACGCTCGAGCGACCATCATTTCTTCCGAGCTCCGCTCGAGCGAGGGAATGGTGGCTCGAGCGTAAATTTCAAGCTCTCAGCATCTTGGTACGCGCAGGCGTACGCTCGAGCGAGGGGACTTACGCTCGAGCGAAGAGCTGTGTCTTACGCTCGAGCGAACATCGAGCGAGCATCGGGCGTAAAATCTGAGCATCCAGCATTTTTACTGTAGCACGCAGTCTGCTCGAGCGAAGGAATCCATTCTCGAGCGGAGCTCCTATGTCTGCATGTCCGCTCGAGCAAAGGAATCCTCGCTCGAGCAAGACCCCTGTTTTCAGCAAATTTTGTAAAGTGTTTCTAAGTGCATCTTTGCATCCTCTTTCCATCCTAGGCATTCCTAGGGCATATTTAAGGCATCTTAAAGAGGATATAGATGTAGAACACACCGGGGCAAATTTAGGGATTAAGTTGTTATCTTTCCCAACTGTGAAACTTAGTGTGTGTTCATTATGATAACTGTATAGGGTTGGCATTTCGAGGAGACGCTCTAGCCCACTGTAGCCCAGAACTCTGTGAGTAACAATTGTGTAAAGATATGTTCAAAATGATTATCTTCTGAATCTTGGTATTTCTTGAGCGATATTGTTCTTGAATGAATGTATGTCCTATATTACGAACTATCTTGTGGCATCCTTAGCACCCTCATCATTTCTTTATTCTTTGTTACGTTCTGAGATCTCTGTCGGTTCCCTCGTGGAACCACTCATTTCTTGTTGATGGCCATCACTCTTGTTCGTTTTAAGACCTCTTGCTTCTTGTCTTTGTTATGCTAATGGATGTACCACATATGATCATGTCTTGAACAACCGATAATCGATTGAAATGAACTGTTTTCATTACTGTAAGGACATTCATTCTAAACCCCTTTACGCATTATGTTATTCACTGGGCTTTAGCTCACTGCTCATATATATATATAGGTGTATAGGCACCAGACCGCAGCTAGGAGCGTCGGGGTAAACTCCAGTTTTGTCAAGCCAACCACTGTGCCTCACTGCGAGGTTCCGAGTCTGCCAAGCTATGGCTTAGGGGTGTTTTATTTCCCCGTCTGTCTTGCATCGCTTCGAGTATCTTGTATAGACTGTTAACATTATTCTTGCCTTTGTTTAATAGGGATAAAGTCCCTGCACTGTATGCTTGTAAATAATGTATGTACTGTACTGCACTGTGTTTATATGTATATGTCTGAAAAATCTTTTTGGCATACAGACTGTCACAGCTCATTGGACATTGTTTAATCACTGTATTGGCTTCCGCCATGCCCTGTACTTTCTTGTTATCTTGTCTTAAGTGCCTTGGTAATCTCGGATTCTTGGCGATTCTGATACTAAACCCATAGGGACGGGTTTGGGTCGTGACAGAGTGGTATCAGAACGATACTTAACCACGATTTATATCGCACACAAGTGTCCAAACGAGCTATAGGGTGTCCTAGAAAAGTAATAGGGCATTACATGAGTATGATAAGTGTGTGGTTATGACATGACTGATTATCAGCTAATGTGTTAACTTGTTTAAAGAAATGACTGCCTATATTGATAACTATTACAACTGTTATAACTGTCTATAGTGAAATGGATAATGCAAATGAACCTGAATCCTTATCCACTGAGGCTAGAATGGCAAGAATGGAAAGAATGATGGAACTGTTGACTGCAAGATTAGACCAACAACAGAACCAACAGCCCCCACCTCCTCCTCCTGTACAGTCGGACCAGAATGTGAATGATAATGATGGGGACATAATTGCTCTTACCCAGAAGTTCAGCAAACAGAAAGCGCCATCCTTTCAGGGAGGCCTCGAACCGTTAAAGGCTGAAGCATGGGTTTTGGAGACCGAAAAATTGTTTGAGGTGTTTCCGTGCTCGGAGGCACATAAAGTACTGTTGGCCACTTTCACTTTGCAAGAAGAGGCAAGAAGGTGGTGGATGCTTACCCGTGATGACAACACTGCTATGACTTGGGCTCAATTCAAAGTAGCCTTCTTTGAAAAGTATTTCCCTCAGTGTGTCAGGGATAGAAAGGTGACTGAATTTGAACAGTTGAGACAGGGCACAATGTCTGTTGCTGAATATAAAACGAAGTTCACCGGGCTTGCTAGATATGCACCATACACGGTGGACACCGATTACAAGAAGGCCAGAAGGTTTGAAGGCGGCCTGAATGTTGCGATACTGGATAGAATAAATGTACTGAAATTACCGACTTATGTGAATGTCCTTGACCGGGCCTTGATGGCTGAAGCAAACATCGAGGCACCGAAAACTGAAACACCAGCGTCTGAATGGCGTGGTAAAAGGCAGAATTTTAAATTCAAGAAAGGCAAGCACAACCCATTGAGCAAGAAACAGAATACGGGGTCAACAACTAGCCCCAGCCAAGGGAGTGGTCCCATACCGCCCTGTTCTGAATGTGGTAAGAATCATAAGGGAGTTTGTTATAAACTATCTTGTGCTTGTTACAGGTGTGGCAAGGTAGGCCACATGGTGAAGGATTGCCCTTCCTTTGCTCGGCGAGTATAGTAAAGGCTGCGATCGATGACATCAAGCTAACACCAAACCAAACCCCAAAGCTACCGGGAAGGAGCCTATGAGGCAGGGCCGTGTGTTCGCCCTAGTACCGGGAGACGTGCAAAATACTGAAACTGTTGTATTAGGTATCCTCTCTATTTGTGCTCAAAATGCATATGTATTGATTGATTCGGGGTCTACACACTCATATGTATCACATGCTTTTTCACGAAAATTGAATAGACCCTTAGAACCCATGAATTACCTGTTAGCTGTATCATCACCTATTGGGAGATCCATGACATGTGCATATATGTATCCTGCTTGTGAGATTGTTGTTGGGGATATGCATCTGTTTGTTGATTTACTGCCATTGAACATTGATTATTTTGATGTAATATTGGGGATGGACTGGTTGCAAAAATATCATGCTACTATTGACTGTGTAACAAAACAAGTTGTTTTCCGTCCACCTGGTTTACCTGAATTCGTGTTTAATGGGGTTGGAGTGGTACCTCCTCCGTATTTGATTTCTTCTGTGAAAGCTGTTAAATTGATTAGAAAGGGGTGTAAAGGATATCTGTGTTCTGTATTGACTGTATCTACTGATGATAGTGCTAATGTGAACAGCATTCCCATAGTCAGAGAGTTCCCAGATGTTTTTCCAGATAACCTGCCAGGGGATTTGATTGACAGGGAGATTGAATTCACCGTTGATATGATTCTGGGAACACAGCCAGTATCTAAAGCTCCTTATAGAATGGCTCCAACTGAACTAAAGGAATTGAAAGTACAACTGCAAGAACTGTTAGACAAGAAGTTTATCAGGCCCAGTACTTCGCCGTGGGGCGCACCGATTTTGTTTGTGAAAAAGAAAGACGGCTCACTGAGACTGTGTATTGATTACCGTGAACTGAACAAGGTAACCGTGAAAAATAAATACCCATTACCTCGTATTGATGACTTATTTGATTAGTTACAGGGTGCTCAAGTGTTTTCTAAGATTGACCTCAAATCCGAATATCATCAGTTGAAGGTTAAACCAGAAGACATTGATAAAACTGCTTTTAGAACAAGGTATGGACATTACGAATTTTTAGTTATACCTTTTGGAGTTACCAATGCACCAGCGGCATTTATGGACCTCATGAATAGAATCTTTAAACCGTACCTTGATGACTTTATTGTTGTATTCATTGATGACATCCTGATTTATTCTATGACTAGAGAGGAACATGAACACCATCTGAGACTTGCCCTACAGACCTTAAGAGAACAGAAACTTTATGCTAAACTGTCTAAATGTGAATTTTGGCTTGACCATGTTATGTTTTTGGGACATGTTATTAGCAAAGATGGGATTTCAGTTGATCCACAGAAAATTGAAGCTGTAGTGAACTGGCCTAGACCCACAAATGTGACAAAAGTCCGAAGCTTTTTGGGATTGGCTGGATATTACAGAAGATTTGTCAAAGATTTCTCCAAAATTGCCTTACCATTGACTCAACGACCGAAGGGATATCATTTGGTGGATCGACCAAAGGGAATCGACTTTCAAGAGTTGAAAACCGACTTGTGGTCACGGTTCTTACCCTACCTTCAGGTACGGATGGCTATACTGTATTTAGTGATGCTTCTCATAAGGGTTTGGGATGTGTTTTGATGCAGAATGGAAGAGTAATTGCCTATGCTTCCCGACAATTGAGACCGCACGAAAAGAACTACCCAACCCATGATCTGGAACTTGCTGCAGTGGTATTTGCATTGAAAATCTGGCGTCACTATCTGTACGGGGCAACATGTGAAGTATATACCAACCACAAGAGTCTGAAATATTTCTTCACCCAGAAAGAACTGAATATGAGACAGCGGAGATGGCTAGAAGTGATCAAAGATTACGACTTACAGATATTGTACCACCCGGGAAAAGCCAACACCGTTGCCGACGCGTTGAGTCGGAAATCGATTGGAAACTTAGCCTGTTTGCTTACCAGGCAGAGAGAGTTGCTTTGTGACCTTGAAAAATCTGAAATTGAAATTGTTTTGCGAGAACAAGGTGGAACCCTAGCTGCTATTTCTGCTCAACCGGCTTTGATTGAAGAGATTAAAGAGAGACAGCAACAGGATGACTTCTTGAAGAAGATCATCGAAGAAAGAGAATCTAAACCGAGGCCGAGATTCAAGTTTGAAAATAATGTATTGAAATTTCAAGAAAGACTGTGTGTACCGAATGAGGCTGAACTGAAAAGAAGAGTTCTGCAAGAGGGTCACAACTCAAAATTTTCTATCCATCCGGGGAATACGAAAATGTACCAGGATTTGAAATTGAATTTCTGGTGGCCGGGAATGAAGAAAGAAATTGCCGACTTTGTATCGAAATGTCTTCATTGCCAACAAGTCAAAGCTGAACATCAACGACCCGCAGGCTTATTGCAGCCCTTACCAATACCGGAGTGGAAATGGGAACATATTACCATGGATTTTATCGTTGGTTTGCCCCGCTCCAGTAAAGGTATGGACTCAATTTGGGTTATTGTAGATAGACTGACTAAATCTGCTCACTTCCTACCTGTTAAGACAATTTATAATGCGGACAAATTGGCTATACTCTATATTGATGAAATTGTTAGACTGCATGGAGTGCCTGTGTCCATTGTTTCTGACAGGGATTCGAAGTTTACATCGAGGTTTTGGCAAAGCCTACAGACTGCATTGGGTACTGAACTGAGACTGAGTAGTGCCTATCATCCTCAGACAGATGGTCAGTCAGAAAGGACCATCCAAACTCTGGAGGATTTATTGAGAATGTGTGTCCTTGATTTTCAGGGAAACTGGGAGAGCCATTTGCCCTTAGCTGAATTCGCCTACAACAACAGCTACCATTCAAGTATTGGTATGGCGCCTTTCGAGGCATTGTATGGCAGGAAATGTAGATCTCCGATTTGCTGGGCAGAAGTTGGAGATGGGCCTTTGCTTGGGCCCGAGATTGTTTATGAAACAACTAAAAAAGTGAAACTGATACAACAGAGCGCAAACTCGCAGCCCGAGAAAAGTTATGCAGATGTCAGAAGGCGAGACAGAGAATATGAAGTGGGTGATCACGTTTTTGTGAAAGTGACACCAATGAAAGGCCAGACTCGTTTTGGAGTTAAAGGCAAGTTAGCGCTAAGGTATATCGGACCGTATGAGATTATTGAGAAAATCAATCCGGTGGCGTATCAAGTTGCGCTTCCTCCTGAAATGGAGCATATGCATAACGTCTTCCACATTTCGATGTTGAGAGATTATCTCCGGGATCCTTTCCATGTGATTGAGCCTACTCGGATAGTATTGAGTGACGACTACACTTACGAGGAGCGGCCTATACAGATTGTAAACAGACGGATCAAGAAACTGAGAAACAAGGAGATCCCGTTAGTAAAAGTCGACTGGCAAAACCATGGTGGCGTGTATGCCACTTGGGAAGGGAAGATGACATGGCTAAAAGATATCCTGAATCGTTTTCCCTTTGAACCTGTTTTCTTCGGAATGAAGGTAACTCGAGTTTAGAGGACTAAACTCTTTTAAGGAGGGAGCGTAATAACCCTCACCATCGCATCGAATAACCACCGATTAGTTAAACCGAATCGATTATGATGATAATTGAGTGGATAAAATTGAATCGATCAATCAAAATCGAATCAATTGATTGATTATATATATGTTAATTTGCATAATACCTGTTTGATTGTTTAAATATCTGTTTATGGTTTAATGTTTAAATTGCGAATTGAAGGCCTTATCGGCGGCCGAACCAGAAATTGATTGGTGTTTTAGGACCATTATAATTTATGTGATTTTATGGTGTAATTAATTAAAATGTGATTTGGTATGATTAAATTAGATTAAAATAAGCTAGTCAAAGAGTTAGGCTTATTTACATGTTTGTCATTGTTAGTGGCCACTATCTACACACTTTTGAGGCCATGACATTACACCCAAACAAATATTTCCTCAACTCATTCCTTGTTTCCATCGACCTAGAGAGAGAGAGAGAGAGAGTTGGGTTGTTCTTGTTGATTTGCTAGAGAACTTGGTAGAATTGAAGGAGTTTTGCATCTTTAAGCTTCTACATTTGAGTTACAAGACCTAGGTAAGGTAATTGAACCTCTCATTGTTGTATTTAAGATTGTTCTTGCATGATTCATGCCAAATTTGAGAGTTGAGCCATGAATTAGTTCTAGCATGTTGGATTAGGACTCATTCCATGTATGCATGTGTGTATTGATGAATTTTGAGTTGATTTCATGGCAAATTGTCACATGCATGTTCATAATTAAGCTTAAGTCCATGTTTTCAACTTGTTTTGAAAGGAAGAAGCTCATTAGAGCAAGAAGTGAAGCTTTGAAATGGTTTTAACCCATGCATGTTCTATTTGAGCATTGTTCTTGAAAAATGGTTTGAATTGGTTTTAATTGACTCACCCTTGGGCTTTAAATTCACAAATTGAGCTTTGGAACTTGTTGCATATGGAGTTTAGAGGTGTTTTCCAGAATTTGGGCCCAAGAGGTCGAGTTTTGAGCTTAGGAATGCTTGGTTTGAGCTTGGGAGGCAAATCTGGAAATTCAATAATTTGGCTCCTACGCTCGAGCGAAGGATTCTACGCTCGAGCAACCATCGTTTCTTCCGAGCTCCGCTCGAGCGAGGGAATGGTGGCTCGAGCGTAAATTTCAAGCTCTCAGCATCTTGGTACGCGCAGGCGTACGCTCGAGCGAGGGGACTTACGCTCGAGCGAAGAGCTGTGTCTTACGCTCGAGCGAACATCGAGCGAGCATCGGGCGTAAAATCTGAGCATCGGCATTTTTCTTTGAAGACCGCGATCCGCTCGGCGAAGGAATCACGCCGGCGGAGCTCCTATGTCTGCATGTCCGCTCGAGCGAAGGAATCCTCGCTCGAGCGAGACCCCTGTTTTCAGCAAATTTTGTAAAGTGTTTCTAAGTGCATCTTTGCATCCTCTTTCTATCCTAGGCATTCCTAGGGCATATTTAAGGCATCTTAAAGAGGATATAGATGTAGAACACACCGGGGCAAATTTAGGAATTAAGTTGTTATCTTTCCCAACTGTGAAACTTAGTGTATGTTCAATATGATAACTGTATAGGGTTGGCATTTCGAGGAGACGCTCTAGCCCACTGTAACCCAGAACTCTGTGAGTAACAATTGTGTAAAGATATGTTCAAAATGATTATCTTGAATCTTGAATTTCTTGAATCGATATTGTTCTTGAATGAATGTATGTCCTATATTCTGAACTATACTGTGGCATCCTTAGCACCTACTGTTTACTGTTATTGTTACCGTTACAGAGATCTCTGTCGGTTCCCTCATGGAACCACTACTGTTTACTGACTGATGGTCATCACTACTGTTCGGTCTTGAAGACCTATGGCTTACTGTACTGTTATGCTAATGGATGTACCACATATGATTGTTTACTGTACTGAACAACTGATACACTGATTGAAATGAACTGTTTTCATTACTGTAAGGACATTCATTCTAAACCCCTTTACGCATTATGTTATTCACTGGGTTTTACCTCACTGCTCATATATATATGTAGGTGTACAGGCACCAAACCGCAGCTAGGAGTGTCGGGGTAAACTCTAGTTTTGTCAAGCCAACCACTGTGCCTCACTGCGAGGTTCCGAGTCTGCCAAGCTATGGCTTAGGGGTGTTTTATTTCCCCGTCTGTCTTGCACTGTTCTGGAGTACTATATAGACTGTTAACACTGTTACTGCACTGTTTAATAGGGATAAAGTCCCTGCACTGTATGCTTGTAAATAATGTATGTACTGTACTGCACTGTGTTTATATGTATATGTCTGAAAAATCTTTTTGGTATACAGACTGTCACAGCTCATTGGACGTTGTTTAATCACTGTATTGGCTTCCGCCATGCCCCTGTACATTTTTCTTGTCTTCTTTATTAGCGGCCTTGATAATCTCGGATTACTGGCTGGTTACAATACTAAACCCATAGGGGCGGGTTTGGGTCGTGACAATGGGTCTATAAGACCAAGAAAGACTCAAATGGCAATGTCGAACGATATAAAGCCAGACTCGTAGCTAAAGGTTTCACTCAAAGAGAAGACATCGATTATCATAATACATTTTCTCTGGTTTCTAAGAAGGATTCATTTCGAATTATCATGGCATTAGTAGCTCATTTTGATTTAGAGCTACATCAAATGTGTTAATCATATTATTTAATTTTGATGATGTCTAAAATATATTATTTAATATACATATTATTTGACACAAAATATTATCTTTTTAAAATATATATATTTGTTAAATATTATTTAAATAAAATAATATTATCTTTTAAAAATATATATATATATTTGTTAAATATTATTTAAATAAAATATTTTCAAAAACTTTACTATTCACTTTTTGAAAAATAGGGTTAATTACTATTCATCTTTTGACAAATCGATTAATTATATTATTTTGACAAAAATGATTAATTGGTTGTATTAATGAGTTGTCTTCTTTTGACAAAAATGATATATCCAAATGTGTAGTGGTAAATCTCTACAACATACATAATATTTTAAAGAGGACATATATTTTCAGATCCATCATAAATATTATTAACGAGATTTTTCTGTATGCAAAAATATGATTAGAACATTTTATATATAATGCATATAATATAAATAGAATACAGCATGTGCGCTATTAAATTTTTTACATTACCTTGATTATATCATATCACACTACACTACATTGATTATATCATATTATAATCAAACAAGAAGAAAAAGATGAAGTTATATATAAAACTGTAAAACTGGAATATCCCAAAATTACCAATCAAAGAAATTTATAAAACTTCTTTTGTACAGAATACTTTTAAATTCACTTTGCATGTTAAAACTATGGAACAAGTTTATGCTTTGGAAAAACCCAGGGAAACCTATCAATTATTTGATGCTCAACTTATTAAGAGATATTTAAAAAATGATTACAATTTTATTCATATAGGATTAATTCAAGTTGGTATTAAACCATTAACTCCACAAGGTAAAAATACTTCTGTTTTGTTATGTTTACGTGATGCTCGTTTTCTTAATTACAATGATAGTTTAATGGGTATGATGGAAACTGGTCTTCATAAAGGTCCAGTACATTTTAATTGTTTTCCTGATTTTACACTTAGTTTAAAAGATCCAAATATTTTACATGCTTTAACATTAAATATTCAATTACATGGTTCATTTACTAACATGATGACTAAAACTCATAATATTGCTTTAATTTATCGTGTTCACTATATATGTATGAAAACTAATTTAAATGTTCGTGCTTTACATAAATCACCTAAAGATAAAACTTTATTAATACAAAGTAGTAGTACTGATTCACATATTAATGTTCCACAAATGATTGAATGGAAAAATGTTGAGTTACCTGATGAATGGATTACTGTTAATGAACATTACAAACATAATCAACAACAATCATCCATAACTAATATCCAAGATATCCGTCAATTTAATGATGGTTCTGTTCATATTAAATTTAATCGTAGCCAATCTTTTCGACATAGTACATCTAGTGTCCCTAGTGAAATTGAAACTGAAGATGAAATATTTACTACCCCATTATTCCGAAAAAAATAGTCAAATACATTTCGGTCCCCATATTGGTCCTTCAACTCAAAATAAATTAAAAGGAATTGATAATTCCACAACTTCCCAAATCAGTAAGCTTGTTTATTCAACACATACTCACTTCCCTGAAGAAGAAGTTAATTCAACAAATTCTCCAACTCAAACTGATATGGAAGAATTCACACCACCTGTTAATCCTCAATTATTAACAATCCGCAAACATTTTACTCCCAATCTTGAACAATTACTTATCGATTTCAAATCAAAAGCTAATCGCACGTCAATATGCATATTATGCTAAATCTCATTCTACTCAAATGTCTCAAATTTCCCAGGAATGGTATGATTTTATGGTTCAATATGGTTTTGAATTACCTTTGTTTAAATATGTTGATAAATATTACAAAAAATTAAATACCATTACAAAACATAAATGGAAAACTTCTACTACCACTACAGTTAGCTCTAGTCATCTTCCATTAGAAAACATTATCTTAAATCAACAAGGTACTGAACTTCCTGCTTCACCTTTTAAATTACCTGGAAATGATAATGAAATTAAAAAAGTCATTGAACAAAATAATTATACAAATCAATGTTTAAATACAATTGGTAAACAATTAGATAAAATTGAAACTAATTTAGAATTTATTCCCACTTCATCTAATAAACAACCTTTAGATGCACCTTTGTTAAATCTCCCTACTAATCGTTCAAAGCGAACTAGTTTAGTTACAAATGATCAATCCTCTACTGTCCAAGCTATTGAAAAATTATTTAACAAATTATCTACCACTGATACTCCTTCACCTTCTAAGGATAAAGGAATTACTATTCTAAATCAACAATTTGATATTGATCCTAATTCTACTCCATCTGACACCGATCATGAGATAAATCAATTAGCTCAATAATTCCAAGTTACAAAAATCCATTATCCAAAAGTTAATACCCAAACTACTAAGAATTGGTATAATAAACCTAGTCCTGTCGACTTACAATTTGAAGAAAATAATATTAATAATCAATTTTCTGTTTCTGCTAAAAGTTTATACGAATGGAATATTGATGGTCTAAATGAAGATCAAATCCTTCAAAAATTAAATCATTTATCTATGGTCTCCAACAGTTATCTCTCCAACTATCCCCAATATACTCAACCTGAAATTGTTACTTTAATCACTACTGGCTTTACTGGTATGCTCAAATCCTGGTGGGAAAAATACTTAACTGAAGATCAACGAGAATTCATAATTTATGCTAATCAAACTGATGATCAAGGATTACCTATTTTTGATGAAACTTTAGGCTGCTGTCATCCTGATGGTATTAATCAATTAATTTATACGATTGTTCGCCATTTCATTGGTACCCCAACTAATATTTATTCTCGCATACATGATCAACTTAGTAATCTTACATGTCCAACATTAAGTGACTTTAGATGGTATAAAGATGTCTTTACCTCTAGAGTTATGTTAAGAGAAGATTGTACTAAATCATTTTGGAAAGAAAAATTCATTAATGGGTTACCTAGTTTATTTGCCCACAAAATCCTTGATGTTCTTAGTCAACCTACTGGCGTTATTGAATATGATCATTTAACATATGGTGATATAATAAGCACTATTCAAAAAGAATGTTTAAAAATGTGTATTGATTTAAAACTTAGTCAAAAAACTTCTAAAGATAAACATAAAGCTAAGTATGAATTAGGCAATTTCTGTGAACAATATGGATTACCTCCAGTTGCACCCTCTCGTAGGAAATCACATAAATATTCAAAACATAGAAATTATAAATCCAAGTATTATAATAAATATAAGAAGCCTTATTCACCTTCTAAATCTAATGACAAATATTATACTAAACCTAAAAAGAAATATCATAAATCTAACTCATCTCCAAAATCTAATAAGGATATTACCTGTTATAATTGTGGTCAAAAAGGTCATAATGCTAATAAATGCAAAGAGAAACAAAAACTCAAAGAAAGAGTTAACCAACTCCAAATTAATGAAGAATCCAAAATTCAATTATTTGAAATCTTACAATTAAATCAATCTGATAATGATTCCTCTTCTGTGCCTCCATCTACATCCAATTCCCCTTCTGATAATGATCAATCTGATTCTGATAACCAACATAATCAAATTACTTTAGGATGTCTTGATGTTTGTTGTAAACCTATTAAACAAATTTCTGTTCTTACCAAACATACTCAAGAAGAATCTGCTCTAATCGATTTAATTAGTAAATTAGATGATCCTCAATTAAAACAACAATACATTGATAAATTAAGAAATTTATTACTACAAAAAGATACTAAACCTCAGTTTAATAAACCTATTATTAGTTTATCTAAAACTTTAGAAAAATTTAAAAATAAAACTAAAGAAGTAACACTTCAAGATTTACAATCTGAAATTAATCACATTAAACAAACTATCTGAGATCTCCAAAGTAAAGATAACAAATTAGAAAATGAAATCATTAATATTAAACTTAAACAAAACTTAAATGATTTCCAACCTAATCCAAAATCACCACAGGAATCTGAACACCATTCTGATCCTGATACTGATCACACTAATCCCGATAAACTCATTTTTGACAATCGATCCCAAGCTACTAACCTTGAAGATAAAAGATTAAATTTACTTAATAAAATTTTTATGCAAAAATGGTATTCACGAATTAAAATCATAGTTGAAGATTTTGAATTAGACTTAGTTGCCCTAATTGATCTTTGGTCTTTGATTTAAAGCGTATTCAAGAAGGATTACTTCCTACTAAATATTATCACAAATGTCAAGAGAAATTTACCTCTGCTTATGGTAGTAAAATGCATATTAAATATAAATTACCTAAAGTACATGTTTGCCAAAATAATGTTTGTTTCAAAACTACATTTGTTTTAGTCAAAAACATGGTGATTGAATTATTTTAGGTACACCCTTCATTTCATTACTATATCCATTTACTACTTCCACTGAAGGAATTACTACTCATGTTTTAGGACATCCTGTCACATTTAAATTCTTGTTTCCACCTGAACCATTAGAATTAAATCAATTACAAGATTGTTCTATTACTCATACTATTCAAAGATTAACTCGACATATTAATTTTCTTAAAGAAGAAATTAATTACAAGAGAATTGATCAACAATTAACTGATCCAGTTCTCATTTCTCAAATTAATGATTTTAAATTAAAACTTGAATCAACTGTTTGTTCATCTTTACCTACTGCATTTTGGCATAGGAAAAAGCATGTAGTTACATTACCGTATATTAAAGGTTTTAATGAAAAACAAATTCCTACTAAATCCCAACCTATCCAAATGAATTTTGACTTATTAGAAATGTGTAAAAAAGAAATTAATGAATTATTAAAAAATAGAATAATTAGTCCCAGTAAATCACCATGGTCTGCTTTTTATGTTAATAAAAATGCTGAATTAGAACGAGGTGTTCCTCGCCTAGTTATTAATTACAAACCATTAAATGCTGTTCTTGAATGGATTCGCTATCCTATTCCTAATAAAAAAGATTTAATTAAAAGACTTAATCAAGCTGTTATTTTTAGTAAATTTGATTTAAAAAGTGGTTTTTGGCAAATTCAAATTCACCCTAAAGATTGATATAAAACTGCTTTTAATACACCCTTTGGTCAATATGAATGGAATGTCATGCCATTTGGATTAAAAAATGCTCCTAGTGAATTTCAACACATCATGAATAATATATTCAACCCATTTAGTCATTTTTCCATTGTTTACATTGATGACATATTAATTTTTTCCAAATCAATTAGTGAACATTGGAAACATTTAACTGCATTTTTTTATACAATTAAAAGTCATGGTCTAGTCATTTCTGCTCCTAAGATTAAATTGTTTCAAACTAAAGTTAGGTTCTTAGGCTATGATATTCATCATAATACTATTCTTCCTATTAGTCGCTCTATTGAATTTGCGTCTAAGTTTCCTGATGACATTCTTGATAAAACTCAATTACAACGATTCTTAGGTTCCCTCAATTACATTGCTGACTTCTATCAAGACCTTAGGAAAATCTGTCAACCTCTGTTTGATAGGTTAAAAGATAATCCTCATCCTTGGTCTCCTACTCATCTTCATGTTGTTCAACAAGTTAAAAATATGTTAAATCTCTTCCTTGTCTCGGTATTCCTCGAGAATTCATTCAAAATCATTCAAACCGATGCTTCTGACATTGGTTATGGTGGTATTCTGCTCCAACAAGTTACTCCCCAGTCACTTGAACAAATTGTCCGTTTTCATTCTGGTGTCTGGAATACTGCACAATTAAATTATAGTACTATTAAAAAAGAAATTTTATCTACTGTTTTATGTATTCAAAAATTTCAAGATGATATTTTAAATCAAAAATTTTTACTTCGTGTTGATTGCAAATCTGCTAAATATGTTTTAGAAAAGGATGTTCAAAATCTTGCTAGTAAACAAATTTTTGCCCGTTGGCAATCTATTTTAAGTATTTTTGATTTTGACATTACTTACATACCTGGTTGTCAAAATTCCCTTCCTAATTTTCTTACCCGGGAATTTTTACAGAGGGGTAAGAGATGAGTGCTACTCCACATATTTCTTATGTTAAAACCCAAATTACCCATTACCAAACCCTGATCCGACAAGTTAACTGCCGTATTACCCGTCTTAAATCAACCAGACTTACTACTAAACGAGCCCAATACATCAATCATCAACAGTTACAAGCTCGACGTGTTTTACGTCATAATTACTTACTACAATGATTTGTTTTATTACCAGAATTATTTAGATCTTCTTTCTGGTTGCTAATCTTTGTTCCCTATTTCACAGATGTCTCGCCCAAGGCCTCCTTCAAAGGCTTTGGTTCCCTCTTCTGGTTCCAGTAAACCTAATCAACTCATAGTTCCTCCTCCTTTGGAGTCAATTCATCCATCCAAATCTATTGACCTAATTAACCGGTACCATACTCTTGGTACTATCCACCGTCCTGATTATTTATCTGCATTGGCTAATGATCCTTTTGCCTCTAGCCAATCCATTTCAGTTACTCCACTTCCACTCAACCAAGTTCGCCCTTCTCGAACTGAGTACACCAAATCACATGTTACAAACCTTTTCTACAAAGAACCTAGTCACCCTAGAAGTCAAACCATTAATGAAATTGCTCAATTCCATTTTGGCTCTGGATGTCATTTCATTTCTTCACCTCCAGAGAAAAATCTCTCCTATTACAAAGATATCTTGCTCAACCATCATTCCATCTTGATTAAACTCATTCAGGATCGAACTTATGCTTACAAGATCCTATACCATTCACTCTACATTCATAATATTGTCTCCCTTGCAGAATGGGGTAATCCTAATCTGCTTCGAGATTTACCTGGTCATTCTATTCAATATAATTATCATGATTATGTTGATGCTTGGTTCAAATTGTTCCTATACCAAAATGAGTCATTCAACTCTGGTTCATTTCCTTTGATCAAAAATTCAAATCGAGTTACCAACTTTGGTTTGTGAGATGGTGGTCCCATTATGGCGCCATTTCAGAAATTCTCCCCAGTTCCCTTAATGAAACAATTGCTTATTTTGCTGCTGTTTACCCATTCACTGCTCATCAGAAACAATTTCCTATATTGCTCAATTTTATGTCCAAATACAAAATTCCATGGATATTCAAATGGCATTATGGGATTGATGATAACATAATTATCCGCCAACACTCAGTCAAATGGTGGGCTAAGTTCAATGTGCCCAGAATTATTGAAATTGTTCATGAAGAATTTCCTCCTGATCAATGTGCTCCAACTCCTGCAATAATCAAAGCCCAGCAGAACCCAACTGCTGTAATCAGCCAAGGAAGTCAGCCCAGCCTTCCTCCAGTCAACCTTGGAAGCCCCTCATCCAGTGGTTCCAAGCCCAAATCAGTTCAACCGGCCCAATCTAAATCCAAGGGAAAGTCCAAAGTTCCCATAATTCCGGACCAACCCAAGGATCATTCAAGGCCCAAGTCAAAATCCAAATCAGCGGCAAAGCCCATTTCACCTCTTGCTCGGCCCAAAGCTAAATCCAAAGCCAAGTCCAAGCCCTCCAGGGATGAAATGTTCCAGATGGCTCGGCAACTTGTAGATCGAGCTCAAGCCCAATCAACCAGTTCAGATGATTCAGAAGAAGGATCAGACAGTTCAGCTCAATCTTCTGAAGGATCAACTACTCAATCCATTCCATATGGACGACCCGAGTTTCAAGATGCTCAGGATCCATATGCCTAGTCAACATAGGATTCTTTATAAATACAAAAATGGCTTCAATCAATACTCTTTTGAGAAAAGCTGCCAATTTGTATTTATTCTGATTCCTTTATTCACATTCTCCACCAAAAGTGATGAATAGTAAAAGCTCGCTCACTTTTCTGTTCACATCACTATTTGGTCAATCAACTTTGTTAAAAGTCGCTAATGTTTAATCAATCAGAAAAGCAACCGATGCTTTCGGTCTCCAATCTTGCCATTTGCCTTCATCGTTCAGCCAATTCACATGCTGCATAGTTACTTTGCCAGCTGCCTCCATCATTCAGCCAATTCACATGCTGCATAGTTACTTTTATTTTCTATATATTTGTAATCAAATGTAATCACTCGACACCTTCTTCTTCTTTGAACCCTTCTGATTGAAAGAAAAACCCAGAGTGCTCTGAGTGAGGTTTACTTTTCCCCGTTCTGTCTTCCTAGTTAACAATCAAGATCCTTGCAGATTACAACCATTGTAAGTGCAAGTTATTTTTCTGTAATTTTCTATTAATTTAATTAAATGTTTTTTGTGCATTCCAATACTGTCTTTGTTTAATCGGGTTCATATTTGATTTCGTAATCCATCTCCTTCATTGTTACAAATCATTTATTTTGAAAGTTGTGAACTTTGTATTAAATTGTCTACAAAAACGGTGGCTCCATGTTTGAAAAAACAAAAAGAAAAAATTAGTCTTACTTTTATCTTTTTTAATTATTATCATTTGCTGACCATTTAAAATCAAAGTGTGTGCTTATGTAAGCAATGACATCAAGAGTCTACTTATGTAAGCCATGACATCAGGAGTGTGCTTATGTAAGCAATGACGTCAGGAGCGTGCTTATGTAAGCCATGACGTCAGCAAGGAGCGTCCAACGGGTATATTTTTGTGTATAAATAGAGGCGTTGGATGTGGAGAAGAAACCAAGAACTTGAAGAGAAAAATTTTCTGTGAGCTTCAAAATTCTGAGTATTCTGCTCTTTCACTTTCAGATCTAAATCTAGCATTTGTTCTTACACTTTCATATCTACTCTTTGTGAGAGAATTATTGTAAAAGAGGGTTTAAATTACCCATATTCTTATTCCTTATTTTTTAGAGAGATTTTGTAAGGGTAAGGCTTTTTATTGTTGAGTGAGGCTCAATAGATAAGAGTAAGTCCTGTGCCAAATCCACAAGCTTGGTGGTGTATTTATTCAATTGATAGTAAAGAAATTCTCAAGGAGGTTCCTTGGGGAGTGGACGTAGGCCGGCGTGCCAAACCACTATAAATCGCAGTGTTTGATTTTCTCTCCCTATCTCTCTTACGTTTATAATTATTATTCTGTTTTTTTTATTTATTAAAATTCTGAATATTGTGTTAATTTTAATACTGTAAAATTTTTAATAACCCAATTCACCCCCCCTCTTGGGTTGCTTATCTGGGATAACAAAATGGATGTGAAAACAGCATTTTTAAATGGGGATATTGAGAAAAAAGTATACATGAACCAACCTGAAGGTTTTTGTTCTGATAAAGATAGTCACTTAGTTTGCAAGCTCAAGAAATCCATATATAGACTAAAACAAGCTTCCCGACAGTGGTATTTAAAGTTCCACAATATTATTACTTCATATGATTTTACGGAGAATGTTGTGGACAACTGTGTATACCTTAAGGTTAGTGGGAGCAAATACATTTTTCTAGTTCTATATGTGGATGACATTTTGCTTGCATCTAATGATTTGGGATTGTTGCATGATACTAAACAATTTCTTTTCCAAAATTTTGAAATGAAGGATATGGGTGAAGCTTCTTATGTCATTGGCATAGAGATTCACAGAGATAGGTCCAAAAGGACATTAGGACTGTCTCATAAAGCCTACATTGAAAGAGTTTTGGAGAAATTCAAGATGAGTGATTGCGCTCCTAATGCAGTACCCATTTTAAAAGGTGACAAATTCAGTTTAAATCAATGTCCGAAAAATGATTTGGAAAATGAACAAATGGTTAGCATTCCCTATGCGTCTGCTGTAGGCAGTTTAATGCATGCTCTAATTTGTACACGACCTGACATTGCATTTGCAGTTGGGATGCTTGGAAGATACCAAAGTAATCCAGGAATCGAACATTGGAAGGCTGCAAAGAAAATCATAAGGTACTTAAAGGGAACCAAGGACTACATGCTTACTTACAAGCATGTTGACTGTCTTGAGGTGGTTGGATATTCAGACTCGAATTTTGCTGGTTGTCAAGATTCCAAAAAATCCACTTTAGGATATGTATATCTGCTAGCAGGCGGTGCTGTTTCATGGAAGAGTGCCAAAGAGACGATAATTGCATCGTCAACAATGGAAGCAGAGTTTATAGCATGCTTTGAAGCAACCTCACAGGCTATTTGGTTAAGGAATTTTATCATAGGGTTTCGAATTGTGGATTCAATTTCTAGGCCATTAAAGGTTTATTGTGATAATTCGGCTGCGGTTTTCTTCTCTAACAACAACAAAAGTGATAGCCGAAGCAAGCATATTAACATAAAGTATCTTGCTGTTCGAGACCGTATTAAGAAACAAGAAGTCAACATTGAGCATATTAGTACCAATATGATGGTTGCAGATCCCATGACCAAAGGTCTTTCTGTAAAGGTGTTTTCAAAACACGTTGAGGGCATGAGACTGATTGGTTAGCTCAATAATTTTTCTAGTTGTTGTTTTATTTTGTTTTGTCATGACATTTTGATTATTATTAGTGAAAAACATCATTTTGTGCACCTAAAGTATTTGTGATACTATGCAGTCCATTGGGACTATTGATCCATAGAGATCATTGGACCCAGAATAACTTATTAGAAGTTATTCATAAAGAATGACACCACATAAAGTTGAGAGTGTGATACAATATAATACATAGAAAGAAATACTTAATTGATTGAGTATCACCGCCATGATTTGTGTATTATAACTCTAAGGTTTGAGTATTTTTATTTAATGGCCATAATCAGTTTGTTAGTTACTCGACAGTCAACAACGTGTGTTATATGTGCCAAGTGGGAGAATGTAAGAATATCCATAAAGTGGTCCATATGCCACATGTTTGTTTTATTTATTTATTTCTTTATATTATATATATTTATTATATATATTTAATTAGTTTAATAGTTAATGGGTAACTAACGTCTATTCACTATCCCATATAATGGTTTCATGGGACCTTACAGCTTTCCTGATGGTAGGAAGTTATAAGGAGTTATACTTGGATATGGGTCCAAGCCTATCTATATATATGTCTGTGATAGCCATTAAACACAGACATTGTTTTGTGAATAGAATAAACTTGAAACTCTGTTCCTTTCATTTTTCCCATATGGTTTTGTAAAAGTGTTTTGTGAATGGGTTTTGTTTATACATTCAAGATTTGACAATTCAAGGATAAAGATTCAAATGCTTGAACATCATGGCAGGAGATATTTTTCTTTCTGAATTAAAATTATTTTAATTCTCACAAGATATAGAGTTTGCCCCCAAGAAAATAAAAGATTAGAGAGAGAGAGAGAGAGAGAGAGAAAGAGAGAAAGAGAGAGAAAGAGAAGCGATTGGGTGCTCTTTGGAGAAGCTGGTAAAAAGCCAGCTGCTAACATTTTATCATTTTTTATCACATCACCTCTTACATAACTTATTCACATAAAAAACAAAATAAGTTTAAAAAGTCAAAAAAATTAATTTTTAACCAACTCCGAGTACTAGAAATCAATTATAATCGAAACAAAAGCCATCATGTCCGGGACACTGAGAGGGAAGTGGGGGATTCCAAAAAAATAAGCTAATCTTGTCTATATATAAATGAATGGATCCTAACGGTATAAATTGAAATAAAAATGTTAAAAACAATCTTTGAGATGCGTAAAAAAAATGTATAAAAATTAATAAAAATATTTTGGACTTTGTAAAAAAAATAGATTAAGGTTATAAATATTTTAACCTTTTAAATTTATTATTGACATCCTTCAAAATTAGGGAGAATTACTATTCAGTGGTAATATTATAAAATTATTATATATTTATAAATAATAAAAATATATATATATAATTTTAATTATTAATATTTATAAAGTTTACCACTTATTTGTAATTATTTTTCTAAATACTCAATGAATTGAAATTTCTCCTTAAAATTATCATTAGCAAGATTCAAATTCAAAACCCTAACCTATTTAGAATTGCAAAAACTCTAACCCAAATAAGGACCGGATGTAAACTTAACCCTTCTTAAATATATTTAATCCATTTTTTTAAAAAAAAATCTAAGAACGTATTCTCGAAAGGAGGAGGATTCCCTTTGGTCGAAAATCTGGACTAGAGAGGGCTATTTGGGATCGTGGGATGATTCGAACAGTTCATTTTATTAGGTATTTCATTCCAAAAAAATTAGGTCAATCCAATAATTATAAATTATTTAATTTACTGGATTTTTCACTAAAAAAATATACGATAATTGTGTTTTTAAAAAATAAATCATATATTTTTTTTTTGATGACAAAGTAACAAATTGAACGAGAAAATCCTCTTCCTTTTTAAAATTTATGCCAAACAAGAATGCTCTCTATATATTCCACCGTAGACGAGATGCTTCCTCAACTCCAAAGTGTTTTTGGTTTTTTTTTTTTTTTTTTTTTTTGAACGCCCTCAACTCCAAAGTTCACCCATAAGCATTTGTTTGGCAAAGTTTATTTGCATCTTAAAAAAAAAATTTAAAATGACTATTTAAATAAATATCTCAAACCTAACTTAAAAAATGTTGGTTTTTAAACCTTATTTTTTAGGGAAAATTGGTCTAAGGTCCCTCTTCTACTTTTGATAGGAGGAAAGGTCCAAAATAATATATTTTAATGGCTAAGGTCCATGAAATTTATTTTAGATTATAAAGTACCTAAATTACCCTTCCTATATAACATAAATTTGTTTGAATATAATATTGTTGACTTAACTGATAGAATTTGGAAACCGAATTCGCAGGGGAGATTTCTTCGGAGTTTTCGTCGGAGATTTCAGTGGAGATTTGATGGTGAGATTTCGTCGTGATTTGAGTGGAGTTTGACGAGAAAGATTGCTACGATCGTGTTGATTTCGTCGGAGTTCTGGTCGGAGATTTCAGTGGAGATTTCATGGTGAGATTTCGTCGAGATTTGAGTGGAGTTTGACGAGAAAGATTTCTGCGATCGGGTTGATTTCACGGAGAGTTCGTCGGAGTTTTGATTCTTTGTTTTGAATCAATTTCAAGGAGTGTGACAAAGGTATTGATCGCGTATGTTTTTGAGTGGAGTTGAATCAGGTTTGTTTTCGATTTTAGTTTCTGTGATTTTTTTTTTATCACCTTGAAGGCGAATATCAGTTTGTAGATGTGTCTTTGGACTTTTATTTTATGAATGCAGACAACGTTAGACAGAGGCAATTGAATACAGACAAATTTTTATTTTATGAATAGAGAAAATTATAATTTTCAGTAATTTATCTGGACTTTTATGTTGTTTTTGTGAAGTGTTTGTATGTTAAACAATTTTTTCCAGTTTTGTGGATGTGAACATCAGTTTTGTTCTGTTTTTTTAAACCAGAGAAATTTCATTTTCTGCATTTTTGTTTTTGTAGTCCAGAGAAAATTATAAGTGCATGTGGACATATTATTAGAAGTTTCTAATGCAGATAGAATATGAGAAAGTGAATGTAAGTTCACAAATTTTTCTGGACTTGTATTTGTAGTTCAGAGAAAATTGTAAGTTTGTTACCTTCAGCTTTGTAAATTTCTATGATTGTAAATTTCTCCGACTTGGATTTTTTGTATGATTGTTTTAAATAGTTAGTAGTAATTTTATTTGTTATTCATTGAGTTTCTGTGATTTTGTTTTTTATTATCTTGAAGGTGAATATCAGTTTGTAGATGTCTGTGGTGTTTTAATTTAAGTTCGTGAGAAAATTATTATTTTTAGAAATTTCTCCGAATTTTATGTTGTTCTTGTGAAGTGTTTCTATGTTAACTAAATTATTTTTCTTGTTTTTGTTTCGATTTCAATGGACGGCAAAGGTTGTTGTTGTGTAAATATGGGAATGATACTATTGTCATTAATGTTTCTTGTGAATTGAATTTTGAGGAATTGGTTGGAATTTTGTGTAAAACATGGGAGAATTTGAAACCTGAGAGTATGTGTATTTCATATTCTATTTTGGGCCATCCAAATTGTATGGTTCGAAATAATATTGATTTTTTGAATATGTTGAGGATTGTTTGTGCACGCGGTGTTGATATAGTTGATGTTTCAGTTACTAGATGTGGTACTTCTGATGAAGAAGATGAAGTGGGGTGTAATTGGGTAGATGTTGTGGATGGTGAGTGTGACAGGCTGGTGGATATTGAAAGGAATTCACTCTCTAAGTTTTGTTCTCACCAAGAAAAGGTGTTATTGTCGGCTCGTTGGCGGAATAATATTACGAGTGTTGGACAAAAGTTTGAGGGTGGTGTGGTTGAGTTCCGTAGCTTTTTGTGCAAGTACGCTATTGAGGTTGGTTTTCAGTTTACGTATGTTAAAAATGACAAGCTGAGGGTTACGGCAGAATGTGCATATAAGGAATCAAGGGGATGTATGTGGCGTGTACATGCTTCTGTTGAAAAAACAAATGGGTTCTTCTACATAAGGACTTTGAACAATGAACATACGTGTGGTGTGGCGGTTCGTACGAGTAAACATTCGAGGATGACTTCCAGCTTAGTTTCTGGGCTGATAGTTGACGAGGTAAGTGCAAAACCTTTAACTCGTCCAGTGGATGTTGTGAAAGAAATGAAAGACAAGTATGGGGTCTCAATCAGTTATAACTGTGGTTGGTTGGGTGTTGAAAAAGCAAAACGTACTACATATGGGGATTCTTGTTTGTCATTTGATCAATTACGGTGGTATTTTGATGAGGCATTGAAGAACAATCCAGGTAGTCGTTTTGAGTTAGATTTTGAAGACAACAAGCGTTTCAAAAGAGTGTTTGTGGCTTTTCATGCATGCACAGCTGGTTTCAAATATTGTCGGTCATTGCTTTTTCTTGATGGAACATTTTTGAAAGGGCGATACAAAGGAGTTATGCTTGCTGCAACGGCGAAAGATGGGAATGAAGGTAATTGTAAGTATATATAATTTTTATCTAACTATGTGAATTTTCTATATATGTAGGAATCAAAGGAATGTGATTTTTCTTTGACAGTTTGAATTTTCTCTGGTTTTGGCCTGTGTGGATTTTCACTGGATGTTGGTTACTGTGTGAATTTTCTCTGGATTTTGTCATTGTGTGAATTGTATCTGTAGGTGGTCACTGAGTGAATTTGCTGTGGATATTATGATTGTGTGAATTTTCTCTGGATGTTGCCAATGTGTGAATTTTCTCTGGATGTTGCCAATGTGTGAATTTTCTCTAGAGTTGGGCACTAAGTGATTTTTTGTCTGGATGTTGGCAGTGTCAAATTTCTCTGGTTGTTTATTGTTCTAATTTGCTATACATGTGTATATCTGATATGCTTGTTCCTATTTGTTTTGTAGGTTTTTTCCCTGTAGCTTTTGCTGTTGTTGATGCTGAGAATAAAGACAATTGGTGTTGGTTTCTTGAACAATTATGTGGAGTATTGGGATCAGAAAGGGTGATAAGTTTCATATCAGATCGACATTGTGGTATTGTGGAGGGAATTGCTAGGTTTTTCCCTAATCGCTTTCATGGATTTTGTCTTGAACATCTAAAGAGAAATCGAGGATAAGTTGTCATGGGGAAACACAAATTTGGTTAGGGAGACGATTGTGTCCAAGTTTTCGAATGTGCATATGCGCCAACAAAGGCATCATTTCATTTCAAGTTAAATGAATTAAAAGTGAGGAGGAGACATTGTGATTGCTTTCTTGAGAAGTTTACCATATGAAAATTGGAGTGATGCATATTTTATGGGAGACGTTATGGTGAGATGTATTCAAATGTTGCTGAGTCATTCAATTCATGGATACGAGATGCTCGGCACTTGCCAATAACAAATTTGGTGGACATGATACGGTTGCAAATTATGAATATGAGGTCTGATAGGAGGCTGCTCTCTAGTAAATGGAATAAAGTTCTATGTCCTCGTATGGATAGTGTATTGGAGAAGTATTTTTTGGATGGGAGGACATGGAATGTGAGTTTGTCGTCTGATAATGTCTTTGAAGTGCATTGTTTTCCTTCGGTTATGGTTGATCTTGGGTTGAGAACTTGTTCGTGTCGAAAATGGGAAATAAATGGGTATCCATGTCAACATGTCAAGGTTGTAATTTTAGGAGTGGAAGGAATTTGAATTCATTTGTTGAACCATTTTTTCATGCCGATATGTATCGTCAAGCGCATTGCTTTTCGATTGGCCCGCCCAACTGTTGAAAAACCTGTGTGTAGCATTGAAGATGTTATGATTTTACCTCCATTGAGCAAGAGACCAGCTGGGAGGCCGAAGAAGAACAGAATTGCTTCTACTGGAGAGTTTAAAAGGGTGATTAAGTGTAGTCGTTGTGGGAGTATTGGTCACCATAATAAGAGGACATGCAAGGAACCTTTGTTAAATAGTTGAGGATAATACATTTTATTGATTGAATAATACATTTGATGATTAGTTTGTGTATTTTGTTTTGTGAAATTTGTTTTTTAGACAGTGTATATAATAATATCAATGAAATTCATCCAGAGAAATTTTTGCATTGTGTTTGTTGATATATAGTATAGGCATTGGGTTTGTAATACCTATCAAATTTATGCAGAGAAATTTGGTATGGCAGAGAAAATTTTGTGTAATGTGTTTTGAAGCTTCAAATTCATCCATATAGGTTTGACAATGGCAGATAAAAGTACTGTGTGGATTTTGTTTTTTGAATTTGATAATCGCTTTGTACTAACACAGTGCATTATAGATTGCATGATCATATAGGCACCTTCTTTGGCATGATACGAGTTAAATTTCACTGTGAATTTGTGGTAACTTCATGTCAGTCATTTCAAGAAATGTGCATACCAGACAGAGCATACACAAAATTATTGCAGTGTGTACAACCAAAAACAAAATCATGCTTTTTTGAAATTTCTTCGAGTTAAGAATTTCTCGACCAGGAAGAATTTATCTAGAATGAATTCAACTCATAAATTTTGCTCAAAGCCGAGAAATTTTCCTCACCAACCCGTAGAAATTCACAAATCGAAATTTCAAATTCATCCAAAGGAAATTTTATAGTAGCGTATAAAATTATCGTCGCTTTTGTGTTTTGTTGAGTTTGATGATTGTTTGGTAACAACACAAAGGATTACATTACTGATCATATAGGCATCCCGTTGGGACTTTACGTGTTAAATTTCTCTGAATTCTGGTAATATGATACCAGAGAAATTTGTGCAGACAATTTTCCCTGTGGGATTGTGTTGACAATCACAATAAATATATATATATATATATATATTTAACCATCGATAGGTATGAAATTGACATTAGTTGAAATAAAAAAAAAATGAAATTTACATTAGTCAAGAAATGATGTATATGGATAAGTCAAGCATCAGTATTCCTTCGATGTGTCAACAAAAAACTGAACGGTTAATACTGTGTGGATATATACATATATGTGAGACAATTTTCTCTGTCTGGCTATGTACATTGTCTTCCTTTCACTAGTTTCACTATTACATGTCTGGTTGTTCTGGAGGTATTTCAATTGGTTCACCCATGATCGCCAATATCGCTGACAAATCTCTATCGCTCGCCTCATCAACTCGATCTCTTGTGTGGACAATTTGGAGCTGATTGGTTCATGCTTGCTATATTGTTTCATGATATAGCGTATAAAGAGGCCACAATCAAGACGCATACAAATTATAGGAAAGGTTAGTTTTAAGAAACATGCAAATCGAGTATCTTATTTATAGATGTATGAAACTTACGAATCACTTTCTTGTTGGGGAGCATTGTTGACATACTCAAAGTCGTAACTTGTGTTTTGTGAGTTTATCAACTTGAAAGAGGGTTGTGATTGAGCCGTCTCTTTCAAGGCAATCTTTCAAAAATTCTCCACATATTCTTGCAAGAAAATGATTTTTAAATAATGAGAAATTTCTGAGACAAATCAATGGGATTGTATGAAAATTATCATCACATAAAGATTATGATGGATCAGAGAAATTTGCACTGGTTACCAATTGTTTTGCATCTTTGACGTATTTGTCTTCTGCATCATCCCTCCTTGGTCTCAGTGAGTTGTAGAACCTCCATAAACTGTCTTGTTTGTCTAGGACAAGCAAGGTCCAGTGATTTCCAGCTGTGGACTTCTCATTACCTCCAGTGTTTATTGGGAAATGGAGGAACCTGTAGTTCCTCCAAGCTGTTTCAATATGTTTGTCAAATAAGGACACTAGAAAAGATTGATTTTCTGTCATCCTGATGAAATTACGTTCGTGAGAAAATCCAAAAATGGTTATGTTCGAGAAAATCCAAGAAGTATCTTAAGAAGAGAAAGTAGTAAGTACATTCCAGAGAAAATCAAATAAAATAGTAGTAACATACTAAGCCCATGGATGTGAAAAAAAATGAGGTTGGTTGTTGTGTTTCTCTCATTTGGTCAGCCAAAAGTATCTCCCCATAACCGTCAATGACCTGAAAAATATGATTTGTAATTGAAAATATTGGTTTATAAAGGCAGAGAAATTTTGATGAAAGGGAAAGACTTACATTGTTGGCAATTTCTTTTTGTTTTATTAGGTTTCCAATGTCTTCAAAGGTAATGAGGTTCAACTCACTTGTCCAAATTAATGCCCTACAAGACAAGTTTGTGGAAATTAAATTGTTGTTCATGCAATATAAGTTTGTAATTTGTTGTTTGTTATCTTCTATTTTGTTTGTTGTACTTACTCAAGTCCAGAGATGTTTGATATGTGCTGCAACATATCTTTTACGTGCTCTTTTATCAATTTTGAAATCGGAAGAGTTTGTGGAAACACCCAAGATTTTCTGATGTTTAGAGGTTGAGGCAAGATGTACGCATCAGCATCAAGCACTTCTTTGTCCTTCGTGCTTTGCTCAGCTTGCTTTGCAGCTTGTGTTGAAGCTCTAGTCACTTTCGCAACTTTTGGATATTGAAATTCTAGATCGTGCTGCTTTTGCTTCCTTTCTTTTGCCTTTAAATTTTTGATCATTTGACGTCAGATCTTTTTTGACTGTAGACAGTGAAAATATTAGTAAAATTGAAATTTCTCTGAAGTAACAGATGATATTTTAATATGTAAATTTATGTGATTCAATATTTTCCAGTTACCATAGACTTTCGTCTTTTGTTTTGGTTGTTCTTTGGGTGCCATTTCTTCTTGTTGGGTTGTTGGTTGTTGTTCAACTTGCATTCCAACTAGGCACAGTGAAAATCAAACAAATCCCAAAAATGGAATAAGAAAATAGACAGAGAAGATGAAATGAGCAGTAGAAATCAATAGAAATAATCGGCAGAACCTAATGTGTTCAGAGAAATATAACTTGCAGGGAAAATTACCAATGTCGAAAATTATAATAAATAGAAATTTCTCGAGTTATCTTGACTCAAGGACTTGGCTTTTTGTGGGTCAAGATTTTCACTGACCTTGTGGTTGAAGTTGTGGTGGTGTTCTGTATGGTTGTGTTGCTAGTTGGACTGAAAGTTCTTGTACTTGTTCATGCAATTTAGCATTTTCTGGTTCAAGCTCTGAATTTGAATTCCTCAACTGTTGAATTGTTTTCATATCATGTTCGTTTTCAAGCTCCAACATCCTTAGTTTCATTTGGATTGTGCTTTTTTCTTGAAGTTCTGAGTTAAGTGATGTCAGGGTTCTTATTGAAATTTCCTTTTGAGCAAGTATTTCCATCCAATTTCTGTCTTCTTCTTGTTTAGATTGAGAAAGTGCCTTCAGCCTTTCACGCAGATCAGCAATTTGTGCGTCCTTTGATTCCTCAAATTGTTGTTGGTCCACTGGCTCAATACGTTCTTCTTGATCACTTTGCTCGTTTTCTTCTTGCTGTTCATCTTCTTCTTCTTCTTCTTCATCTTCTTCTTCTTCATTTTCTTCTTCACTGTCTTCTTTTTTCTGTTGATTCTGTTCTTCTTTTTCTTTCCGCTTCTTGTCGTTTCTTTGTCTTCTTCACTTTCTTCCGGGGCTTCTTCTTCTCCATCGCTTTCACTTTCTTCTCTGCCTTCTTCTTCTCCGCTGCTTGCTTGAGGTTCTTGTCCATTGCTTTCACTTTCTTCTCTGGGTTCTGCTTCTTCATGAGATTTGTCAATTGCTTGACATTACGATGAAGCTAGTAATTCCTCTTGAATTTGACATTTGCTTTTTTGATTCTTTCTTTGTCTTTTTACCAAGACAGAACTCCTCTGATGGGTTTTTGACTAGTTGCTTGTTATCTATCTGTAACAGGAGGCTCTTTTATTAGAGAAATGTTACAAAATTCACTGAGAGAAAAATTAAAATAAGGAAAATAAAATTCATCTAAATGATACTAATGGGAAACAAACTTCAGAGAAAATTGTATGGGCCAGAGAAAATTACAGACAAGGAGTTAATTTTATGAGGCAGAGAAAATTATGAAATGAGCAACATAATTTAGATATCAGAGAAAATCAATCAAGGCATATAAGTTAATGTTTGACTATAATTGTGTCAGAGAAATTTGGATTCCAGAGAAAATTCATTTGAAGGGCAGAAATAAACAGTTTTTATCAAAGATGCAAGGCAAATAAGTAATGGGCCAGAGAAAATTATGAAACAACATAATTTTCAGATATTAGAGAAAAGCAATCAGGGCAAATAAGTTATGGGCCACTGAAAATTATGGAACAACAGAATTCAGATATTAGAGAAAAGCAATCAGGGCATACAAGTTAATGTGTTACAATTGTGGTCAGAGAAATTTGGATTGCAGAGAAAATTGATTACAATGCATAAATGAACAAGTTTGTACCAAAGATGGAAGCATAAATTGAGAATTGAGAAAAAATTGATCTTAAACAATCAATGCACAAGGAGGGAAAAAAGTAGTTGTCAGAGATATTTTGGAATTTCACTGAGATTTTAGGAGCAATAGGAATTAACCTGTCGAGGTGCAAGAGAGTGTAGTGGTGTCTTCTGCAGCTGTTTTGTCAAGGTTTGCAGGTTCCACTTTGCACATCTCGGGAAGTCATTTGTGTTGCTGTGTTCCGAGTCAATGATGGTTGCATGTTCACATATCCAATACTGTGATGAAAATTAAAGTAAATAAAATTTTCTAAATGCACAAATTTGTAAGTATGATAACTGCAAATTTGAATGGATATTATACTTACAAGCAAAGCAATGACACACCCCGTAACTTTTTCTGGGGTTTTGTGCAATGCCATGATAGAATCAATCAATGTTGAGGTGATTGCGTCAGGCCAATCATACTGTTTCATGGATTCAAGAGGTTCGACATACTGTATAAAAACCCAGCCTATCGAATTCCCACTTGTTGCAAAAAATAGTGTCAGACACAAGTACAATGTAACGATGATTGCTACATCTTTGTAGTTAGTTGGTTGCTTCCTTTCATTGCCTTGAGCAAGGCGTTTTATGACAGACCACCACCGTGTGTCCTTTTGGAATCTTCTGCTCAGGAATGCAGATTTTGGCTTCTTGGAGTACCTTAATGACATGGGTCGTTTACCTCCTTTCAAACCGAAAATCAAGGTCATGTCGTTTGTTGTGAAGGTCATGCTCTTCTTACCAACAGTGAATGCTTTTGTTTTCTGATTGTAACATTTGATTATGGCAACTACATCATCATCAGATTTCCTACATTTCTTTGGATCCATTCTTCCACTGGTTAGAGCTTGGATCAAGTACCAGAATGGGGATTTCTGAAGCTCTACAAGTTGTTTTGAATTGAATTTAAGTGTTTGAAAATATGAGACGACAGACGAGAGGTTGGATCGGAATTGAATGGTGTAGTGAGCTCTCTTTCTGTGGAGTTTAGCAGGTTTTTTGCCCCTTGAGGTTGAGTCGGTTGAAGTTGGGGTACTCATGTGGATGCTAGTTGCCTCATCACCTTGTGTGATTCGGAGTGGAGTTTGTGGTGATTTGCTGCTGGTTTTTGATCTTAGATCATAGGAAGACTGAGAGAGTTGTTCTTTCTTGGTTGGTGTTTCCAGTGCTTTGCTGCTGGTGTTTGATCGCAGCTCATAAGAAGACTGAGACAGTTTCTGTTTCTTGCTTGGTGTTTCTGGTGTTTCGGTGCTTTTACGTTTTGCCATTGCTAGACAATGATTAAAACATAAAGATTTCAACATTAAATCCCAGTGAAAATTGAACATCCCAGAGAAAATTGGACATGTCAGAGAAAATTACAGATGACGTAGAAAATTACAGATAAGAGAAAGTGTAAGATGTCAGAGAAAATTACAGATGAGGTAGAAAATTACAGATAAGAGAAAGTGTAAGATGTCAGAGAAAATTACAGATTAGGTAGAAAATTACAGATAAGAGAAAGTGTAAGATGTCAGAGAAAATTACAAATGATGGAAAATTACAGAAAATTGGACATGCCAGAAGAAATTGGACATCAAAAATTAAATGTCAGAGAAAATCAACAAAGCATCATAAACATGGGATAGAAATTTTCAATAATTCTTAAAATTACATATAGAAGTAAACATACCAGAGAAAATGAATGACAGAGAAAAGTAAACATGGCAAGGCAAAGAAAATTTCCATTCCACAATTAGCTAGATAAAATAAATAAAGTATTGTAAACAATCCAGTGAAAATTACACCACATTGAAACCAAGAATTGAACAAAATAAACATACCAGAGATAAATACACATTCGGAGGAAATTACACATTCTTGAGTACATTTCCATTCCAGAGAAAATTTAAATTCATAATATTGAAATGCGGAGAAATTTACATACACAACCAGAGGAAGTTAACCATGATAGAGATACACAAGGGGAGGAAAGTGATGTGATGTTTGTCAGAGAAAATTATGAATACAGACAAACTTAGACAGAGCAAGAAAGTAATAAACATTCCAGAGAAAAATACATATTCCAGAGAAATTTTCAAAGCAGAGAAATTCATAGACAAAATCGCAGAAAAATGTTCAAAAATAAGATAAAAACACAGAGAAATAACTTTTTTTTCAAAATACACATGTCAGAGAAGAAACATTCATTCCAGTCCAAAATAAACATGGCATAAAGGGTGATACATTCATTCCAAAATACATATGTCAGATAAGAAACATTCAGTCCAGTCCAAAATACATGTTACAGAGAAATGTACAGAAACAAAATTAGAGAAACACCTTCAAAAATTAGATGAAAACACAGGAAATTGGTTTTTCCAAAATAAACATGGCATAGAAAACTGAAAGAAGAAACATACATCAAGCAAAAATCAGAGAAATTCAAATGCCAGAGAAATTTGCAGAAATAATCACACAAACATGTTCAAGAATAAGTTCAAAACACACAGAAATAACTTTTTCCAAATTCAGGTAGCTTTTTAAAACGAATGTGAAACCCTAATTTATGGAAGTTTAATATAAAATGCAATTAACTCTGTTTCCAGAGAAAATCTAGTTGTGTTGTAGAAAAACTTACCAGAGTTAGGATGAAACTTTGAATGAGGAGCTGAGATGGCCTGAGTTGAAGATGCGACGTCACGAAGGTGGACGGAGATGACGATGAGCAGCGAAAATGAAGCTCTAAGGAAGGTCAGAGAAATTTGTGAGGAAGGAATGGGATTGATTTGTGCAGAAGAGAACGAAGCTCGAATATCGATCGTGAAGATGATGTTGAAACCCTAAATTTGCTGTTCTTGTGTTCGTGAAAATGGTGGATGCTTGGAATGAACTCAGACGTCGGAAGTAGTATCGTTTCTGTGTTGATTTCGGCGAGGGTATTTTGGTCCAAAAGAATAATTAAAAACGCGCGCCAAGTAGCTCAGGGACCTCATACATCACTATTTTTTTGGGTGTCCTTTAGCCTCTAAATTAGTATTATTAGGGAGCTGTAAAAAAATTCCCCTATTTTTTACAAACATCTTAATTTTTCAAAAAAAAATAAGTATTAAAATTTTAATTTAAAACTAAATAAGTTATAAATTGGTTTTGCCAAGCAATTTTAGCATATCAACTACTTTTTCACCACATTTGTATTCCGTTGCTCTCTCTCTCTCTCTCTCTCAATGAACATTGCTGTAGTAAGTTGATGCTTTTCTCGATCTCTAAGATTGAAAATGCTGTAGGTGTATTGAAACAAACCAAAAGTTTATTCCCACAAGCAAAAAGAATGTAACGAATGTGCATTGATAAAAAAGTGTAAGAAACCTCAAGTTCATGATAAGATCTTTAGATGACAAAAAGGCATGATGAAAAAGTTTCTTTAATTTGGAATTATAATTGTAATACGTAATGAATAAAGTAATTTATGTAAATCTCGCATTTCAATCAGATTCGATTTATATATTGGAGTAATTCATCTATTCATAATTAAGTAAATATAAAGTATCGGCATGATTTTATTTTGATTTCCATAATTTTATTCCAGTTTAATTTTAATGTAGTCTTGCTACAAGTATTTATTTAATAAAAACATTCAGTGTATTTGGTTTTAATTTTCTGAATTCTATTTTTTAGAAATTGAGTTTTTTATTTTTCGTGTTTTTTTGTTTTTAATTAATATTTTTAAAATTTTTTTGCTTTTTTAGATGCACCTTACTTAGATGTATCTAAAAATTAAAATATTTGTAAAAAATCAATAAATACCCAAGAATACAAAAAATATACTGAACTCTCATATTTTTTTTGTATTTTTTATATTTAGTGAATTTTCTAAAGATTTTTTTCACAAATATTATACTTTTTAAGTGTATTTATTTTTGGTGTATCTAAAAATTTAAAAAATTTCTTAGGATATTAAAAAAAGTCAATGAAACCAAAAACATACAGAAAATAAAAAAATTTAATTTTCTGAAAAGTAAATCCTAAAAATCCAAACCAAACAAACTAATTATTATTCAAGTTCAAAAACTATGTTCAATTTTCAAGTCCAATAATATGGCAATCAATTAGATATTTAAGATAATACTCTCTCTCATATTTTTTTCTAATCATCAACCAATCATATCACTTACACGTCATTAGATTTATAAAATGAGTCTAAAAAGTGGATTTGTGCATCATTCTTCATTTAATAAAGTAGTTTTCATCCCTCCCCAAAAAACAAAGTATTGCTATTCAAGATATAAAAAATTAAAAAATTATACCCAATTTTTAAGTCCAGTAATGTGGTAATTAATTAGGATATTAACTAGTGATGTGACATAATTTTAGAGATTTTGGATATTTGTAATTTAATTAATAGGTGTGGTCAGTAATAATGACATAATATTAGTTAGTATATTAGTTAGTACATTAATTGGTACATGTAGCACCACCGAAATGATATACAAGTCTACTTTTAGACCCTTTGTATAGACGATATGATGTGTAAGTTATATGATTTGTTGATGATTAAAAAAGATGTGAGAGAGTGTGTTATCTTTAATATACTAATTGGTTGTCACATCACTATGCTTCAAAATTGGGTCTAATTTTTTTGTTTTAAATAGCAATGCTCTTAGGATGTGTTTATTTGGACAGACTGGATAAGGGAGATTAGAATCCATTGGACTTGAATCTTGAGACTAAAATCTCTCGGACTATTTGGTTGGATTGGATGTGTAGCCTATGTTTGTTTTCTCGTCGGATTAGATGTCTGGGAATGACTATTTTATTGAATCTAATGTTTGATTGGATTGACTAGATAAGGAAAAATGTTTAAAAGACTATTTTACCCATGTAATTTATAATTTATATTTTTTTAATATATAATTTTAAATTTGTAATCTATAATTTTTAATTTTTAATTTAACAACTCTAAAAAAAATTAATTTATAAGGCCATAATTTTTAATTTTTTATTTTTAATTAAATTTAATTTATAATTTATAATTTATATTTTTTATTTAATATATAATTTATAATTTATAACTTATAAATGTTCAAAACACTAGGGGAAAATATAATAACAACACTAAAAAAAATTAATTTAAAATATTTTTATTTTTTATTTTTTATCATTTAATTTAACAACACTAAAAAATTTTAATTTTTAATTCATTATTTTTAATTAAATTTAATTTATAATTTATAAATGTTCAAAGACTATTTTACCCTTTTTAAATTGTTTACTAAGTAATAGCATGAGGATAAAATAGATATTTCATATATTAATCCCATGAGATACCAATCCCCTATAAATAATCACCCCCCCCCCCGAATTATTTAGTCCCTCATATGAGGGATATAGAGTCCGACCGAACTCCATGTCCGGCGGACTAAAGTTGCACCAAACGATGGACATCTCCCTTTCAATGGATTCAATGTTTAGTGTCCCCCCCCCTCCCAAAAAAAAAAAAAAATCCCTCCAAAAAAACGCCCCCTTAAAGATAACACTCTCTCTCATATTTTCTCTAATTATCAACCAATCATATCACTTACACATCATTAAATTTGTAAAATTAGTTTTAAAAAGTTGATTTATATATCATTTTTCAAAAAAAAAATAATAATAATAAATTACACCACTTCTTTCAATAGTTTCTTGATCTCTAAGATTGAAAATGATTTAGACCAAAAGTTTATTCCGACAAGCTTAAAGAATGTAGGGAATGTGCATTGTTTAACTAAAATCCAAGAAACATAAAGTTCATATAATTTACTTTATATGACATTTACGCATGATCAAAAGCTTCTTCAATTTGGAAATGGAATTGTATAGTAGACTCTTTATAAATACTGAGCTTTATGGTCTTTAGCCAAGGCCTAGATAGATACACAACAATACTAAATGAAAGAAAAGAAAAAGAAAAGAAAAGAGAAGAGAGAAAGTTCAATGCTCCCCATTATTACCTTTTACCTTCTTGTCCGTGATTCTTTGTATCTCCAATCTTGATTCAACAATTAGAATGCCATGGCCAGTTCAAGAGTATTACAATTTTGGATACCATAATCTGCTAGAGTTTGATGGCCTTGGAGCGACTTCCCAATAAACATGAGACGTAGACAATCAGTAGTAAAACTCAGCTTTTTCCTAACTTTGTTCATGACACTGTCAATTGTATCAAATTTCTCCACATCAACTACTACGGTTCGTTCCCGTGTCTTGATAAATATCTGCATGGGGGAAACCACTTGAATTGTGCAATCCTCCTCAATGTTGTAGTAAAAGAGTCCGAGAGTCCTCAAGCTTGTTTTGATTATAGATCAGGATTTGATGGTCTATGGGGAGATCCACCATGCTTGCGATCATAGCTCTCAAAACATGTACAGTATACCAAATTTTCACACTAAACTTTATACTTTTTCGCCAAGGCATAGATACAATGATTTGCTTCACATCTCCTTCGGAACAATCAACCAAATTGAGGGTAGACCCTTCTTCGATGCCATAACAATGAAGAATCAAGTGACTATCCTCAAGTACTTTCCCAGCAAAAATGAATCTCTGCGAATCTGGAGGGATGCAAAACTTGTCATGAATCATGTATTTGACATGGTGAATATTGTCCGATCCTGACACCTCAAGTTCTAGTGTTTTCTTATCTTGAATTGTGCGTCGATATAGATCAGAATTGAGGAATTTACCATGAAAAGGGTTGATTTCTCTTTGATGCCACAGTCAGCTAAAGTTTTGGAGTCTTTCAATGGCACTGCCTTGTAAACTAGCTCAAGATGATCATGCAACCTTCCTTCTGTGCCTTGAATCAAATTCTTCACATCAATGACTGCATACCAAGCTCTCACTTCAAGTGGTACAAATTCTTGATTTTTCTTGCAAATATAGACTTGCATTGCACTTCTCGGGCATAAGTCCATGTCAAGAGTAGATTTTTCCCCAATGCCACAAGCCGAAAGTGTGTCTTCATCCTTCAATGGCTCTCCATCATGGGTCAGTGTTTGTTGCTGAAGTGGTATCCCCTTCTTTTCTGAAATCAAGGCCTTCCCATTTGCAACAAGATCCCACTTTTTTACCTTTAGTGAAACCATCTTACCAATGGGACGTATCCTAATGAATATATCCATCAAAGGACAAACTAGATGTATAATCGGATCCATTTTGAGGTCATATTTGGCCAAAGTGTGGGAGTTCACAAGTCTTTTTCTGGCATGAATTAGAATTTGCTCCACGCTCTGGATCATGGCCTTGATGTCTCGAACAGTATGCCAACCTTTTACTTCAAGAGGGATTGTTTTTCGTGCCACATTTACAAATATTTGCAGCTCCTCTGTTGGTTTGACAAACAATTGAAAGGTGGAATTTTTTGGGATGTCTAGGTCTACAAGTTTCTGGGTATCATTAAGTTGTTTTGCACCATAGTAAAGTATATGAAGATCTTGTCGAATTCGTTCCTCAACCTCAATGACGTTCTTGATGTTCAGAACTGTATCAGACATATTCAGCTGGAAGTGTAATTGTTTTGCCACTTGAAGGCATCTCAATGAATACTTGAAACACCACTGCACCATGGAGGACCATGTGAAGGGTAGACCCCTTGACGATATCATTATTACACAATGTATGACCATCTTCAAGGCGATTTCAAGCAGAAAATATCTCTTGAAGGTTTGGTGGAATACCATAATGATCTTGGATTTTAAGCTTAACATCATCAATTGTGTTGCAGCTCTTTACCTTCAAAAGTAGTGTTTCAGGAATCTTCAAGAAGACCTCTATCTACAGCAGTAAAAGAAAATTGAGAGGAAAAAAAGAAGAAAAGTTAAGGATAAACTGTTAGTCATAGCTCAAGTTGGAGACTTGCAAATATTTCAAGGAAATTCTTGAAGTCTTTAATTTGTTGAAAAGTCTTTAACCCCAAAAAAGTTTTTAAGTGTGAAGATTTGTGAATGTGTAAGTACTCATGCATATACGTGTGAAGGTTTGTGTTGAATGTTGATTAAGACTCAAGTTCAGGGGTTCTTAGTGCAATTGACCCTCTCAACTATAAAAACAACACAAGTATCTCGTTTTTATGAAGTGATATTCTCTAATAATTGATTGGGTACCTTTCAGTTTTATTATAATGACTAAACTGAAAAAGTATACAGAAGCATTAGGCCTAATTGATGGATTGTTTCATTTTTTGGTTTGTGTTTGTTGTGGTAATTACATTACATCTAAAAAATTTGTAATTTCTTTTAAATTATTAATAACTAAAAAACAGAAAGCAAATAAATAATTGGCAGCAAAAAAAAATAAAAAAACTAAAAATAATAATAAGAAAGCAAATAAATAAATAAACATGGAGTTGGGGACAACAATAATAAACCAGGCAAATAAATAAATAAACATAGGGGTTGGGATTCTCTTCCCCTGCTTGCCATGTATTTTGTTTTCGTTCTTAATAAAAAAAAAAAAGTAGTTAAATTACATTGACCTTCCTCAAAGATCGGAGAAAATGTAGTAAATTTTATAAATTTGATATAGTTGCACTAATCTCTCTTTTAGTAAAATTAAAAGAGACCGAAACTAATACAGATGATATAAAAATATAAAGATAAAAGAGATGCCAACGTTATTTTTTTATTCATACGACCAACAAATTTTTTATGAAAAGAAAATTTTTATATAAATTACAAATTAAGGGTTGGTTTGGAATGTTCTAAAAAAGTATACTTTTTGACTTATTGGCTTATATGGGTTGGGTTTGGGTTGAGTTTGATGTGATGTGTTAGAGAGGTGATGTGATTTAAATAAGATGATATGACTTAGACCATCTCCAACGGTGAACCAAATCCAGCATCAGATTTAAATTTTGATGAAAAACCTACTTTTTTATGCTCCAACGGTTGCACCAAAGTCATACCAAAATGAGATTTCAGCAAAAAAAACATCAAACTGAGAACGAGACACAGATTTTACCAAATCACTATTACTGACCGTTGAAAGAGGTACATCGGTCAACCAACCGGTTGCCCGGCCGGTTGACCAAACAACGGTCAAAAAGTTCAAACAAAAAAAAAAAAATTATTTTGCCTTGCGGTTGACGGCCGCCAACCACCAACCGATTCAAAGTCGCAAATATGTTCTTTGAGATGAATTGTTTACAGAAACAATTGTTTGAAGAAAGAGATGAATTGTTTGATTGGTGAGATGAATTGTTTAAAGAAACAATTGGTGGAAGAAACAATTGGTGAGAAACAATTGTTTAACAATTGGTGGGTTTCATCATGAATGAATTGTTTACAGAAACAATTGTTTTAAGAAAGAGATGAATTATTTGATTGGTGAGATGAATTGTTTAAAGAAACAATTGTCTAACAATTGGTGGGTTTCATCATTTGAAACAATTGGTTTTCATCATTTTACATCATTTGAAAAAATATTTACGTTTACTGGTCGACCAACCGGTTGACCCACGGGATTTGATACGGGATTTGATGCACCGTTGGAGTGAGTGGTATCAAAGTTGGTGAAATGGGTCATTTTTTACTCAGATTTGGTGAAAAATCTGATTCACCGTTGGAGATGCTCTTAAATAGGATAGTGACTTTTTGACTTTTTGTATTATTTAGTAGATGTCAAACTTGGCCTAAGAGACCCACTGTGATTATTAAGGGACTGAGGGAATCAATTTTTATATTTTAAAAACACCCTCTACCCTATGAAATACGGACACTTCAAAATAGGTGTTGTAGCAGTGTTGGAGATGGGGACACACTGAAGACACATACAGGACACGCCAAATGGAGTCCCTTTAATTTTATTAATTTTTTTGCAAGGGACATGGCTGGGACGTGCCAAATAATTTTATTTTCTTTTTTTGTTGGGAACACTACGGGAACATGCAGGGAACAAGCATGTCCAAATATAGATAATTTATTAATTTTTTAAATATAGTGGTGTTATATATATAATGAATTAATGTTAGCTTTTATTAATTTTGCTTGTTTGGTAACATAATATTAATCTACATAATAAATATATATAAAAATAAATTTTAAAAAAATTTACTATGTCTCCTGTTATATTCGTGTCCCTATTTTTTTGAGATCATCGTATCTTATATCTGTGTTCGTATTTCATAGCATGTACCTCTAATAAGTGCTAACCACTTTTTCTTATTCATAACAGGGTCAAAACTGCTAAGCGAAATGTTTGACGATTAAAATAATAAAAAAATCAATACAAAAAATCAACTCATCTCCTCTGTTTTTTTGGGATGAGCTCCTCTTTCATCTCTACAATATTCTTATGGTCTACAATTTGGACTTCATATCAATGATATGAATTGCCTATCTTGTAGAGCTCGCAAGGTCATTCATATAAAAAATTAATTTCATCGGACATAAACGCAAACAAATCACATTTTATTTTATAAAATGAAAGATAAATAAGATTGTAAATTTAAACCTTTCAATTTATAAAACAAAATACAATTTATTCCCACATATATAGTTGTCCCATAAAACTTTGCATTGGTTCAGATCATCTGTATGCGCTAGGTTAGAGCCACAAGAGGAACAAAAAACTTCAATGTAACAGTGATATCGATGACGTGGTATCATCATCTAATAGTATCTCAGCATTTACCCTCTTAAGCATACGTGGCAAGCTAAAACTAGGTTCATCCCTCCCATATAGGATTTATTTTTTGTTGGTAATCACCATTACATTGAAGATTTACTCCACAAGATGGATATGGAGGAATAAAGTAAATAAAACTTATCCCTATGTTTTACATATCTTTTCATAACAAATTAAAAAAATACTCAAAAGTTAATTCTCTGGTTCTATTTGTTTAGAAATAAACGAAGATAGAAAATAAAAATGATAGAAAGTGAAGTGAGAGAAATTAAAAAATAAATTATTTTTTTGCATGCATTTGAATAGATGCAAAATTTTGTAAGAAAACAATGGAAAAAAAAATATAATCATTGCATAACGGGAGTTGTAGAGAGAACTATGGACAAAAAGAAAAACAAAATAAACTTGGAGTAAATTTGTGGAAAAAAATAATTTTCCTGTATATTTTGCAATAAATTATTAGCCTAACTAACAAGTTAATTTGAGTTGTCTCTATCTAAATAAACACAAATTTTTTTTTTTTTTCACTTTCCTGTATTATCTATCTAACATTTTTAGTACTTTCTATTTAAACAAACATACAAAAAAAAAAAAAATTCTTTTTCTATCACTTTCATGTATTATCTATCTAACCAAATTAAGGATTCTTGATCATTCAAAAATTTAAATACATCTATATATATGAGATACCTCTTCTTCTCGGGAATCCAATGACAGTTGAGACTTTGGAACTCTTTTGTGGGTTGTAGAAGTAGGAGGTAACACATTGTTTGAAGAAGCCATTGATTACATGGAGGAAGTTGAAGCAATTTAAATTTAAAAATCTATTACACATGCACACACTTATGTAGGCATGGAAAGGAAAGTGACTTTTGAGAGGCCTACAAAAATGGTGATTTTATAAATGCGATGGCCTAAACCCTAGAGGAGCCGAGTAGTCTCTAGCTACTACAATGTATCAAGGAGCAATAAAATTGGGGTTAGGTTCTTGGGAAGTTATTGGGTATTGCTGGAGTATGATCACGTAGTACTCTAAAGTATTATAATTAGTAGAGAATATAAGATTTATGATTTTATGTTGAATAATTAAAAAACATGATAGGCATAATGAATAATGATTAGTGAATGAATATGGACACGTGTTGTTCCGGAAATATCCAATAATTTTATTAGATTTGAACTTAAGATAATTTGAAAAATTAGTAGAGTTTATCATAAATCTTATTTTGATTATTGTATAATTCTGAGTATATATTATTTATGAAAAAAATCAATTGATCGTGAACTACAAGTATGTGTAAGGTGAGTTGCAGTTTTTCATTAGTTAGAGATTGAAAATTTTGAAGTGTTTAATCACCTTTGGATTGGATAACACCAATTAAAAATCAAAGTGATTAAAATTTATAAATGAATATGGTCCTATCAAAATTATGAAACTAAATCCATTTCAAATTATGAATCCTCACGAAAGGAAAATAATTAAATCATCCAAACATATGAGTCAACTAATTGAATTAACCTTGGATGCACTGCAAGTCTTTCAAATGACACATCTCAAAATCTTGAATTCATTTAAATTTAAATTTAAATTTAAAATTTGTGTGAACCATATAGGATAAAGTTATCAATAGATCTTAATACTTCGACTTAATTTTCATTAAATTTTATTGAGAATAAATCTTAGTAAAATCGTCGTTAAAAATAATTTGTTTGTGACAATTTTTTATATATGTTGTTAAAATTTGATAATTATTGACTTTTTTTTGTCATGATTTTTATAAATTATCGTTAAAACTTATAATTAGTGACTTTTTTTGTGATGAATTTTTCAAACTGTCGCTGAAATTTGCAAATTAGTGACTTTTTTGGTGACAAATTTTTTAAATTGTCACCAAAACTTGTAATTAGTAACATTTTGTGACAATTTTCAAATTATCGCTAAAAATTAACAATTAATGACGTTTTTAAATAGTATTTGATGAAAAATACTATAAATTTTCACAGAACCTATTGAACAATAATTTCACCTATTAAGACCTACAAGTAAGGCCTTCAAAGTAAAAACACAAAATACTCTTATATTTTCAATAATTTTCCACATAAAATACTTTCTCTTCAAGTAGTCTAGGAGCAAATGAGTTTTTTTAATAGATAATGGTAGGGGTGCAAATTTGGCTTATCTCGGCCCGATCCATTGTTGGGCACACAAGCTCTTACTAAAATTTGGGTCGGACCGGGCGACCCACGAGCCAAAAAATTAGGCCCAGACCTAGGGGGTACTCAGGCCTTAGGCAAGCTGGCAGGCTGGGCCTTAGGTCGGGCTAGTGGGCCTGGGCTTAGGCTAGGCTTGACCATTTTTATAAAAAAAATTCCATCGAGATCTTCTTTGTTTTCTACAAAAAATGGCACTAGGCCTTGAGCGGGCCTAACAAGCCGGGCTTTGAAACAAACTGTCTAGGCCCAGGGTCTCAAGCTCTGGCCTGGCTGGGCCGCAATTGGGCTTCGGGTGATCCGCGGGCCAATAGGCCAAATTTACACCCCTCAACAAGGGTATTAGTAGGATTATTTTTATTATTTGAGAAAATTTTGAATAATTTAAAAAACAAACAAACAAGCTAACATCAAATATTTGTTCATTATAGGATATAGGATGTTTTTAGAAAAATTACACAAAGATAAAAGTTACTCTAAAAAATTATAAATCAATTGAGAAATTACAAAGACATGAAATCAACCATTAAAACGGCGAAAATATCCCACCCTTAATACCACATCAAAAAATACAGAAAAAGGATTTCCTCCAATTTAATATACAATTATTTTAGTCAAAGTGCGCACAAATTAATTCGAATACCCAGTTCAAAAAATCAGATAGAGAGAGATCTCGGACAATGAAGTACCATTTCCCTCCCTTTTTTCCTATTTTACAAATCAAGTTCAATGTCTTGTGTAAATTTGTCAGGATTTAGATACAATTTATCATAATGCTAATTACATAAAAGTCTTGCTATAGAGGTATTGTACCTTTTTTATGGTACTAACTTTCATACAAAATATAAAACATTTTTGAACTTCTTAACATATGTACTAAGAACACAAATTAACAAAATCCTCATAAAAATTCCTTAGTCCGGTGTAAATATTACACATTAACATTTATTTAGAGCAAACAAATATACAAACAAAAAAGAAAATGGCAAAAAAAGAATTCCACAATTGAATGCCACAAGGGAATCAAGCTTGTGGCATCATTAGCCTAACTAATAAGTTAATTTGAGTTGTCTCTATCTAAATAAACACAATTTTTTTTGAGTTGTCTCTATCTAAATAAACACAATTTTTATTTTTATTTTTTTTTTTTTTTCATTTTCCAGTATTATCTATATAACCTTTTTAGTACTTTCTATCTAAACAAACATATAAAAAAAAAAAAAAAAAAAATTTCTTTTTCTATCATTTTCATGTATTATCTATCTAACCAAACTAAGGATTCTTAATCATTCAAAAATTTAAATACATATCTATCTATATATTAAGGAAAAGGGTCTTTTAAAACCCAAGGCTTGTGGAACCTCCAACATGCCAATCCTAATTTCTTGATTTTTTAATTATTTTTTTAAAAAAAATTGACTTGGTGATTGGTGATTGGTTCAAAGATTGTAATAATTACACTATTGATTACAATAAATTCAAATATTGTAATAATTACACTATTAATTACAATAAACACTTAATTTATAATAATTACACTTATTAAATGAATAACGCAATAAATTAAATCCTAATTTTATTACTTTTTGCTTCCAAAAAAAAAACTAAAAAACTAAAAAAAAATATTTAAAGTTTATCTAAATAAACTTTAAATCAATAAAACTCACATGTCTATCATATATCTAACTCACATCATAACTTACCTAAATAATAATAATTAAAAACAAATGGAAACCACAGATAAATTAAATTTTTTAAAAAAAGATACCCACAACTTCATCTTAAATAAATTGAAAAAAATACCCGAATAGAAACCACACAAAAATAAAAATAAAAATAAAAAGATTTATCTATCTATCTATCTATCTATCTATATCTATACTTACTATATATTAAGCAAAAAGGAATTTTTAACCCCCAAGGCCTATGGAAGCTTCAATATCTCAATCTGAATCTTTAAAATTTTTTATTTAAAAAAGAAAAATCACTCAGCATTTATTGATTTGGTCAAAATCCCTTAATTAGCATTTATTAACTTTTTTCAATCCACATATCTTTCCACATGCCTGCAATTATTGATTTGATCAAAATCCCCTGATCAGCATTTCAAATCCCCTTATACAAATAATTATAGATACAATTCGTGTACAGTTACTGCAGTACCCTTTTCAACTTCCCCCAATCTATATATTAAGGAAAATGGTCTTTTAAAACCCAAGGCTTGTGGAACCTCCAACATGCCAATCCTAATTTCCTGATTTTTTAATTATTTTTTTTAAAAAAATTGACTTAGTGATTGGTGATTGGTTCAAAGATTGTAATAATTACACTATTGATTACAATAAACACATAATTTATAATAATTACACTTATTAAATGAATAACGCAATAAATGAAATCCTAATTTTATTACTTTTTGCTTCCCCAAGAGACCCATGTAATTATTGTGTAAATGCCTCTTAAATAAATAAATAAACACTTATTAAATTCTTTCAAACTCCTCAGTCAAACCCCATGTATTTAATTTATATATTATGTAATTATTGTGTAAATGCCTCTTAAATAAATAAATAAACACTTATTAAATTCTTTCAAACTTCTCAGTCAAATCCCATGTATTAATTTATATATTTAATTTATATATTAAAAAAAATAAAAACAAATATAAATATCTATAATTATCCCGTGCATAGCACGGGTGATAGGCTAGTACTATATATTAAGCAAAAGGGTGTTTTAACCCTCAAGGCCTGTGAAAGCTCTAATATGACAATCCTAATTTCTTGATTTTTTTTTTTTTTTTTTTTAAATTAACTTGGTGATTGGTTCAAAGATTATAATAATTACATTGACACCATCATTACATGGATCTCTTGAGGAAGCAAAAGTGGTGGCGTGTAAATTAAGAGCCATAGCCCCCCTCTCTCTCTCTCTCTCTCTCTCTCTCTCTCTCTCATTTCATTTATTGTTTTATTTCCCCACCCTCTATCTCCTTCATTTATCAATAATGTAATTATAATCTTTGAACCAATCACCAAGCAATCCCAATATTATATTGAAAGAATTTAATAAATGGCTCTTAATTTTTTTCTCTTTTAATTTTTTTGTTTTGTTTTTTGGAAAAAAAATAAATAAACACTTATTAAATTCTTTCAAACTCTTCGGTCAAACCCCAGGTATTTACACGCCATTACTTTTTGCATCCCCAAGAGGCCCATGTAATTATTGTGTAAATGGCTCTTAATTTTTTTCCCTCTTAATTTTTTTGTTTTATTTTTTAAAAAATAAATAAATAAACACTTATTAAATTCCTTCAAATCTCAATATTTATTGATTTGGTCAAAATCTCTGATCAGCATTTATTAACTTTTTTCAATCCATATGTCTGTATTTATTGATTTGGTCAAAATCCTTGATTATCCTTGATTAGCATTTAAAATTCCTTTATACAAATAATTATAGATACAGTCCGTGCATAGTTACTACAATAACCTTTTTAATTTCTCCTGTACACTATGGTTAGTAATAAAATTGTTAAATTATTTTTATAAAAAATCTTTAAAAACATAATTTATATATTAAAAAAATTAAAATAAATATAAATATCTAAAATTATTCCGTGCATAGTACGGGTGATAGGCTAGTACATATATATATATATATATATATATGAGATACCTCTTCTTCTCGGGAATCCAATGACATTTGAGACTTGGGAACTCTTTTGTGGGTTGTTGAAGTAGGAGCTAACACACATTGTTTGAAGATGCCATTGATTCCAAGGAGGAAGTTGAAGCAATTTAAATTTAAAAATCTATTAGGTGGATATTTTATATATATATATATATACATGCACTTATGTAGGCATGGAAAGGAAAGTGACCTTTGAGAGGCCTACAAAAATGGTGACTTTATAAATGCGATGGCCTAAACCCTAGAGGAACCGAGTAGTCTCTAGCTATCATGTATCAAGAAGCAATAAAATTAGGGTTAGGTTCTTGGGAAGTTATTGGGTATTGTTGGAGTGGTACTCTAAGATATTATAATTAGTAGAGAATGTAAGATTTATGGTTTTATGTTGAATAATTAAGAAACATGAGAGACATAGTGAATGATGATTAGTGAAGGAGTATGGACACGTGTTGTTCTGAAAATATCTAATAATTTTATTAGATTTGAACTTAAGATCATTTGAAGAGTTAGTAGAGTTTATCATAAATCTTATTTTGATTATTTTAGAATTCTTAGTATATATTATTTATGAAAAAATCAATCGATTGTAAACTACAAGTATGTGTAAGGGGAGTTGCGGTTTTTCATTAGTTAGAGATTGAAAATTTTGAAGTGTTTAATCACCTTTGGATTGGATAACACTAATTAAATTACTTTGATGGATCAAAATCAAAGTGATTAAAATTTATAAATGAATATGGTCCGATCAAAATTATGAAACTAAATCCATTGCAAATCAATGACTTTTATGATAATTTTTTTAGACTGTTATTAAAACTTATAATTAGTAACATTTTGTGACAAAATTTTTAAATTATCGCTGAAAATTAACAATTAGTAACTTTTTTAATAGTATTTGATGAAAAATACCATTAATTCTCACATAACCTATTGAACAATAATTCCATTTATTAAGATCTACATATAAGGCCTGCTAAGTAAAAACACATAATACTCTTATATTATTAAAAAAATTTCCACATAAAATACTCTCTCTTCAAGTAGTCAAGGAGCAAATGAGTTTTTTTACAGACAAAGGTAAGGGTGCAAATTTGGCCTAGCTCGGCCCGATCCACTGTCGGGCTCTCACTAAAATTTGGATCGGACCAAGCCGGCCTACAATCCAAAGGCCTTGGGCAAGCTAGCGGGCTGGGCGTTAGGTCGGGCTAGCGAGCCTAGGCTTAGGCTAGGTTTGACCATTTTTTAATTTTTTTTTCCATCGAAATCTTCTTTTTTTTTTTTCCACAAAAAATGGCACTAGGCCTTGAAGCAGGCCTAGTGGGCTGGGCTTTGAAACAAACAACCTAGGCCCAGGGTCTCAGGCTCTGGCCTGGCCAGGCTATAATTGGGTTTCAGGTGATCTGCGGGCCGATGGATCAAATTTACACCCCTCGACAAGGGTATTAGTAGGATTACTTTTATTATTTGAGAAAAAATTGGAATAATTTAAAAGACAAACAAACAAACTACTATCAAATATTTATTCATTATAAGATATAGGATGTTTTTTAAAAAATTACACAAAAATAAAAGTTGTGATAAAAATTATAAATCAATTGCAAAATTACAAAGACGTAAAATCAACCATTAAAATGATAAAAATATCCCACCCTCAAATTAAGCAATACATAAAAAGAGTTCCTCCGATTTAATATACAATTATATTAGTCAAGGTACGCACAACTTAATTCAAACACCGGTTAAAAAAAAATCAGATAGAGATCAATCTTTATAACCATTTCCCTCCCTTTTTTCCTATTTTACAAATCAAGTTCAATGCCCTGTGTAAATTTATGAGGATTTAGATACAATTTATCAGAATGCTAATTACATAAAAGTCTTGCTAAAGAGTATTGTACATTTTTTATTGTAGTTTCATAAAAAATATAAAACATTTTAAACTTCTTAACATATGTACTAAAAACACAATTTAACAAAATCCTTATATAAAAATTCCTTACTCAGATGTAAATATTACACATTAACATTTATTTAGAGCAAACAAATATACAAACAAAAAGGAAAATGGAAAAAAAAAAAGAATTCCACAATTGAATGCCACAAGGGAATCAAGCTTGCATCAAATTCATATTTCCCAAAATGCAAAATATAAGAAAGCATAAACATACAAAAACAGCACAAAGTATGCCCAAAAATGAGGATATCAGGAATATACAATTTCCCAGAGCAAAAAAAAACTAGCTCTATCGGAGCAAATCTACAACAAATTAAAATAAACCCTAAAAACAAAGACGAGATATATTTCACCCTTCTCCAAGAAAGAGAAACTTGCAAAAAGAATAATAAGCCAGAACATCGTGTATATATATATATTTGCTTGCTAAGATACAAACAGCAATAGCAATGTAGGGATTTTTCCCAATACAATACCGTCTTCCAATTAAATGAAAAAAGTTTTTTTTTTTTACTTCCTCTTGTCTGTCCCAATTGTGAGGAGCTCAAAGCTCCGAAGAGAACCATCATGGGGTTTTGAGGATGTAGCACGTGAAAAGGGCATTCCCCTGGGCTCGGATCCAGCTTGGAACCTTTGGCTAGTGGACAGTCTTCCATTGCCCGAGACCAACCTGCTTGATCGATCTTCAGTGGGCTCAGAAGAGCTCGGTCTGAAACTTGAAATTATACCCCGTTTTGATGTGCTTCCATGCTGAGAGGAAAAAGTGTGGCCTCCCCTCTCAGAATCGAGTTGCTGGTAAAGAAGCAAAAATATTCATTAGAATATATCCCATACATATATTTACAGATTTTGATCTATAATCTTAAGAATTCTAAAGCTCAGTCAAGCACAGCTTTTTTCTCACGAGCTCCTTTGTATGGCATGCATTACATTTCTAACAATTTGTAATTATGTGAACAACATCCTGTATTTTTATTAAATTTATTGATATTAGATTTTGCATTAAATTTACTAATCTATTATTCGGCTTTTACACATTTAAATAAATTTCAATTTATTCAATGCATTTTCAAAATCTTTTTCTGTTTCTATACTAATCAAAACAACACACCAAAGGAAATTTTAATCCTTCATAGCAATTAAATATTTTTATTCAGCAATCTACTCTATTAGACGACATCCGGGTGGTAACCTCAAAAACAACCTGAGTTCAGAAAGGACAGCAGAGGAGAAGTCAAATTCAATGAGCATAATATGATCTACAGCCTCTGGGAGCAAACAGCCAAAATACTCTAGTTTATATTTTATTTCACATATTTATTCATAAATTTTTTTTAAATTGAGAGCATTTTACGCCAGGAATTATATGCAAAAAATAATCAAGAACAAAACCACCATTAGACTACACTAAAAAGAAGCAAACAACGAATAATGGCCAATCAAACAAACAAGAATAAATGAGGAAGGACAAATGTAAAAAAGAAAAAAATAATAATATGAAATTATTTTCTCATAACTTACCACATCCTTGGAAGATGTTATGTCATTTGACACTTTGTGCCTTGAATGATCACCGTAAAAACCACTACCTGATGTGTTTCTTCTACCAAATGCTTCCGCGGCACCTGAGAATTTATCCCGAATCTCTTGCCCCACTGGAATCATAACATAGCCAGCATTTAAATCTATGAGACACAGAACAAATTTCTTTCTCGAACTTTATTTCTTAAACTTAATGGAAGTTTACATAAAATGTCTAAAATACCATTTTTTTTATCAATTTTACTTAACGAAAATAGACAGATGGTTCAGATTGAAAATAAACTAAAAGATTAAGGTTTAAATTGACAAAATTAAAAATGAAGATTTATTTTGTTACAATGGGCCAAACCTTGGGATTTTTTTTGTAATTTCCCCAAATAAGAATTGATATGGTTTATTTTTATAATTTTATTGCTACTAGTGTTTTTGTCAATTTCAGGATATTTACTATATAATGTATTCATTATTACATAAAATTAGAATTTTATTTTATATTAGTTTTTTTGGGAAAACTACAAAAAATGGAAAGATGACAAAATAATTACATTTTAATGGGAATTTTTCTAAAATTACAACACAAGTGGGAATACAAAAAAATACTACAAACACAGAAAATTTTATTTTGAAGACAATTTTACCTCTCCTCTCTCTCTCTCTCTTCTGTCCTCTCTCTTCCTCTTCCCTCCCTCTGCTGCAACTCCCACCCTTCCCTTACCCTCCCCTGCCACTCCCAACCCTTCTCCCCTACCCCATTGCCATCTCCGTCCCTTGCCACAGCCAATCCCATGTCCCCTCCCTTCGCCCCCATCCTCACCTCAATCAGCCATCGCCAATTCCCTGTAACACCCCCACCCTCCACAGCCACTCCCACACCCTCCCCTATCACTCCTTCACCGCTCCATCTCCTTCCTCAAAGCATTGTCACCATCAACAGGTAGAGATAAATCACAAACAAAGCACCAACCTGACACGCCTCCCCACCTTCAGTCGATACCCATCCTAAATCAAAGAAAGATGATTTTGAAGATCTGCCATGGAACCCCAAAATCACAGAGAGAGAGAGAGAGAGGGGGCTTTACTTTTAGCTCGGACAAAAACAAGCTTGAGCTAACACCCCTACCCAGAAAATACCTCCATCTCAACTCTCAAGCTTCTTGCCCCACCCCCTGTTGGAATCTGCATTGCACTTCTAAAATGGTGAGGGTTCAGTGAGGGTTCAGTGACGGTAATGGATTAGGTAAGGTGGGGAGAGGATTAGGGAAGGGTTGGGCGGCATTGAGAAGGGTGAAGGAGGGGGTGGGTGGCATCAGGGGAGGCTAGGGAGGGGCTAAGGGCTGTGAGGGAGCGTGGCATTGGTGGTGATAGCTGGGAAAGGGTAGAGCAAGGGCAATGGGTGGCGGGGAAGGTGAGGTGGGCTGGCAATGGCAGTGGAGATTCTGGTGGTGGTGGTGGTGATGGTGGAGGGTGGGGGAGAGTGGGCGAGGGGTGGTTGGGGCCAAGGGAGGGCTACCAGGGTTGCAGCAGAGCGAAGGAAAATGAAGAGAGAAGAGGGAGGAGAGAAGAGAGAGAAAAAGAGAATTTGTTTTCAAAATAAAATAGGATAAACTATCAATAAGTCCTAGTAAAATTGTCGCTAAAAATAATTTTTTTGTTACGATTTTTTACACGTCGCTAAAAATTGACAATTAATGACTTTTTTTGTCCGTTTTTATAAATTGTCGCTAAAACTTACAATTAGTGACTTTTTCCTGTAACAAATTTTCCAAACTGTAGCTGAAAATTGTAAATTAGTGACCTTTTTTTGTGACAATTTTTTTAAACTGTCGCTAAAACTTATAATTACTGACATTTTTGTGACAATTTTCAAATTGTCGTTGAAAATTAACAATTAGTGATTTTTTTAATAGTATTTAATGAAAAATATCATTAATTATCTTATGACCTATTGGACAATAAGTCCACTTATTAAGACTTATACGTCAGTCCCCAATAAAGTCTTCAATTTGTTTAAAATTGTCTTCCCACATGTAGTGTTAAAAAGCTTCCCACTAAAACGCAATTATTTTGCCATCTTTCCATTTTTCTGTAATTTTCTAGTTTCTGTACTACAGCCGCTTGAGAAAAATTCTCTAGTACTTTACCCCTTGACTGTTAGAAAATTGGCACATGCATACTAGTGCTCATGCTAATTACAGTAGAACACACCTGAAGGCCTTTCCACTCTTTCACCAGATGGTCCAGCATTCAAAACTGGGTTTACCCCTGCCTGCTGAAGTGGACACGAGCAATAGAGTAAGAAACATAAACACAAACACACAAAATGAAGTCAACTTAACAACAAATACAAGCACTCACCCTTTGTCTTGAACTAGAACCGATCTGAGGGTACTTCAATATTGTCCAATCAAATACGTAATCAAACTGATAACCTGCACAAGCAAACCAGTGAACCACATCAAGAAACTGAAGTTTAGAACAGCATTATTGAAGAACATCTATAAATGAATTAACTGATTTAGTGCCTCATTTGGAATGTGTTAACTTCCCCTCTTGGTTTTAATAACATTTCCAAATTTGTTCAATTTAAATTAAGAAAAATGACTTAGACCCCCAGTGGGGGTGCTGGGGGTCTTCCTTGATTGGCCAAAAAAATTGTTCTTTTTTTTTTTTTTTTTTTTTTTTTTTTTGGTTTCAGCCAGTGGCAGGCTGCCATGTGGCACTGGAGGTCCCCAACATTGTTGTTAAATTAATGTTCACTATTTGAAGACATTGAAAACCCAATAAAACAATTAAAATGCCTTTATTTTCTCAAAGAACCTAGTTTATACTGATTGTTGACATATTAGTTGATAATTGACAGTAGCTTATCTAAAAAACAAGACACTGATGTGTTGATGATTGTTGCCTAAGTTGATTTCTAATACAGATAAGGCATTTCACTTGGCACATGTTAATCAGTAAATATCAACAATCAAAAATTCCTATTCACCTACAAATGAAAATACACTTGAAATTAGCATGGATCTCAATGATGAGCTACATGCATACCATCTGAAATAAACTGGTATTCGAAATTGAAGTGGAGGCTCCTCTCAACAAATTTACTGAAATATTTGCATAAAAAAAATAATTGATGTTGGACCACCAACTTCATTTTTCATAATAGAATAATGACAACAACAAAATAATAATAATAATATACATGGAAAACAAACATTGTAATTATATCAACAACAACAAAACAGAGATTGCTCACTTCATTCCAGAGGATAATGAAGAAAACTGAGGCTTTGGGATCAATATTTCTAAATAATATTTTGGAACCAAAAACCACCCCAGACCATAACCCCAAAACCATTTCCACCGTTTATTTATTTATTTTCAAATTTGAAAGAATTGTTCAATTGCTAAAACACCTTGTTTGACCACCTACAGGCTTTTTGGGAACTGAATGGTGTTTATAGCCTCATATATATATCTTACAGGTCTTGAAATTAGAAAGCCATGTTCACAGAATCATCTGACTGCTTGTTTAGCAACCTTTTAGACCTGTTCACAGTGATTCTAAACCAGATCATTCCAAGGCAAGTTCAGGTTATCAGCTGGAAACACTTAAAAGCCTAAAAAGCCCGCCTATGGACAAAGAATTTACAAGTAGAACCTCAAGGATCTGACCTTCTCGAATAAATAAGTCCCGGAAGAGTCTCTTCAGATAAGCATAATCTGGTTTATCCTCAAATCGTAATGATCGGCAATAATGGAAGTATGATATGAACTCTGATGGATAACCCTTGCAAAGGACCTGTTAAAGATATTTTAATATTTAACAATATCATGTCTCCAGTTCTTGCTGTGGGGTGAGGAGATGAAGTATAATACCTCTATTGAAGTAAGCATCTTCTTTTCACTAATCTTGTCATATTTCTGCTTTTTGGTTCCAGCCTTTAACCCCTGCCAGGGAAGGCTGATGCACAGGAATATATAGCAAATCAGGACAGCAGTAAAAACATGTAACCAAATTCTTGTATAGAAACAAACTAAAACGATTGGATACTGAGGGTTACACAAGCACTATAGGATATTCAACCTGCCCCTGAGGAAATACATAAGCACATAACCAAGAGATTCCAGATCATCTCTTCTGCTTTGCTCTGTAGACAAAGCAAATAAAATTCAAATTGCAAAAATAAATAAATTAATTAAATTAAATCACATGTAATGCAAAATTACATTAAAAAAAGTTCAGTGATTAGTTGGAATACATAAATGATGCAGCGCTTACCAACTCCAAGGTGAGTGTTGACACTAGCATACCGAGCTGTGCCTGTAAGATTCTTGTTTTCCCTGAAAAGAAAAATCATATTGACAATGAAGCATCAATTCTTGTAATTGTGGAAGAATACACTCAAAATCCACAAGATTGACATAAACAAAGAAATAAGGAAATCATTTCAGACAACAGCTATATTAGAATGTTCATGGAATTTGAACAAGTGGGGTTATAACCAGAGAGCTAAAATGGCTGCATCCACAGCACTCCTAATATGGAGATTGGAGGGGACACCACGTAAGACAGTGGGCCATGGATGCAACAAAAGGGTTGTGAATAAGAAAGCAAATGAATACATCATAGAAGACCAGAACATGTGCAATGCAATGAAGCTACTGTCATTGCACATTCCAATAGCAAACCAATATCCAAGAAGATGTCCAAAAAAAGTTTGGTCAGTCGTCCCAAAAGCACAAGGCTCCTACTTATAGTAGGGTTTGCAAGATGTAATAGGTAGCTAACCTTCCCCCCACTTTTTTTAGAGAGATTGATTACTATATGACTTGAACCAACCTCACAATACTAGGAATGGATAGCACTTGTTATCACTCCAGGTCACAAACTCTTGCAAAAAGATTTTGGTTCTTAAACTTTGTTTTCTCATACTTATGGCAGATGATCAAAGGCTAAAGTTGAAATTAAAAAAATCTATTGAATCAACACATCCAGAGGAACTTTCAGTTGAAATTAATGAATTTCGTTATAGTCTAGAGGGGTGCTCTGATTCCAAAATATTACATTGTGACATGACAACTATTTAAATAAATCTTTAAAAAACTACTTCAATGGAAATTCAGAAAGATATTTTTTTTTTAATGTCATATACAATAATTTTTTACAAAGAAGAGTAACTTTTCAAAAGTTACAACAAGAATGCAGTTATTTTTGTTGTCTGCCAACCTTAAAATCTAACTCCCCTCAACCCCCCCATAACTAAAAGAATTACAACTAAGCAAAATCCAAAAAAAAAAAAAAAAAGATCATCAACACTACTTTCACCCCAAAGATGGGCAAGGTTGATGTATGATTTGACAAAATGATAACTTATAAAAGAAGCCAAACCATTATCAGTGTAATCAAAGTCCTAGTATTTTGAACAAGCAAAGCTCTTGAGTTCCAATAACACAAGTACAAGGTAAACATGTAAGTGGTAACATCTCATGGAACCAAAAAGGGACAACATGTATATCAGAACCCAAAAGGGACTTAGCACATTAACATGTCATGAAGCTGCAAACCTACAAAACGTGACCCACACAAAATTGAAAAGCATGGCAGCAAGAACTGCAACAAATCATGATGCAGTATTTTTCTTTACTCTGTAAGCTAGATGCAACTTCTAGGGGTAACATGAAAAATTATAAAGGCAATACCTGTATGGTATGTGCTTATGAGTTTGAAGATCCCTATACTTTTTTGCAAGGCCGTAGTCGATGATATACACCTATTGCATGATCAGCCAATTAAAAAATACTTCAGCAAAATACAAACTTAATTTCATTAACTTTTTACTCCATGAACAGGAACAATAAAATAAAGACCACTGCCAAATATGATGAGACAAAGGCCAACAACTGTTACACTATGCATTCGAATACAGGCATGCAATGCAGAATTCACAAATAAACTGTAAAACCGATTCAATTGAAATTGGATCTATCATATCCCCAGACTCTAAATAGAGAAGGTCATCACGAACACCTAAATCCTATATGCTCATAGATATGAGAGCTGCTTTCCAACCTATATACAGGATGTCAAACGTGGCAACTACCTAAAAGCAGGACACAAGGGCATGACAATAGATGCATATTATCTGAGAATTCACTGTAATTAGGATAAATCTGTTGGAGTTCAAGTTAATATATATAGCTGGAAAGGCAATAGAGTAAGGAAATGATAAAAAATGAATGGCTTCATCATCAGTTTCATGATAGAAAGGCATAAAAAAGGTGTTTTCAACAGAATTTTAATGTAAGAGCAGAGAACATGCACGTAAGTATATAAGTCATCAAAAAAGTGTTTAAACTGTTGTGGAACACAGGAATCATCTCAAAAAATGTCCAAACTTGCCTATCATTTTACTTCACAAAATTTAATTAAAAATATATTTACATGCTTTTTTTTGCAAATTAAAACAAACAAACAAATTTAAATTTATCCCAACACCCAATGAACATGTTGCCAACTTAATCACTCATTGTAGAACAGAGCCATATTACTTCCTTTTCTAGATGTAAATTAATTGAATTTCTTCACTGAATCCAAAAATGAACATAATACAATTACAAAATCTACATGCAAATAGCAGTCATAAAAGAGATTTTTTCATGAAAATGGTGTTTGTATGTCTTGAAGGAAATGCATGCAACATAACCGCTTGCAAGAAGGATGAGCACAATATGAAATCAAGTACCTGATTTGCTTTTCGTCCCAAACCCATTAGAAAATTATCAGGCTTTATATCCCGGTGAAGAAAACCCCTTGAGTGCATATACTCAACTCTGTTAATCTGACAAAACGAAAGAACCGGTCAAAGTGAAAGCTAAAAACCTAGACCAAAAAAAAAGCTTAAAAAGTCAAGTTGTACAACATACTAACTGATCTGCTAGCATCAACACTGTTTTCAAAGAGAGCTTTCGATTGCAATAGTTGAACAAGTCTTCAAGACTAGGACCGAGAAGGTCAATAACCATGACATTGTACTCGCCGTCAAGTCCAAACCACTTCAGATGGGGAACTCCCGCTTAAAGATAAATGCATTATTTGAGACAACATTGATTTGTATGTAACACAAATTTATCTAGATTGTAGTAGTCTCATGAATAAGTGCCTGAATCATAAAATTAAATCCTATTCCTAGAGGAGACAAACAACAGGGACTTACTTCCTCCTTGCAGGAGCATGTACAATTTGGACTCATAGTGAAGCTGAGGGTGCTTGGTTTTTGCAGATTCCTGAAATTTGCAAACCAAAAAACAATTTAACAAAAAAAAAAAAAAAGGAAGAAGAAAATTATTTTGAGACCTCATTGGTTTTCATGCAGTAAATTGGGAAAAACAATTTATAATTGTTGGCACCAAAGATAAAGAAGCTGATTCAGTTGCAAGGCTGCAATAAAGGCAACAAAGACTTATAAGTTTAGCAAACTGAGAATGGAACAGAAAACACGGAGATTCAATCATCTTTCAAAAAGGGATGCAGCCATGTTGACAAGACAATCATATCATTTTCAAATGTATCTGGGCAGGGTTACATATATCTGATGGGGTTACCAAAAATTGTTATCACCTTTGATCAGCAAGAGAGTAAACAACTCTTCAGCAATGTTAAAGAATACTATGATTTTTTATTTTTTTTTTTTTATTGGTCGTCAATTCCAACAAATTATGCAGTGGATACTAATGGTGGCCTAGATATTGCAGATATTTTGATTACACTATATCTTCAATCCAATTTGGTCTTAATAATAAATTAGTAATTGCATTTTTTTAGGTAAGTAAATCAGTAATTGAAATTTGCTAGGATGGTTATAATAAAACTCAAAGAGAGAAGAAAAAAGCTTTAGTATAGTACTGGGATATAATAAATTCATGATTAGCAAAAGATAAATAAATTACTCAGGAAACTCCACAGATTTACAAATTTAGTTAATATTTATAGATCTGGAAAAAAAAAAATGGGTATTATAAGATTTGTTGGCATTCAAAATTATACAAGTTAAGTAGGCAGCAGCAGAGAAAGAGATGATTGAATAAAAAAAATTAGGGATAACAAACATTTCTTATCTTGGACATAGAATTTTCAAAGGTTATTTTCTGTCAAAGTCCAATGTCATGTGCATGGAAACATATATTGATTGAATTGAATGTTTTCAGGTTGACCGTGTCCACCAATGGCCAGGAGCCACATTCTCACTACTCACAACCAAGAAAGAAGAAATAGCACTGTTGCCTCCTTCTTATCTGCTTGACTGAAGGTGTCACTTCCAAGCCAAATGCAATGCACAGGCATCAGATCCAAAACCCATGAACTGAACTATCTAGGGGTTTTGGAGCCATGATGTAAAGATCTTTTTCTTTTTTCTTTTTTTATTTTTCCTAATAAACTTGCTGTAAGGAGGACCAATAAACTTCCAGCAGTTGGAAGAGAAGTTATATGTCATCTGATAATGTAAGACTATACCTGATCGATCATTCCTTGCAACATCCTAATGTCACATCCACATTCAGAAACCATTTTATGTTCTAAAACCCATAGGAAACTTCAAATGGATTTCTTTTTGAGAGGGAAAAGTCACCAAATAGTACGGACTATCATTTAAACCCCCAAAATGTACTTTGAACCCAATTAATAGAAATGCAAGAGGATGAGAGAGAACCCTAATTCTCTCTCTCTCTCTCTCTCTCTCTCTCTCTCTCTCTCATCTTCCTTTCCTCCTCCTCCACCTTCTTTCTGATAAATCTAACTTCCAACTGTATACACTATTACTTTTGAAAACATCACTTCATCAAAGGAAAAATGAAAGCATCCATCCTTGTTATCCGAAAGCTCAAATGGCACACATGAAAAACATCCCAACCCCAGTGGCAGATAGGCCAGATGGAACACTAAGATGTCAATTTTAACAGTACACCTACCAAATTTAACAACATAATGGCTACATATTTCAAATTTTGCATTGAAAATTATATTATGATTGCAAATCCACTAGGTCGGGAAAAAAATCCACATCAATGCTTTCTTTTCATTTTAAGACAATATCTCCTACTATTAACTAACCTCTCCTCTTTTTTTTTTCCTTGCTCTAGTAAATCTGTTTACTAAAAACATTACCAACCCGAAGTTTTCAAAATTGTTAGAAAAAGGTAATTCATAATGGAAACAGATGCCAGTATCCCTTTTCTTTTTTTTCTTCTTTTTGTGTAAGTAATCAATGATGCAGTTGCAATGACAACAAACTCTATATCTTTTTGTGCAAGTAATCAATGATTCAGCTGCAATGACAACAAACTCTATATCTTATCCTCAACATAGATTTCAGTATAAGACCCATACCATCTTAATTGCAACTTCCTCTCCAGTCTGTATGTTAACACCTGAATCAATCAGCCCACATCACAGATCAACTTTATCAGAATAAAAGACATGGAACAATTACAACAACAACAAAACAAAAGTCAAGAAAGCTAAACAAGATCCCAAATGGGCAACATACCCAGATAGAGCTCGCCGAAAGATCCACTGCCAATCTTTCTTCCCATCTTGAACTTACCACCAATCACATGATCCATGATTAAATTGTGTCCAAAACCACAAACCCAATTGCCCAAAAATCACAAAAACAAAAACAGTCTCAACCCTTTTTCAACCAGTTAGATCCAATCCCAAACTTCAACCACATTCAATTCTTTCCAATTCTCCAAATTCACAATACCAATTGACCACACACTTATTTTCTTCACTCAACAATGAATTTTATCTATAACAATCATATCAAAACTAACTTGAAACCAACCAGATCTTCCCTTCAATCACAGATCTACCACCCAGATTTCAACCAAATCTTTAATTGTAATATCAAGAACCCACATTGCTCAATATCAATAAGATTCAACAAAATTGAATGAAAATATCAGCTCATGAATCAAAAATTAAGGGGAAAAAATCTATGGACAACCAATATAATGCTGAGAGAGTACAAATTTGAGATTTTTGAAGGAAGAGAGAGGGGCAAAAGGACGACGAAAGAGAGAGATGGTATCAAAAAGGAAAGGTGAAAGATTGGTGGGTAAAAAAAAATAGTAATTTATTATTTGTCAATGGTTTTTTTGTTTTTTTGTCTTAGTTTGAATGTAGATAATGTGCTTTTTTTTGTTTTTAAAAAATTGTTTCGAGAAAACGTTTCGCTATTGTTCCCATCTTCCTCTGTTGTCTTTGTTGCTTTTGCTTCTTCCTTTCTCTCTCTCTCTCTCTCTCTCTCTCTGTGACGAGCCTCCTACAGTAAGGAAGATGGGTAGGACCCGCACATGCCAAATGCGTGTTTTTTTTGTTTCCTTGTGTGTGTGGCGTGGCCATTTGATGCATATCTGAAAGAAAGGGATTGTTTGGGGATCACGTAAATAAATGTATTTATTTGATAAGTGTATTTATTTTGATTATATTATTTTTTTAAAAAAAATTACAAAGTGCACTAATTAAACAAATCTCAAACAATTCCTCGTTTCGGAAGTTGGGTTAAGGTGGGTTGAGATTAAAATAGTTATAAAAAGATAAAATAAATTTTTTAATCTAATAAGATAAAATGTTACATCTAAATCATAATCATTTCATTTTTTTTTCACAAAAGTCACAAAAATCAAAAAAATCATCCTAAATCATATTTTTTAATCCTAGACTAAAATAATCAAAAAATCATCTCATATCCCAAACGAATCCTAAATTTTGATTTTACATTTTATTAAAGGTCAATTAATGACTGAAAGTGTGACGTCACCTCATCTCAGTTACCATGTATACATTATATGAAATACTTTATTGAAATGATAATATACTATTTTTATTTTATTTTTTGTTATTCTTAGAACTTAGTCTAACCTAAATTTGAAAAAATTACTGAGTATTCTCAGAGCACTATATGTCCATATTCCTTCACTAATCATTATTTACCATACCCTCTCATATTCTTTAATCACTTAACACAAAATCATGAATCCCGCCTTCCTCACCGATCATAATATTCTAAAACACTACGTGATCGTGCTCCAAAAGTACCTAATAACTTTTTCCTAAATTTGATTAGAAAGGGAACAAGGATCACCCCACATGGAATTTGAACTCACAACCTCTACAATGAGAGTTGAAGACCATACTCTCGTGGCACAAAAGGAATGGAAATCACCTCTAATGCTTTCCATGGAGTTTGAGCTCACAACCTCTATTATAAAATATTTAAGAGCACATCACTCTGTGTCAAATCCAAGCCCCCCCTTATAAATTTAACTCATGATCAGCCAGTAATCTCGGATTACCTTCGGTCTCAAAGACAAAATCAATCACAATGTATTAAACGGGGCTTAACGGAAGCAATAATAAAATGTACAATGAGCCATTGAACAGTGCATACATGGCAAATTTCAGAATAAATTTAAACTTTAAACTTCATACAGCGATGCATTATAGCAAATCAAAAGTTATCTTGCATTATGTTGATCAAAAAAAAAAAGTTATCTTTGTCATAACCTGCTCCTGTACTCAATGGTTAAGCATCGTGATAGCCAGTAACTAAAGTTACCTACGGCCAATTCTTAAACAAATCAATAAATATGAGCGGAAGTAATATTTAAATGAGAGTACCAAAATAATCATTAGAATCTCCATTTTTGTTACAAAATTTATTGACCAAAAAGGCTAATATTTATATAGAAAAACATCAGAAAAGTACTGTGCGTGTATCTATTCCGCAGCCCCACGTCTAAGACCTTTCAAAAGTTATTTTTGAACTGCATTATTTCCTGAAAATTGGTAAATAGTTATAAGCACATGGCAGAGTGAGAAATATTATACCAAGAGTATAAGGGACACGAAATGACCATGGATAGTTTGTTAGGCCAAAACATTTGTATAACTCAGTTTGATACATAAATCATTGGTAAACAAATTATGTAACCATAACCACAGTACAGAACAGAACGAAACAGATGTCATAGGTGTGACAATCAGAACAAAGGTACGGATTCAAGAGGTGGCTCGTACGGTTTCTAGAGGTGGCTCCCACAATAGTGTAGCACTTAGCTCCGCACAACACTTTGCTTCGCACCGAACAGAGGTACGGATTCAAGATATGGCTCGTACGGATTCTAGAGGTGGCTCCTACAATAGTGTAGCACTTAGCTTCGCACAGCACTTTGCTCCGCACAGAACAGAGGTCAATGGATCAGAGGGCCACAAAGTAGTCAAATAGAGGACAATGGTTATTTAAGTTTCCCAATGCGTGAGACTCCCGTGGTGGTACTTACAAAACATAATTGTTTATAAGGTCATAGCCAAATATTCCTTAAAATATAAACAAACATATCCATGAGTTCTTTTTAAGCAAATAGGGTTCAGAAATAAAATCACGTAACTGAAATGTTTATATAATTTATAATAGTTTATAAAATATAACTTGTATAAAATAAGTATGGTAAGTCAAAACATACGTAAAATATATTTTGGTGATTCAAGGTATAATATAACTCACCTTAACTTTAATATCTCACTCTTTCTTTCCACTATCAAAGACTCTTTCGACTTCTCTTATTTTTTCTTCATTTTCCCTTTCTTTCTCTCTTTTGTTTATTTCTTCTCTCTTTTCTTTCTTTTCCTTTTATTTCTTTCGCCAGGTGAATCACCTCTTTATATACTAATCAGGCAATACTTGCGCAACACGTTTTGGAGTGACACGTGGCACCCATGGAGCCTTCCTATATCTCAAAGATTTGAGCTTATCCTTCCAACGGATAAGTTTAAATAGTTAACACTAATTAGGCCCAAATCTTTAAACTAATTATTTATATATTTTCGATAATATATAATTCTTAATTAAATTACATTCTATTGTGTGCCAACGGCAAATTAATTATTTATTTTATACTTTGACCTCTAAATTCATAATAATTATATTATTTCACAAAATAATACATAATAATACAAAATAAATCATATATTTTTCTAATTGTGATTAAATAATATTAGTATAAATTTTACAGAATAATTAAAAATCTGAATTGTTACAATCTTCCCTCCTTTTAAAATTTCGTCCTCGAAATTTGTCATATGTAAGCTATCTGCTGCGCACTCTGATAAATATATATTAGATGATTAATTTGATACAAAATATTACCTCAAAAAAAAACTTTACAAAAAAAACTTTACCAAAAATAACTCACTGTCTAGTTGTCAAAAATTGTTTTAGGCCAAAATAAGAAATAAGGAGCGACTTTAAAAACTTTTAACTTGTTTTGTTTACGATAAAAATAAATAAAAATGAGAACACAATGACAGAATTATATGCAAGAATTGAAAATTTTGAGATGAACTTTTCATTGATGGGAAATAGTTTCAAAATTAGTATCTTTATAATTTGAACCCACTTTCAAAATAAATTTTTTTTTTTGAACGCTGAACTGAAAATTATATGTATTTAATTATATTATAATTTTAGTGAGTGCTTGAGCCCGACATCCTTCTTTTCTTGTCATTTTTTTACTATAACAAATATAAATTATATCTAATATCCTTCACAAATTAGGCACACTAAAAAAAAATAATTATTATATATATAATCATATAAAATTATAATATAATTAAATCGACGAACAAAATATAATATTTAGGTACTAATTACTCGCTATCCTACTTCTTAAATGTGTGTGTATCCTATGCTCCAATGATGACTTTTTTTTTGTTCTTAAAAAAAAAACCGTTGCTCTGATACCATTTGTTACGACCTGCTTCTCGTACCCAAGGGTTAAGTATCGTGATGGCCAGTAACTGAAGTTACCTACGGCCAATTCTTAAACAAATCAATAAACGCGAGTAGAAGTAATATTTAAATGAGGGTACCAAAATAATCATCAGAATTTCTATTTTTGTTAATAATTTATTGACCAAAAAGGCCGATATTTACATAGAAAAATATCAGAAAAGTGTTGTGCGTGTATCTATTTCGTAGCCCCACGTCTAAGACCTTTCAAAAGTTTTTTCTGAACTGCATTGTTTCCTGAAAATTGGTAAACAGTTATAAGCACATGGCAGAGTGAGAAAATATTATACCAAGAATATAAGGGACACGAAATAACCATAGATAGTTAGTTAGGCCAAAACATTTACATAACTCAGTTTGGTATATAAATCATTGGTAAACAAATCATGTAAGTGGCAGAAAACTGAAATATAGATATTATATAAATAAATGACCATAACCACGGTACAGAACAGAATGGAAAAGAGGTCACAGGTGTGACAATCAAAACAGAGGTACGGATTCAATAGGTGGTTCGTACGGATTCTAGAGGTGGCTCCCACAATAGTGTAGCACGTAGCTCCGCACAGCACTTTGCTCCGCACCGAACAGAGCTACGGATTCAATAGGTGGCTCGTACGGATTCTAGAGGTGGCTCCTACAATAGTGTAGCACTTAGCTCCGCACAGCACTTTGCTCCGCACAGAACAGAGGTCAATGGATCAAAGGGCCACAAAATAACCAAACAGAGGCCAATGATTATTTAAGTTTTCCAAGGCGTGGGACTCTCGTGGTAGTACTTACAAAACATAATTGTTTATAAGGTCATAGCCAAATATTCTTTAAAATATAAACAAACATATCCATGGATTTCCTTTTAAGCAAATAGGGTTCAGAAATAAAACCACGTAACTGAAATGTTTATATAATTTATAATAGTTTATAAAATATGACTTGTATAAAATAAGTATGGTAAGTCAAAGCATACGTAAATACATTTTGGTGACTCAAGGTATAATATAACTCACCTTAACTTTAATACCTCACTCTTTCTTTTCACTATCAAAGACTCTTTCGACTTCCCTTATTTTTTCTTCCTTTTCCCTTTCTTTCTCTCTTTTCTTTCTCTCTTCTTTCTTTTCCTTTTCTTTATTTCTCCAGATGAATCACCTCCTTATATACTAATCAGGCAATACTTGCCCAACACGTTTTGGAGTCACACGTGGCACCCACGTAGCCTTCCTATATCTCAACCATTATTACACTTAAAATTTGAGCTTATCCTTCCAACGGATAAGTTTAAATAGTTAATACTAATTAGGCCCAAATCTTTAAACTAATTATATATATATATATTTTCGATAATATATAATTCTTAATTGAATTACATTCTATTGTATGCCAACAGTAAATTAATTATTTATTTTATACTTTGACCCATAAATTCATAATAATTATATTATTTCACAAAGTGACACATAATAATACAAAATAAATCATATATTTTTCTAATTGTGATTAAATAATATTAGTATAAATTTTATAGAATAATTAAAAATCTGGGTTGTTACAATCTTGCATTACATCCACTCACAACCAAGTTCCTAAAGACAAAAACACAAAACTAAACAAAAAGGTTGACAAGCTTGGCCCCACTTGAGTCCAAGTACGCCCTGTCACGGAGGCACTCCAAAACGGCTTCACAATGGTGGACTCCGAGGCTTCCTATTCCACTTGCTCACCTACATATATATATATATATAAGGGAGAGGGGTAAGCTGGAGCCTAGTGAGTAAAATTAATCTAAAGGATTTAATGAATGAAATCCATGATTTCTTAAAGCATATCTTTTCGATAGCCAAAACAATTCAAATAACAATCATATATTCAATCATATCAAAACCTTGTGTTAACAATAACCATTCACATTATTATACATAGTAACATTCAATAGAGTAACGATAAATCAATGTGTCGAAGCCAATAAAACCATTAAGGTCAATCTAATGGAGCCACAACGGGTCAATCAAGGAACCACGGCGGGTGTCAATCAATGAACCATAATGGGTTATTCAATGTGGACTACTAGGGTCTAACATCAAAAATCTCTATGTTTCAATTAATCCAATAGGACATGGTATTGTTTTCCCCAAGCGATTGCCTCACTAAAGGATGTCACGATTACAAGTTAAAAAATTATCTTCATTTATAGATAACAAAATAAGATTTCAAAATGACATTCTTAACTGATTCAAAATACTTTTATAGCTTTATAAAGACATTACTCATAGTGGGTTTGTATCGATATTAAGCCTCAAGCGACCACCTACACAAAACACATAATAAAGGCACACATTGAAACACATGTCTTTATCAAATGTTCTATTTGAATTTAATTCTCTTCTATGTGTTTCTAACTCATTTCCTCATTAATGATGTCTAAATAATGCCTAAGAGTGCCTAAGAGAACGTGAGAATGGAAATATGCACTTAAAAGTATTTTTCAAAATTGCTGAGACAAGGTAGTTCACTCGAATGCACTATTAGTCGCTCGAGCGAACCACATGATCTACAAAAGTACTGGATGGTTGAAATCGCACACTCGGTCGCTCGAGCCATATGTAATGTGTTTGTAAAACTACTGGGATGCATGCAAAATGCACTCAAGTGTTCGTTCAAGTGAAGCGGTCGAATTCAGAAATTTCCAGAACTGAAATCAAGTTTGAAAACACGAGTTTAAGTTGTATAACTTGCATGGCTAGACCCAAGAACATGGAAAACTCTTAGTAAAACATTATTAAAACCCAATTTAGAACCATGAGCTTAGAAATACCATGGATTGCCAAGTTTGGAAACCAAATTCTTCATGCATGTATGTATTTATCTTCAAACATGAAATTAAACCTTTAAAAGCTTGAAATTCTTTGATGCATGTAGAATTCAACCCTTAATTTCACAAGAACACTAAAATTCAAGTCCAAAATAATCATATGTGATGGAATTATGCATGCACGTCCTACAATTAGCTCATTTCTTCCACAGTTAAGTTGATTCTAACATTTTCTTTCTAATAACATGCAAATGATCTTATATATTTCATGAATTCATCATCTACATGGATTATTTATAAGAATTATGGTTGTAATTCATACCTAGAGCTTGAATTTGAAGTTTGCTAGCCTAATTCCTTCAATTCACCTTCAATTTCTCTCTCTCTCTCTCTCTCTCTCTCTCTCTAATTTCAGTCACAAATTAATGAATATGAGCTTATAATCATGATTATAACATATTTATAAGGGTGGATTAAGTTAGATTAATTAAGTAGGATTAAGTCTAATTAAAATAGCTTAAGTCTAATTAATTCTAATTGATTTATTCTAATTATTTTAGTCTGAATCAAATTTTAATCAAACTTGCCATATGATTCTAAATATTCTAATTAACCTATTGAACTAGTCAATTTCAGTTTTGGAATCTGTTAAGGCTTTCAATTTCTGATTCAAAGTAAGCAATTAAACAGATATTCCATAAACAAACAGATAAGCACAAAATTAACACATAATTATGCAAATTTTCTTAATAACATAATATACAAAAATGATATGCACGTTGGAGCCATCACACTTTGGCACAAAGTCATAGGAAAAAAATACACTAATGTTAACACATAATAGAAAAAATACACTAATGTTAACATAAATTTTTATTAAGTTTAAGGTTTATTATGAATATGGACCCATTATAATTAGGTTTAATCTCAATCATCCATTAAAAACATATAAAAGATATTAACAAATTGAGCTTTATTTTGAACATGGATTCCACCATAACAGTCATGTTATTACCCAGTGGTTGTGTGTGTGTAAATAAATGTATAAATAAAATAAACAAAGGAAATTAAATAATTCAGAAATTAACTTAACGAATTAAATTCTGAATTAAATGCTTACAGAAACTTTAAATGTCGAGGCTTATGTTGGACACAATCTCTTGAAAATACATTTCGTCTTCGCTCCGGTACTTTGAGATTTACCGGCTTCTACTTCGCAAGATGCAACGACTACTACTACTTGGTTTGTAGCACTACAAACTTAAGTTTGGGGAACCAAAACTCTACTGTGACTCTCTTTTTTTTCTTTCTAAAATTAAATGATAGACAGATATAGAAAACAAAAAGATGGAAATGGAAGAAAAAAGACGAAATGCTCAGGAAAAATTAGATTGATTGAATTGTTGGAATGACATGCTATATATAATAGAACCGGTGGTTTTTCATAACAGGTGTCAACAGATAGAAAACCTGTTCAGACAGATTGAACAGGTAGAAAACTTGTTTGAATAGATTTGAACAGAAACAAATATATTCAGGTGGAATTTCAACAGGTGTGAACCTGTTCCGGTGGATTCTAACAGGTATGAACCTGTTAAGGTGGATGAAAAAATTTGAATAGATTTATTTCGAATTTTAAAAACGAAATTCAAAATTAAATAAATAAAATACAAATATTTTTGGCCCAAAAAGATAAGTATTGGGTTAGACAAACCTAACCCAACCCAAGCTCATATCACGCACCCAAGCCCAAGTCTAACCAGAACAGACGGTGGCGACGGTTCGTGCGCGTGTTTTTGTTTTGAGTCTAATGGGTCTAGTCCACTTTATCCATAACATCATCCTTCCACAAAACTTAGGTACCCCCTGAGGCCCATCCCAAGTTTGGCAAGCTAGAGTTTATATACCCATATAAATTCTTAACCATTTTCAATGTGAGACAAACACATTTCACAGATGTGTAAGAAACCCACATAAAACTATATCCAAGAACCCGAAAATGCGCGTTGAATTATCATTCATTTGGAAATAGTTTTGAGCAATCAAATACACGATGTTATCTACTACGCGACATTAAACACGAACCCAATTAGAAATATTAAAGATAATGCTTGGGTCCTACCTCAATTAATGCTCAAAGTTAACAAAAAATAAGGTTTTACAAAGTCATTTTCCAACAATCCTTCCACATAAATGGAATTTACGATAACGGACATACAATAAGATATAGACAAAGAAATAGTACATTAAGAAGATACACCACATCGAGATAGGTAACTTTTGGCTTTAAACCTCCTCTAGTGAAAGTCTATTGGACTTACTGGCTAACTAGTGGATGTGATGCCTTGAACTGTTCAACTGTTTGTGTAAGCCAAGATAATATACTGCACATAGTGTATCCGCAGACACAGTTTGGTTCTCACAGTTGTGTTCATTTTGGCTTTGAACAACACTTGATAATTCATGACTGCTCTAAAAAATTTAGCCTTTTCAATTCTCACAGAACCGGCCCAGTTCACACTCATATAGGTGACTTCTTATTAGGAGTATCTTGCTACACTCCACTTGGATGTTCAAGTTATAAGAATCATTAAAAGCAAAGCATATCCTACTAATGTTGCAGGTATCACTCTTCTTATCATATAAATGGGTATGAGAAAACCTCTTTAGTGATACGTGAAGTCATTCATAATTTGGTTGTCCCTTTGAACTTAAATTTTGGGATCTCTAGTCAACTAGGTTGGGTTGCCATTATGACAACTTTTAAATAATAGGCTTTAATTTTATTCCCTTCCATAAATGGTACATTTGTTCTCTAGCTAGCCCTTTAGTTAATGGATCCGCAATATTCTCTTTTGACTTTACATATTCTATAGAAATTATTCTATGTAAAAGCAAATGCCTAACGGTATTATGTCTTCGACGAATGTATCGAGACTTACCGTTATACATATGATTCTATACCCGTCCTATTGCTGCTTCACTATCATAGTGAATGCATATAGCTGACACAGGTTTAGGCCACATTGGAATGTCTTCTAAGAAATTACGAAGCCATTCTACTTCTTCTCCTGTTTTATCTAATGCGATAAACTCAGATTCCATAGTCGACCTTGTTATGCATATCTGCTTGGAGGATTTCCAAGAGATGGTAACACCTCTTAGGGTAAAGACGCATCCACTAGTGGATTTTAAGTCTTTAATATTCGATATCCAAATTGCATTGTTGTACCCCTTGAGAACTGCTGGATATTTGGTATAATGTAAGCCATAATAATGGGTATGTCTTAGATACCTAAGTACCATAATTATCGCTTTCCAATGATCGGACCTTGGATTACTTGTGTACCCACTCAATTTGCTTACAGCTTAGTGTAGACGTCCCCGAACGCTCCGGGAGGGAATGAGTCCCCCGTTTCGTTCATCTTGGGCTCACTACAGTTCAAGGACTCAAATTGTCACGGTTTGTAATCTAAACCAAAGAGTCCAAATCCGGCAAATCGTTTTGAGAAAACATATTTTTTGAAAGAAATGCCAAACATGGATTGCTTTGCCAGATACAGAGTCGCCACCTAAATATTTTATTTTTTTGGAGAAATTTAGGAAACCCTGACTCGTTTGCCTAAGGCCACGTGTCCGTCATCACCAAAGTTGCCTCGGATCAGGAACTTGGGTACGATTAGGGAAGGTCACTTCGTGAGCACCCCCGCTCGCCCGATCAAAAATCGGCCTCTACTAATCATGATATCCAGTTTTGAAAACATTATGCATTCTTATTCCGGTTATTAGCATAGATTTACTATGTGATGACAAAGATACAAGTATAGACCAGTGCTTTGAATTGGAACAAAACACTTCATGTTTGTTTTTTTGAAAGATGGTTTGCTACCCGCAGGTAGGCTTAAAATGCAAATTTTGCCACCCTCAGGTGGGCTTAGAAAAGATGGTTTTTGCCACTATCTAGTGGGCTTAAGACTCGCAGTCAATGATTTGTTCCAATCCAAATAACCCAACCTTCACCCACAGGCATTCAAGCAGTTATATCACATAAGCAAATAGCCTCATGGTAAGCATGCTATTATGGCAGTCACTCACACACATGCAAGGATGCTAAAGCATAAAAACTTACCGAGTACTCCAAGCCAAAACAAAAGCTAATTAAAAATCCATGCATGATTCTAACTATACAGAAATGCCTAATGCAACACATGCAAAAATGCAACTAATATAGGCTCGGCTATTCTAAACATGGCGTATGGAATGCTACAGCTAATACGTATTCAACTTGAAATTGAAACACAATGCAGTGAGTTATGATGCGCCGAGCCCGGTGTATGCAAAACAGATGAATGAATGCAAACATGCTATCATACTGTATGCAAATTGAAACATGCCCTAATCTAACCATCATAAGATGGTAAATAAAAGGGAGAAAGACGTGGGGTTGGAAGACATACATCACACGCACGCACACTTATTACAATTGTGCCCTCACTCGGAGGGTTCGAATAAATAATATACAGTCCCAAATGAATAATTACAGTCCGAATAAATACAAAATCCTAATTAATTAACAAATTAATCTAGGAAAGCAGTAAATTAGCATGCAAGCTAGGGACTACCTCGACTCTGCTCCGGATGATGAATGATGCATGCTTGAGTTGCTTGGCGTGGAAATCCATTGCGATGCCCCTATTTGCCTCTGTTTGCAATTAATCCCAAAATATTGCGCGAAGCCCCAAAAGATTGCCGGTTTCTAATTTGCTGCAACAAAGAGCAGGAAAAGGGCATGGCAAAGTATTTCACATATGTATGCACGACTACTCTTCAGGGAGTGTAGTCCTCGATCCTCGTGCCACCAATCACGCATCTCGATGTATGATGGCCGAGGAGTCGATTTGCATGACTCAATATGGAATGAATGCACATATAAACACAACAAGACCGAGACTCCATCATGGGTAATCCAGAGTGTCGGTGACTGGGAATTGAAACACGTTCCGTCACTCGGAGTACGAAACGTCCCTCGTTTCCCGTGCTTGGGCTAACTCCTATCCCAAACACAATGCAAATGAGATGGCATGCACTATGCAACTAATATACAACCTAGCATGCACAATGCTATGAAATGGCATACACAATGCACGATGTAACATGGCATACACGATACTCTAACATGCAACCTAGCATACACAATGCTATGAATCGAAATGGCATACACAATGTATGGTGGACTTACGCCAATATGAGTGGACCTCAGCCACACTCACATCAGTGGCCATAAGATGAAAATGAGACATTCGAGATGCGTACACGCATGCATGCAAACCGAGGACCGATCCTAAGGCACAAATGCCACTCTAATAAGGCATAGCAAGACATGAAATATGGCATACAAACATGCAAGTTCCAGCACTGAAATATGATGCAAAACAGCCCCGAAACATGGCAATATGGCACCCGATGCATGGAATGGTCCCCGAAACTCAAAACTAGGCATACGCAATGACCTATAGCTATACAAAGCATGCATTTTTTTATCATGAAGCATGAAGACAGAGTCAAGGCAGTCCTAAAACATGAAATTTTCTAGTTTAAATCATGGCCAAAAAGTGCTAGCAAGATGGACTAAAATAGCATGCGATTTTGACTATCAAACATGGTTTACATGGAAAGTATATGAAGCACATGAAATCTCATCATACCAGAAAAAATCAGTGAACTAAACATGCCAAAATATGCCCAAATAACCATGGAAATACAGCCAATACATGCACAAATGAGGAGCTCCTTTAGAGGGCCATGCAAGGAGTTATTAGGCACATACAAGATAGACATGAAGCATGACCAAAAAAACTCTAGAAATAAAATATGGTAGTCCCAAAACTCACCAAATTGGGCCTAAAAAGTGGCTAAGAAGCATGCAAAGAGGGGTCCCTTTGAAAGGCCAAAATAACCATCAAACAAGTCAAAGTGAGAGGGGGTCACCCCCCTCTGATTTGGGGGCTCAAAACAGCATCAAAGCCACTGGAAATCCACTAGATTCCAATGGTTAGAAGGTCAAACAAGGCATGCAACAAGGGCTAGGGTGTAAGGCCCAAAACAATGGACAATCAAGTATTCACGGAAGCATGTGACCTCAAATAAGAAAATGCCCTTAATAAAACGTGAAGATGACGTCAAAACAACCCTTTTTCTAGTTTATAACAAGTCTCAAAAATGAACATAAATAGAGCTAATCTATCATGCAAAAATGGCCCTAAAAGAGAGAATAGAGACAAGGGACAGCAGTTGGCCCCAAATGGCAAAGAGCCCATCAAAAAAATTGAAGAGGGGATCAAAACAAGGCACTTTAAAGTTTACATAAAATCTCGAAAATGAACACAAGTAGGGCTAAACTATCATGCAAGAAAAAGGCCTAAAAGAGGGATAAAGAAGCAAGTGGTAGCATCTGACCTCAAACAGAGGAGAGCCCTTCAACAAAGTTGAATAAGAGCTCAAAAAAAGGCATTTCACAGTTTATGACCAAGTCCAAAACAGCTCACAAATAAGCCTAAAATATTATGCAAAAATAGGCCTAAAAGAGAGTTTAAACACAAAGGGTGAGGAGGAGATCTCAAACAGAGTAAGACTATTGATCAAACATGGAGATGAGCTCAAAATATGACTATTTATAGTTCGGGTCGGAGCCCAAAAATACTTTCAAGTATGGCTTATAAATGAACCAAGAAAAGACTAGAAAATGGGGGAAGAAGACTCACCCTTGTAGAGCAGCAACACAGCAGCTTTTGGACCAAGAAATGGTGCTCCTAACCTCTGAAAAACAGCCTCAAGTTGCTGGAATGGAATGTAAAGGTGTTGTGCTATGGTTTGTAGTGTAAATGGTGCAAGACTTTTAGGGTTTTGAGGCTTGGAAGAGAGGGAGAGGGAGAGATGTAATCAAGGCTCTAAACAAAATTTTGTAACCCTCTAAAATGAAGCTGGGGGGTCTGGTTTTATAGAGGGAGGAGTGGAGGAAAGGGGGGGAAAATCAAATTCAAATTTTTTCCCCAAAAGACCTCCCTCGGATACAGGATCTGGGGGGAAAATGAGGGTGCAGTTGTAAGGAACTAGGTAAGAGGGTCATGGCTGGCCAGGTTCAGAGGGTTCAGGTGGCCGGCCGACCAGGTTCAAAAGGGTCAATCACAATTAATGGTTGGCCACCCCAGAAAAGTGGCCTCCCATGTGTGCACAACACAGATATATGGAGAAAACCCTGAAAATGTGAACCAAGAGAGAGAAAAACTCACTTTCTAGAGGGGTTCAAAAGGGTCAAGGAGAGTTAATGGCCAGCCATGCCATATTGGTGGCCTCCCAAGTGTGTACAACACAAATATGTGGTTGAGGGCCAAAGAAAGTGGCCCGGGAATGGTCAACACCAGCTTTCTAGCGAGGAAAATGGGCGACGGAGAGCGATGAACGAATAAAGCTGGTCTTCAGAACAATTGCTGGTCTCCCACCCTTTTACGACCTTTCTAACACTGAAAATAAGGTCCCTGCCAAAAATAGACCCAAGCCGATGCAAAATGAAGGTTCGGGGTCAAACACGTAAGCAGGGCCCCGAAAACAAGTCTATAATCGGAGGTGGCGTTTGACCACGAAGTTGGTCTCTCAAGCCACAGTGTCCCTCAAAAGGGAGCAAATAAAATGTGTGCCAAAAATCGGAGCAAACGGAGGTGGTTAAGCGGTCCCAAACCGAGGCACACGAATGACGGTTCCGAAAAACCGAAAACGGGCTCCAAATGGGAAAAATGGCCTACGACCATGAAACGTAGCCTACGGCCACCGAGAGATGGTCTACAAGACCTTTCCCTCCCTTCGGGAAGAGAAAACGAAGAAAACGGGACCTGGTTCGCAAACCGAGGCAAAGCACAAGAGGGTCCGGAAGTCCGGAGGCAAGGCTCGCAGTCGAGACTCCGCAACCTCAGAACGAGCACAATATGCAACATCACCAAGCGCTCAATTGGTGACGTCTGAGTCTTAAAGTCGGTCAAAAATAGTGTGTCTACACTTAGGCTATATTTGGCCTAGTGCAATTCATTGAGTACATCAAGCTTCCGATTATCCATGAGTACTCTAATTGTGATATGCCTGCACTTGTGTTTTTTGACAAATGAGGACTAATGTCAACAGGTGTTTTAGTAGGACGGTTGTCATGCTTTCCAAATTTCTTCAGAATCTTCTTAACATAATGAGACTGAGATAAAGCATATTCTTCAGATGTTCTTGTAATTTTTATTCCTAGAATTACATCTACTACTTCCAGATCTTTCATGTCAAACTTTTTGTTCAACATTTTCTTTGTGGATTTAATCATGTCATTATTGTTTCTAATAATGAGCATTTCATCCACATAAAGACAAACTATGACATAGTCTTTGTCTATGCTTCTAACATAGACGCATTTGTCACATTCATTTATCTTTAAACCATTCGAATAGCACAATATGATCAAATTTTTCATGCCATTATTTTCGGGCTTATTTTAATCCTTAAAGGGATTTAACAAGTTTAGAAACCTTTTTCTTTTAGCCGGGAACTCAAGACCCATTCGGCTGTTCCATATAGATTTCCTCATCTAGCTTGCCATTCAAAAAGATTGTTTTAACATCCATTTGATGTATCTCTAAATTATACAAAGCTGCAATCGCAATTAGGATGCGAATAGATGTTATTCTTATCACTGGTGAATAGATATCAAAATAATCAAGGCCTTCCTTCTGCTGTATCCCTTAACAACAAGCCTAGCGTTGTGTTTATCTATTGAACAATCTGCTTTCATTTTTCTCTTGAATATCCACTTATATCCAAAAGGTTTACATCCTGTTGGAACATCCACCAGTTCCCAAGTATAATTTTGTAAAATATATTCAATTTCACTATTCACAGCCTATTTCCACAATGGAGCTTCAGCACTTGATATTGTTTTTTTGAAATTTTGAGTTCACAGTCTCTTTCCACGATGGAGCTTTAGCACTTGACATTGCTTCCTTGAAACTTTGAGGCTCATTTTTCTAACAGGTATGTCAGAAAATTTGGAACAAATAATTTAAAGATCCTAGCCCTGTTGCTACGTCTAGGTTCATCTGCTTCATTATCATTTTAGTCTTTACTACCACCCATAGCAGTATCAAAAGTTCTTTTATTTGAACTTGTCTATTCAATTTCCTTACAAGAAAAAATGTATTCGAAAAACGATGCATTCCTAGACTCAATAATAATATTTACATGTATATCAGGATTTTCAGATTTATGAACTAAGAATCTATATGCACTACTATTATTTACATAACCAATGAATACACAATTAACGATTTTTGGTCCCATCTTAGTCGTTTTAGGACTAGGGACTACCATATTGGCCAAACACCCCCACACTTTGAGGTAATTATAAGTAGGTCGTCAACCTTTCCATACTTTAAAAGGTGTTTACTTGATTTTCTTGTGGGGTACCTTGTTAAGGATAAAGTTAGCAGACAAAATCGCCTCCTCCAACAGGTTCTGAAGCAACCCTGAACTAATCAACATGGTATTCATCATCTCTTTAAGAGTTTGATTCTTTTTCTCAGCAACTCCATTTGATTGAGAAGAATATGGTGCAGTGGTTTGGTGAATAATACCATGTTCAGAACAAAATTTCTTAAATGGTACATCATACTCACCACCTCTGTCACTCCTCACTACTTTAATAGTTTTGCCAAGTTGATTTTCAACCTCAAGTTTATATTGCTTAAAAGCTTCTAAGGCTTCATCTTTACTTTTCAATAAGTAAACATAGTAATATCAAGTGCAATCATTAATAAAAGTAATAAATTACTTTTTACCTCCTCTAGTTTGAACAAATTTTAAATCTCAGATATCTATGTGAATTAAATTTAGAGGTTTAGTACTTCTTTTTACTTTATTAAATGATGTCTTAGTAAGTTTTGCCTTAACACAAATGTCACATTTTAATTAGGATCAAACTTTAAATTTGGCAAACATTCTAAAGAAACAAGTCTACGCAATGAATTAAAATTAACATGTCCTAATTTAACATGCCATAAAAAAGAAGACTCAGCAATATAAACAGAAGATGTGTTCTTATTATTAATTTTCAAATTTGGTACAACAGTTAATATATTGAGCTTAAAAAGCCCATCACTCATGTAACCTTGCCCCACATACATTCCACTCTTGGAGAGTACAACCTTGTCAGACTTAAAGACTAATCTAAACCCATTCTTGATCAACAATCACCCAGAAATCAAATTTTTGCGAATCTTTGGCACATGGAGTACATTGTTGTACAATCTTTTCTTGTCCTTCTACAGTTGATATGGAATAGTTTTCCATACAAAGTTGTTTCCCATGTTTCACCACTTTGTAGGTTGTGAATATCTTCTTATCTGCACAGATATGGCAGGATGCTTCAGTATCTACCTACCACTCTTTGGGATTGCTCACCAAATTTGCCTCAAAGACTACTACAGTAAGATTGATGTCTTCTACTCCATCGGAAAGATAAAAATCCTTAGCTATGTTGGCTTGTGCTGGCTTTTTACTTGAACTCCTCCAATTCTTACGAACGTGAGGCATACAAAACACTTGGCTTTGAACCTTTTGTTAAACCCGTTGTTGATCCCTTTGTTGATCTTACTAGTGGATCCTTCTTTTGGACCATTGTCATCATGTTTTTGTTTCTTGTTATTGAATTTTGACCCTTATCAATGTTTCACAACATTTTCTTTAGCCTACATGATATGGTTTCCTAACTTCTTGTTGGAACCACAGTTGTCCTCCTTAATTCTGAGCCGCACTATCAGTTCCTCTAATTTTATCTCCACGCGTTTATGCTTTAGATAATTCTTGAATTCTTTCCAAGATAGTGGCAATTTTTCAATGATTACCGCTACTTGGAAAAATTCACTGAGAACCATCCCTTCCGCATGTATGTCATGGAGAATTAATTGAAGATCTTGAACCTGGCTAATAACTGTCTTGGAATCCATCATTTTAAAATCTAGAAAATGGACGATAACAAATTTATTTGTACCGGCATCCTTGGTCTTATATTAATGATCTAGAGATTCTCACAGTTTTTTTGCAGTGCTTTTGACACTATACACATTATACCGTGTATTGTCTAACCAATTGAGGATATAATTCCGACACAAAAAATCACCATGTTTCCATGCATTGACTACGACAACCATTTGCTGGTCAGTTTCTTCCTCGTTTAGTGTTGGAGTTTTTTCATGACTGAAGCGAGCCAAATTCAATGTCGTGAGATAAAACCTCATTTTTTGTTACCATATTTTAAAATTATTTCCATTGAATTTTTCTGACTTCTTTCCATGATTTACCGGTACTGCTAGAGTCATCATTGGTACAACGGGTGTGAGGGTCTAAACAGTCTCAGTACTATTTGTTTCAGTAGTCATATTTTTGACGAAATAATAATACACCAATCAAAAATTTATAAAAAATAGAATTTACACACAAAATATATAGAAAAATATTTTGTAACAAAATTTCAATGATAAACAGTATATGGCTATTATGTTATCAAAGAAATCATTAAACAGTAGATTACTACTATTTAAGAAATTAAACAGTATATGACTACTATTTAATTTCCCAAAACAAAATATTTGCCTGTCTAACACACAATCTACTTTAAGATTGGTTATATGTGTGTGTAAATAAATGTATAAATAAAGTAAGCAAAGGAAATTAAATAATTCAGAAATTAACTCAACGAATTAAATTCTGAATTAAATGTTTACAGAAACTTTAAATGTTAAGACTTGTTGTGGACACAATTTCCTTAAAGTAGATTTCGTCCTCGCTCCGGTGCTTCGAAATTTACCGATGTCTACTTCTCAGGATGTAACAACTACTACTACTTGGTTTGCAGCACTACAAACTCAAGTTTGGCGAACCAAAACTTTGTTGTGACTCTCTCTTTTTCTTCCTAAAATTAAATGATAAACATATGTAGAAAACAGATAGATGGAAATGGAAGAAGAAAGACAAGATGCTCAAGATACAACTACTACTACTTGGTTTGCAGTACTACAAACTCAAGTCTGGCAAACCAAAACTCTGTTGTGGCTCTCTTTTTTTCTTCCTAAAATTAAATGATAGACAGATGTAGAAAACAGATAGATGGAAAAGGAAGAAGAAAGACAAGATGCTCAAGATAAATTAGATGGATTGAATTGCTGGAATGACAGGCTATATATAAGAGAATTGGTGGCTTTTCAGAACAAATGTCAACAAATAGAAAACCTGTTCGGACAGATTTAATAGGTAGAAAACCTGTTTGGACAGATTTGAACAGAAATAGATCTGTTCGGGTGGAATTTCAATAGGTGTGAACCTGTTCGGGTGGATTCTAACAGGTATGAACCTGTTAAGGTGGAGGAAAAAATTTGGATAGATTTATTTTGAATTTTGAAACCATAATTCAAAATTAAATAAATAAAATACAAATATTTTTGGCCCAAAAAGATAAGTATTGGGTCGGACAAGTCTAACATAACCTCACACCACGCACCCACGCCCAAGCCCAGTCTGGACGGACGGCGGCGTGCGCGTGTGTTTTTGTTTTGGGTCTAATAGGTCTAACCCACTTTACCCATAACCTCACACTTCCACAAAATTTGGGTACCCCTTGGAGGCCATTCCAAGTATGGCAAGTTAGAGTTTATGTACCCATATGATTCTTAAACCTTTCCAATGTGGGACAAGCACATTTCACAAATATGTAGGAAACCCACCTAAAGCCATATCCATGAACCCAAAAATATATGTTGAATTCTCATTCATTCGGAAATAATTTTGAGCAACCAAATACACAATATTATTTACTATGCGGCATTAAACACGAATCCAATTAGAAATGTTAAAAATAACGCTTGGATCCTACCTTCATTAATACTAAAAGTTAGCAAAAATAATGTTTTACAAAGCCATTTTCCAACGAGTCATTCATTGTATTTTTCATGGACATCTTATGATCTATTCTCGGTTGTGATTCCGAACATTGCTCAAGAAAATCATGTCTTTCTAAGTTAATTTTTTGGTTAAAAATAAACTCACAAAAAAAAAAAAATCAATTTTTTGGTATGTTCTTATTTATTTTTTTGATGACTTTCGAGAGTGAAATTGAGTTTTTTGCGAGAAATATATTTGCCAAATGAATTCTGATGTTTTTATTGTTGTTAAAAACCCTTAAACTCATATGACTCCAATCATATGTTTTTAACAAGATGTGTTTGATTTTTATGAATTCACCACAATCATATGCTTACAATTCGTTGGGTATATGGTCAACTTTACTTATTTTTTTATTATATTTTTCGGTGCAAAAAAAACATTGAGGACAACGGATGAAGTTCCCATCAATGTCGTGTGAGTGTCCACACGTGAGCTGATAGAACAAACCTAAAACCATGAGCAAAAGACCTATTTCACCAAACTTACTCGAATCTATGTATTTTTGGTGATGAATTCGAGCCCCTACCACCACCTCTTACAAGCTCCCAACATATTGTCAACCATTATAGTCAATGATGGATCTAGAGGTTAGGAGGGCGGCTGAATCTCCAAAAAAAATTTGAAAAATATCATATATTATATTAAAAATTGTAAAATAATTTAAAATTATAGGAGTTTGCACTCTTAAATTTTTTGTAGATAATTTTAAAATTAGATAGAGTAGCTTTTCAATTTTTTAAACTATAAAATAACCCTCAAAGATATAATCTTGGATCCGCCCCAGATTACAGTTATTCTATTTGGTCAAGTATTGGAGCAATATGTTGTTGACATGCATAAAGATTGGTTGCTTGAATAAATAATCAAAGTAAGAGTTGAATTGTACCATGGAATTGTCAAAAGTGCATTAATTGGGAGAGCAGGGGATGCTTTGTGAGAAAAATAGTCATATTGTCCACATACTTTTTAGGTGGCCAACAAAATATGAGTAAAAGATTCTTGTGATGTTATCTCATTAGTTCAATGGTTTAAAAGTCCAAATCTTTTTATTCAAATAATTTGACTAGTTATTACTATATTTTATTAATAAATAGTGATAAAATGTTATATTTTTATCAATATTGTTTAAATGATGTAAATATTGTTTATTTTATTTTTTCTCACAAAATATAATATTGAAATGCTACATGTTGGTCCCATTAGGAGAGATGTAAAACCACCAAGATTTGTCAAAATTTACCGATAACTTAAATATTGTGTCAAATTTAGCACAAAATATAATATTGCTAGCCCATACAACTAGTTATTAGAAGAAAAAAATTTAAGGTTCCTGCTAGATTTTAACAATAATAACTCACACAGTTAGTCATTAGAAAAGTCAATCACTATTGAAAACAAAACTTCTAGGAACTCAGATATAAAAAATCAAAGAATCCAGAATTTGAAATAAAGAGTGAAGATTCAAAACAACTTTAAGTATACACTGTTGATTTGATATTCCGAAATATTTTGCGAGTTTTTTTTTTCGTCCATATACTTTTCATATTGAATTTACCTTGTTTGGCAAGTGACTTTTTTAATCAAAAAGTCAAAAAGTTACTATAAAAAGTTAAAAAGCCAATAACTTATACAAAAAAGTCAAAGATTCTCTTTTCTCTCTACTTTTTGCACATCTTTTCGTAAAAATTCAAAAAGTCATCCCAAACATGGGTAGGTTTGGTTTGTGTTTCTGAAAAAAATTTCAGAAATTTTCTCTACAAACAAATTTCAGAAATTTTCTCTACCAAACAAATTTTCCCAAAATTTTTTTTCCAAAACACACAAACCAAACAAGTTTTCCAAACAAATCTCTCTCACACACACATCAAATCAATCACTTTTTCCAAAACTCTCTCTCAAAACAATTTTTCAAAACAAATTTCCCAAAAAACCAAACCAAACATGTTTTCGTACTTTTTATCTCTAAAACACATCTCTTTTTTTACATTATATTTTAGCTAAAAAGTCAAAAAATTGCTAAAAAAGTATATTCCCAAACGAGGCAATATGGCATGGTCTTGCTAATAGTTTAATAATTAAAAAAAAAAATTAAAAAACAGTTAATGCAAAATCAATATATATATATATTATATTTTAGAACGGACAAAATCAATTATTGAAGACACCCAAATAGTGAGAGATTCCTAATCTATCTACAATAATGTAATTAGGAAGTTAGATATCAGATGATTGAGTTTGTGATAAATAATGATTAACATATAAACCTAACATTTCAGTACTAGTCAAATTAGTAGAGACATTTTACAAGCAAAAACGATAGAGATACAAGTTAAATTATCAACTATTGAATCAATCACTTTAATTTGTAACTATAATAAAAAATTTGTTAGGAAGCTCAAACATTTTCAGTTGGTCTAATTATATTTAATCTATTCATGAGGGATATTACTGTAATTTACTTTTATTTTTTGAGAAAATAATAAAAAAAATTGAGAGTTTGACTATTGTAACAAAAAAAATCATGAGTTTTAAAATTTGTCAATTTAAGCCTTAATAATCTAATTTGTTTTCAATCATTTTCCTATTTTCGTTAAGTAAAACAATGAAAAGAATAATATTTTAATTATTAAACTAAATGTAAAGTTTGGCAATAGGCTATTCTAGCAAAAAATTAAAAGAACACTACAAAAAAATCAACAATTCTTTCTACTCTTTTGTATGTCTTTTTGTAAAAAATAAAAATTCAACTAAAATAGTTAGTTCTCAAAATAAAAGTGTAGATAAAATTTCTAAATTACTATTTTTTTTTTATTATCAATTTAACATGATGAAAATAGATAGAGGATTTATATTGAAAGCAAATAAGAAAATTATAATTTAAATTAAAAAAAAATTAAGACTCATAATTTATTTTATTACAAAGGTTAGACATTGGAGTTTCTTTTTTTTATTTATTTATAATTTATTCAATTTTTTAGGGTAAATTATAAATATACCTCATGAGATTTCTTTAAAATACAAATTGATCTGTGATTTAGAAAATTATAAATTTTCCTTATCAAAATCTTTTATTTAATCGAATTAATTGAAAAAAAATCTTAACTGCTATTCTATACAATAATAAAATTACTTAAATTAGTAATTGAAATAAATTTATGACATTATTAAAATCTATTAATTGACCTGATGATTTATGAACAAAATGGGCTATTTGTTATAAAATTAAAAATTTTAAAGGGTGAGATGTAATTTTCAGCACCATAAAGAACAATTCGTAAGTTCAAGGGGTATATTTGCAATTTAATATTTTTATAGGCAAATTACACTTTACCCCTTCAATTATCACTGTTTTTCACTTTATCCCTTCAAACTAAAAATTAATACAATGTACTCTTTCACATTCTAAAAGTTTTAGATTGAAAACTTTCAGAATATCAAGGAATATATGGTATCAATTTTTAGTTTGAAGGGATAAAGTGAAAAACAGTAATAGTTTACCCCTTTTTTATGGAGAAATATCATATCCGTGGAGTTGTAAAAAAGTAACTACAAATCAGGGTTGTTTGGAGTATGATTCATAAATTGATTTTTTTGCTTATTACGGAAGTAGAGAACTAATGTAATCCAAATAAGTCAATAAAATAACTTTTTTAAATGTTGTCAAAAGAGATATCAGTGAAACTTTTAATAAAAGGCGAATTACACCAACAATCCCTGTAATTTGGGATTTGTATAACTTTGGTTCTTGATTTTCAATTGTGATACATTTAACATGAATTTTGAATCTTATTTCAAATAAGGACAATCAAAGATTGTTGGCTTTTTGGCTTTTCAAAGGGTAAATTTGTAAATGCGAGCGTGCCAGCAAGGATCAATCAGTCCTTACAGAAATTATAATTGCCAATCAATTATCAGGCGACTATGTTTTAGTTCTTTCAGCCTCAATGAAGAGGACTTTTACTGGTGGCTTGACTTTTAGGAGAAATTAAGAGAAATGACAAGTAATATTAAGAGCAATTGAAGTATTTCATTAACATAAACACTTACAATTGTCCAAACTCGACCTTGAGGAAGTTTACAAAGAATTACTTGAATCTACTTGAAAACTACTCCTATGAATTGAAGTACGGTGCGGTATTTAAAGAACAAGTATTTAAAGTACAGAAAGGTAAAAGGAAAGGAAAATACGATAAAACTGGTTTATATGATCTGAGTCTGGGGTCTTTTCGGGAACTTCCTCGCTATTTATACTTGTTAGGGATGACCTTGAACTACACTTCAACCGTCAATCGCTTCCTCCATGATCGCCGATCATGTTACCTTAGAAATAGTTCCACTATGCCATCACTTGCGCTTGGACTTCCTCCTGTCAATTTGAATAAAGGTAACCGCTGAAGCCACGCCACCTTGTATCTCATTCCCGATCTAGTGCTACTCGGACTTGAGAACCAATACTCATTGCCACGCAATGCGATTGAGATTTAAGATTAAAATCATCTTCCAATAATACCCTCATCCCGCCATCGTGTCGAATTGTAATTGGCTTTTTACAAAATATGTAGCCAACATTACCCCGCACTAATATACCCAATACTTGGAAATATTAGTGAATCAAAACTTTTCCTCGCTTTTGGAACGCGCAGAATCTATGTTCAGAAACACAACCCACCTATTTTGGTGATCATTTGCATTAACCCTTAACTTTGTTGGGCGCCCAATAACTTCAAAGATTCGAGCGGATCATGACTCAATCACCTTCTCACTCTAACGATCGAGCATCTGAAGAGCCATTGAGTAATGCTATTTCCTCGAAAGAATCTCCACGCATTTATTAGCTACCTTTACCCGCCTTTCTATATCCAGTCATGGAAGCTTTCGCAGATTATCAACCTTTGGACTACGAACACATTGCCCTCAATCCTTCGGTCTACGAACTTGTCGATACAAGTTCTTCCTCTAAATTCTCCTCACACTTTGAACAAACAACTTTCAAGCCTTTGCTTCAACAAATTGCAAACATGGAATTAGGAAATTCTTCACAACCTTCGCTTGGGATGAAGCTTCATCTTCGGGTGACGAATCGGTCCGCCTCTCGAGTCACGGGACTTGAGGAACGGATCAATCATCATTTTATCGAGTTTCTTGACCTTTGGATTTTCCTTCCGACGCTCGATGCTCGGTGGTTTATCCTTACGTGCCCATCGACTTTCGACGCAGTTTTGAAGAGAATTTGCTTGTAGCTTGGTATACATCCTCCATGCCCACAGGAGCAATGCTCCCTGCCCGGTGTTTGGGAGGAACACAAGGGTATACCCTTCATTCTTAGCCAAAAGCACGATTTGTTCTTCCGACCGCTTAACTATATTAATGCCTTTGTTCCTCCCATTCTGTGTCATCTCCCCAATCAGGCGACCACTTTTTCTTCCCCGTCTTCTGAAATGGAAGCATCCACACCTTCTTCACCCTTCGAAATAGAAGCATCCACACCTTCTCCATCCCCTAGATTAGAGGCATCCACCTCTTCCTTTCCTTTTAAAGCAGAACCATCTACTCCTTCTCCTCCTCCCACTCTTTCTTGGATAGAGAAGTTAAAGCTTGCTCTCCCAATGGACAAAACCTTCCCCCCTTACAAACCTCCATCATCTCCAACTCCATCTGAGCGGAAAGAAGCTCAACTTCGCTGACTTTTTCTCACCTACCCTTTAATGTTCTTGAGGATGTCATTCCTCTTAAGAACTTCCAATGGGCCTGTGATATTCTGACCAGGGGCCATATCCTTAATCCTATCGCCCAAGCAGAACTTCACCTGTTCCTGGATCAACTTCCAGTACTCCTCCATTGGCATCGAAATTCCAAAGTCACCACTCGCCTTTTGGATCAACTTTCATCTCTTCAATTCATGCTCAATACGGCGTAAAACTTCATTGAAGACTTTGAAGACTTCAAGAATAAGGATTCTGCGTATTGGGATGATTTAGTTATAGATGAGTTGGAACAAAAATCGAGGAGGAGGCTTTTCGAGCAAAGGTCAAGAGTCAGATTATGAAGTGAGAGCACATCAACTCATGCAGCCAACTTTGGAAGAGATGGAAGACATAATAAAGAAAGAACAAATATTCATTGATCATTGTTGGACGAAATTTCATGATCTTGTAATTTATTCTATTCCTTATTTTTACGAACTTGAATTTGTACAAAAATAAGATTATTTAATGTAATTGTCTTGGCTCTAATGAAAAGCAAAGTCTTCTGTACTTGACATTGTTTGACTCTGTTTCTTCTTACTTTAAAAGCCAACTTACAACCTTAAATTAAATAATCTCATCCTTCGAATTTGGACTTACTTGTCTTTAATGAAACACCAATATGTCTTTTTCCAACTTATGGAGTAAAAATTGACAATTTTGGTCAATATTATCTAAAAATAGTGTTTCGAACTTAACAACTTTACTTTTCAAAGCTACTTATAACCAATGCATGGTCATAGCTGTTATAGTTAATCAATTTTAAATTGACCACTTCTTGTTTTGAAAAGTAGCTTGTGCTGTCCTAATTCAATGGACAATCTTCCCTTGTAAAAACCAATGTTTGGTTTCTAAGCTTTGCTTTAAAGGTCATGTTCCTCAAACAGGTCTTTAAACCTTTTGAAGTACAAGCATCTTAGCTTCTCGAATCATGTAGCATACTTGACGGATTCTCAGATTTGGCCGTCTTTATTTGATTTTGTAGAGCCAAAATTGGCTTCGAAGCCAAATATCTCTCTTCGAAGCTAACGTTAACATTCGGAATGTGTTCTTCCCTCCAAAACTATCCATATTGGAAGAAACTCCTTATATTCGTACTTTCGTACATAAGGATTCACGCAATATATTTTTCAGACACAAAACCCTTTTAAAACCCCTTTGCTTTGTACTCTGAAATCACTTACTCTTTTGAGACACACAAACCCTACCAATCTCTGGTTAAACCCCTCTTCCTTATTACTCGCCATCAATGGATCCTTCCTCACTAAAAGTGCTTTCTGGCGATCGTGTCAGTCCTACCATGGCCTTGAAGCGATGTATTGATGAAGAAATCACCAAACTTTCATCTGGTGAGCCAAGCCACATAGATGGCCGTCTTTTCGTACCTCGTCATAGCAACAAACAGGAATACGTCCTTGGCCCTATTTTTAGGGAAGCTCCTGCTCAACTTGCGGCCCTATATCCTCGCTTGGAGGACCATTTCCTTCTTCTGAAGAAGGGCTTGATTGGAACAGCGGAGAGTGAATCGTCCTCACCGTTCTGGCCGACAATAAGGACCGAATGGGAAGAATGGTATGAGAGTTGTTCTGCGAGAGAAGATGACCTCTGAGAACTCAGATTCTCGATGCCCTTCGTCTTTCGGGTTCATTATTCACGAAGACCCTTTCTTGATACCTGCCGCCTTATGTTTACGGAATATGTCTTTTAATTTCTTCCAATTTCGGTCTTGACATGATGGCCCCACCGTTCTTGATATTTGCCATCTCTTAGGGCTTTCCATGGTTCTCCATTTACTCCCAACTACCTGCACCTTCCCATTAAGTTTTCTCTTCCTTCTTTAAACTCCTCTTATAGTGACTTTGTAAAGTCTGAGAATAAAAAGTAAGGTCCTGTGAGGGTCAGAGAGCTGTTTTCTTTTATTTTGTATTGGTTATGCAAATTCCTCTTTTGCACCTCATCTCGGAGGATTATGCCCGAGTTTGTTCCACTTCTTGTGACTTGTCTTGAAAAACACATAGCTCTTGCTCCTTATCTTTTAGGTCATGTCTCTGAGTCTGTTCCCAATTTTGTGAGAAACCTCTTGATGCTAACCAAGGAGGTCCCTTCTGGATGCTTCAACTTTGGCTCCTCGCTTATTTCACTGACTTACACCCCAAATGTCTGAAATTTCTTGTTCAGGATCCTATTACTTATGGGGAAAAGTATGCTAGGATTGCCCTTTTCCCTGCTTCCTCTGCTTACTATTTTACTTTCTTTTATCAACTCCCCATTTCTCCATCCTCTTTCTTCTATCCTTTTGAAGCCAATAAAGGACCAACTTTGGTAAGCTTTCTGGTGATAAAGAATGCTCCACTTCTCCTCACAAAGACATGTGGGCTTCTATATTACTACCAAGGGAATTGTTCATTGGTAGTCTACACCCTCGAGCCTACAAATGCATATCAAGTGTCTTGCCCTTCTCAATTTGCGGACAATTTGGACTCACTCAAGGAATACCAGTTCCCCTTTGCAGTCTCCCGAATGTTCATCTTACTGCCAGAGATTTGAGAATATCCAAATCCAGACTAGAGACGGCAATTCTCAAACTACTGAAAGAGTCGAATGAGTTCCAATTTGTCCCCTTTCTTCCATATGGCTCGATCTTGAAAAGATTCGAAGCGGTGGGCGATCAATATGGAAATGCGCCTATCTGCACATCCCCATGACTTCTTGGTAGGATTGGGAGTACCTTGAAGGCTAAGTCAAGAACATCTAAGGACATTCCCTCTTCATGAGGCTCGCACCTTCATCCCTCCAACTAGAGTTACTAGAGTCGCCAAGAAGGGTAAATGTTTTTGTACTTCTCCTTTTCCTTCTTTTGAATTTTTAGTTCCTTCCTTTACGTTTGTTCTTGATGCAGGACCACACGAGGAATCTCCCAAAAGAATTGAAACTTTAGTTGTTCTCAAAAAGAAACAACAACAACAAAAACAAAAAGGAAACTAATCCTCCCCTCAGGAATCTGAATCCTTGAGAGAAGAAGAGGTTGAGCAAGAACCAGAAGTGTCTTTACAGAGAGCAAAGAAACAAAAAGTAATTGCCTCCCTTCCTGATACAATTAAGCATCCTTCTTTCGAGACACCCACTGTAGTAATGGAGAAAGCATTTACCTCTGAAAAACCTGAAACCCGAATTGAAGAGGGGGAGATTGAAAAAGAGCCAGTAATACCACTGCCAAGGAGGAAGAGAAAGAAGATGACTGTTTCTGCTGCTGACTTGGTGGAAGATCCGATTCATGAAACCGCTGCCAAGGCAGTAGAACAGGAACATTCCAAAGCAATAATCGTTTTTGAGAGGGCTGAGAAGAGACGGCAACAACAAATTTTAAGAGAAGAAGCTGCTGCTGTTGATGCTTTGCAAAGGGAAACAGCGAGAAAGCAACAAAATGCCGCACATTATTCCCTCCGCCGCTCTCTTATCAGTGCCAGTGCTTCTGAAACAAGTAATTTCTTTTACACTTCCACTGTTTTTCCTTTTATCAACTTTTAAACTGAATTCTAACCATCTTTTATATTCCTTCCTCTTACAGCAACAGCTACTGCATTCATCTTTCCGGCTAGACCTCCTCTGTCTTCAGTTGAAGTTGACCAGACGCAACGTGGGCAAACCATCCAAACCATGCTCTCACTCTTCAAGCCTATATTTGGCACATTTTCTTTGAGTCCAAACATCCCTGCATCTCTTTTCCTTGGCTTAGAGCCATTTCTTCCTTTTTTGGCCTTCAATCCACCTCAGTCCATTCCTTCTTCGAGCCTTACCCTTCCTTCTTCCAAGGATATTCCAAGCATTCCAATTCTAATGGCAATTGATTCTTCCACAGAGGGTGCTGGTAATTCCCCAATTCATGGTCCACTACCTATGCCTATCTCCAGCCCCTCTTCGCTTGATTCATTGGTGGCTAAGACTATAGAAGCTGCCAAAGACGCTCCATCCATTTCTCCCATCCCCATGCAGCCCTCTGTGTCTTCCACTACCATACTTTCTATGCCCTTCATGTCTAGGGATGAAGTAGACATCTTCGAAGGAAGACTGGCTAGTCTTTTTGACATATCTTCTACTTCTCCAACCTTTAGTGCTGAAGCTGAGCCATTAGTCTTGGCCGACTCCTTATTGGAGATTTTTGAGAATTCTTCTTCCAGCAACCAACCTTCTGTGCCTTCAATAGACATAGACACATGTCTAGAACTGCTAAATTCTTTTTCGAGGATTCCCTTTGAAGCTCTACAAAGGCCTACTATCAGAAATGGGTTCCTTCAGTGTTGTAATATTGCTGAGCAGTCTAGCTTGAATGTCTCAAGTCATCTATCTCAAGCAGCAGCCACCATCGATTTTTACCTCAACATTTGTCAAGCTGCTAAGGTTGCGGATGAGAAACTGACTAGGGATCAGAGTTTTGTTTCTCAAGTGCATACCAAGGTATCAGAACTCAAGGAACAACATTCCTCTGATTCCAAGTTTCGACTCCAACTGTTAGAGAAGAAGGCCCAACTGGAGGAGGAATTAGCTGCAATAAACCGAGCCTTGGGTCGAACTGACACCAAATTGCAGATCACTAACCAAGAGTTGGCTGATCGTAAAAAGGACATGGCTACAGCTATAGAACTATTCCCATCACTTAGCAATAGGAAATCCGTTGTACAAAAACAATTAAGACATTGTAATGACTTCTGGGCCAATCTATGGCATAATGTATTCAATTCTTTATGAAAGAACAAGTTTTGTCTATCCTTTGAGTAATCTCATGTTTTTTTGTATTCAATGTTTATTCCATTCCTTGTGTTTCCCAAATGGTTGGAAAATAAGGCTTCAAATATCTGCCATTAATCTTTTTGGGATGTACATAACCATTCAAATTTCTTAAATGGTATGCCCCAAAAGGTAAAACTCTATGAACTTGATATGGTCCTTCCCAATTAGGTGACCATTTGCCAAACTTATGGCTTTTAATCCCTATGGGGAGTATTGTTTTCCATACCAAATCACCTTCATCAAAGCCAATATGCTTGACTTTCTTGTTATAATTCTTGGCTTTCTTTCTTTTGAAAAAGAATGCTATTTAATGCCAAAATCCTTGCTTCATCTATGTCTTCCAATTCCGGGCACATGCTTTGATGATATTGCTCGATTCTAATTGATCTTGACATCTTACCTCAAAGATTTAACATTAATTTCCACAGTAACAACATCGCGTCCGTATACTAAGGCATAAGGAGTGACTCGTGCTCGATCTTGGGGAAGTTCTCAGAAGCCCATAAAACATCCAACAATAGGTTATGCCAATCCCTAGGATTATCTTCCACCATCTTTTGTATTCCTTTTTTCAAGGATTTATTAGATGATTCAATTGACCATTGGCCTGCGTGCATAATAGGGAGTGGAATTAATAAGACTAATCCCAAACTCGCCACAAAGGATTTCACCATTTTCCCATCAAACACAGTTCCATTATCAATCGTTATGGTTTGTGGAATGCCAAACCTATGGATCAAGTCTTTAATAAACCCAATGACCTCTCGTCTGTCTCTGACCTTATATGGCTTGGCTTCAACCCATTTAGTGAAGTAATCAGTAGCCACTAGAATGAAACAATGATGTTTCGAAGAAGGTGGATGAATTTTACCTATCATGTCCATGGCCCATCCTCTAAATGGCCAAGGCTTCACTACTGCATGTAGGTCAGTTATGGGCACATGTCTTATTGTGCCATGTTTTTGGCATGCCTGGCAACCTTTTGCATATTCTATGCAATCTTTTAGAATAGTTGGCCAATAATAGGAATGCCTTCGAAGCAACCATCTCATCTTTACACCAGGCTGATGAGCACCACAAATGCCTTCGTGAACCTCAGCCATAGTCATAATGCTTCTTTTGGACCCAAACACTCCAATAATAAGCCATCTCCTCCTTTTGTATAAAGCATTATCATATACTATATATTGCATAGATCGCAATTTGATTTTCCTTTGGCTTTTGAAGATGGACCACCAAATCGCATAATTGGATGCCTCCAATCCTTTCTTGTGAGTCATTATGATTGACTTCCAAGATCACATTCCTTTATTCAAAGGTTGAATTAGTCTCGATATGTTGCTTGGCTTATATCCCTTTGGGTACTATCCTTCTCTTGAAGTTCAAGCTTCGAGCCACATCATTAGCTCTCTTGTTCAAGAATCTTGGAACATAAGTTACATTTGCTATTTGAAACCGAGAAAGGTATGTAATGCAACAACATAATATGGTAGGGTGCTTATGCTTTGACACTTGAAAATTCCTTTTACTTGGTTAACAACCAATTGAGAATCTCCAAATATGTCAAATGCATGTACTTGTAACCCAACAAGGATTTCTAATCCTACTAATAAGGCTTCATATTCAGCCTGATTATTGAGCAAATTTAGCTTCATCCACTCTAAAACCATGTGTGGTTTCTACCCCTTGTGGAGACTTAATCACAATACCAATTCCAATTAATCCATTGGCTTTCGATCCATCGAACCACATTTGCCATGGTTCAACACTAGCCATTCCAAGCTCCTTTACCTCTTGGTTCTCTGTTTGAGATGGATGATCTGCTAGAAAATTGGCTAATACTTGCCCTTTTACTGCCCTTTGAGGGACATATTCTAAATGAAATTCCGATAAGGCTAATATCCATTTGCCAATTCTTCCCCTCAATATAGGTCTCGATAACATGTACTTAACCAAATCTGTGGTTGCAATTACCAAGACAGTTGTAGGTAAAAGATAATATCTTAATTTCATTGCAGCAAAATACAAAGCAAGACACAGCTTTTCAACAGCTGAGTATTTACATTCACAAGAATTTAAAAACCTACTAAGGTAATAAATTTTGTTCCTTGCCTTCTTCATTGTCTTGAGCCAAGAAAGCTCCCAATGAATCTTCTGTCACGCTATGTATAACTGCAAGGGCTTATTTCGTTTTGGTGGCATCAACACTGGAGGATTGGCCAAGTAGGCTTTGATACCTTCGAAAGCAGTTTGATGCTCCGCTGTCCACACAAATTCCTCTTCATCTTTTAGCCTTAACAAGGACGAGAATACTTTAGTTTTCCCTGCAGTGTTAGAAATAAACCTTCGAAGAAAATTAACCTGCCCAAGGAACCTTTGTAATTCTTTCTTACTTGATGGAGGTCTAGCTTCAATAATGGCTTTGGCTTTATTCTGATCAATCTGTATTCCTTTCTTGTGCACCACATAACCCAAGAAATTTCCAGATGACACACCAAAAGCACATTTAAGAGGGTTGAGTTTCAACTTGAACTTCCTCATTCTTTCAAAAGCTGCTTCTAAATGAAGCAAGTGCTTCTCCATGGACTGGGATTTTACCACGATGTCGTCAATATAACATTCTAGATATCCTCCAATAAGGTCATGAAAGATGGTGTTCATAGCCCTCTGATAGGTAGCTCCAGCATTCTTCAGACCAAATGGCATCTTAACCCATTCGAAGGTGCCAATATTCCCAGGGCATCTGAATGCTGTCTTGTGGATGTCTTCCTCTGCAATGCATATTTGATTATAACCAGAGTGGCCATCCATCATTGACAAAACTTGGTGCCCTGCTGAACTGTCCACCAATAGATCCACTATAGGCATAGGGTATTCATCTTTAGGAGTTGCTAGATTTAAGTTCCTGAAATCGATGCATACCCTCATTTTGCCATTTTTCTTAACTACGGGCACAATATTAGATAGCCATTCAACATATCTGGCCGTCCTAATAAAATCTGCCTTGAGTAGTCTAAGAATTTCTTCCTTGACCTTCTGAATTACATCTGGACTCATCCTCCTAGGTTTCTGTTTGTATGGCTTGAAATTAGGCTTCAAAGGGAGCCTATGTTCCACCAATGATCTATCCAATCCTGGTAGTTCGTTGTAAGACCACGCAAAGCAATCCTTGTACTTCTTTAAAACAACCAACAACTGGTCTCTGTCCAGAGCATTCAAACAGGTACTTATGTAAGTGGGCTGCTGCACAGAACCTTCCCCTAAATTCACTTCTTCTAAGGGGTCCTGCGTCTGAGAATTCATTGGAGCTTTCTCTTTGGTTTCTTCAACCTTCGAAACAATCTTTTCATCTTGTTCCGCCTCTAGACTCTCTATTTCGACATCTTTACCTTCTTCCTCATAGACAAAATCTGTCCATAAGGCGTCTTCTTCTTGTATTTCCTGGACTCTTGTTTCAATGTCCAATGCACAATATTTCCCAAAGGTCAATCTCCTGACCTGTTGTTGTTCTTGTTCACACCAATTGTCATGGCTTCTCTTGTTTCTGACCTTTCCGGACTATTGCTTTTACATCCAATGATGAGAATTTAATCAAAGCCAATGAATTGGCTTCTCGTTCTTCACTTCTTTGCCTATAACCAGCATCGTTGTCATCTTTCACTAAGAACTTCTTCATCAAGACTTTCTGAACTAAGTGCTTCAGATGTGTAACTTCCTCATCAGCCGTCACTTCGGCTGAGCCATCAGCTTTTCTCAATATACTGAGTGGAGTTACCCCTTCAATATATAGTTTGGCTTCTGCAAAATCCGCACAGGCTATGAAAGGTTGAGGATCTGCATCAATCTCCTCTGTCTCCATTACCCGAGCCATCATGATCTTCTGATGCAAAGAGGAAGGTACACACTTGTTGGTGTGAATCCAGTCCCTTCCAAGTAAGGCATTATACTTAGCATTGCTATCGATCACGAAGAATGCTGTCATACAATCCCTGGTTCCCACACTCAAATTGATAGGCAGAATACCTTGAGCCATCTGCTTATCTCCAGCAAAGCCAGCAATAGTTGTACTGGTTGGGATCAACCTTGGATTCTTCTTTCCTAATTTCTTCAAAGAAGATTTCGGCAATAAATTAACCGCCGCCCCATTGTCTACTAGGACTCGGTTTAAGCAGATACCATCAAAGAAAGCCTTAATGTACAAAGGCTTGACATGTTATGTTGGGTCATGGAATTCGAGGGTATTCAAAAGGATATGAGAGGTTGATGCTCACCTCCTCCTCACTTTCGCACTCAACTTCCATAGGACTAGCCATTTCGAAGCATCTGAACCATGCTCACTTGTGATTCCTCACTAGAAGCGAATTGGATCCATGTCTTGGTCCTCACGATCCTCGACTGAAATTCATGAGGTAGTATATGTACCATGTTAATCGACTGGTGGGAATGAGCCAAACCGAATGGTGGTTGTACCTTCTTCCCTTCTTGACTACCTTGTTCAAGATCTTCAAGGCGTCCTCCATGTTGCATTACAGTATTTCATTGATGGTGATCCCTTTGAAGGGTCCTTCTCAACTAAGTTTTGATCGAAGCGTTTGTTCACCATGAAGGCTTGAACATTTCTTCTTCGCCATTTCCTTCTTTTGGCTCATGTCAATCTCTTCTTCTATTTCACTATCACTCTCCATCGAGCCTTCTCCAATCACCTTAAATGGACTTTTCCTCGGCCTTTAGTTGAGAATGAACTTGAGCCATTGTTCCTGCTACAAACCACTTTACTTTTGCGGCGTCGGTTTTGGAACAGTCGACTTGAAGCTTTCTTTTCTTACGTCTTGATATGTGAAGAACTATCTTCACTCTCTTTGATTTTCTTTGGTCTTGGGTGTACTGCGCTGAATTTTCCTCCTTTGTGATCTGAAATACCGAACCATACTTGGCTCCTTTGTCTTTGGGTGCTTCAGCAATACCCAGTTGTTTGGGGCCACCAAAGGAGGTTTGACCATTCTGCCTGTGATTCCAACATCTCTCCTGTCAGGCAATTCCCTAGGTTTGTTTTGCATTACAAACCAATCTGGGACTCCAGGCACCCAAGAGCTTACTGATTCAGACGTTGAATCACCCTTTTCCACCTTCGAAGCCGTCTTCGAAACTGGTCGTGGAGGTAAGTGCTTGGTTCTGGTCTCATGTTTCGAGCTCGATTCTGGCCTTTGTTTGAGATGGCCATTTTCTATTCTGTGTGAAGTTGATCTGGGAGGCCAATCTCTGGCTTTAGTCCCATAACCTGAACTCCTTCTTTCAGAATGTCTACTCTCCATTTTATAGTAGTTAAGTGGCCTAGACTCATACAAGGGCCCTTTGCCTTTAGCATTCATTCTGTTAACTGCAGGCTCAACCACCCTTTGGTGTTGCCTATCACTAGCCGCATGCGGCCTTTTTATGGCGTTGGTTGTTCTAGGACGTCTCTGAACATCCTTATAGTATTGCTTCCCATCAATTGGAAGCCCCTTCAACCATTTGTAGCTTAATCTACACCTTGGACACATCCTTTGCATTACAGCTGCTTCCAAGGAATCGTCGTCCAATATTTCCTCATCAGAATGTTCCTTCTGATGTGAGAGACTCTGACCAACAACTGGTGAACTCCTGGTCTCTTTCTTGGCAGCTGTCTGGTTGGCAATATGCATTTGCACATTAACCTCTTCCAATTCCTGCAGAGATAGATTCTGAAAATTTGGAACAACCACATTAGCAGCGCTCTCTCCGACTTGAAGCAAGTTCTTGTCAATTCCATGGCTTTCTCTGTTTTGTTTGGGAACTTGAGCCTTTCGGATTTGCTCCTGGATCCTGTCTCGAAAAACAATGCAGTTTTTAGTTGAGTGAGACCAAGAATTGTGCCATTTACAGTACACTTTTCCTTTAAGTTCATCAAGAGAAGGCAGTTTTACTCCTTTTGGTAACTTAAGGAAATTAGCTGCGAGCAAATGATCGAAAATGTCATCTGCTTTTGTTAAATCGAAAGAATACTTTCTGTGAAAGTCTTTCTTCTTAAACTGTTGGTCGATAGTCGTATCCTTATGAATTAATGCTTCACAGTTCTGAGTTCTTTGCCCACAATCTCCGCTGCATCAATCTCGTAATTGGGATCTTTATAGTATGTCTTATATGAAGCATTGTTGCGATCTTGTTCTTCCTCTAGTAATGCTTCATATCGTGACACCTTATAGGTTAATTAACCAAATCCTAAATTCATTGAATCAAACTTCTTTGGCTTTGAACTCTAAACCGTTTTGAGCCAATCGTACAAATTCTGGCTCTGGAAGGATGACTCTACATTTATTTCGAGCCCTTTTAAATCTTGCAATGAATTGAGTAGCCTTTTCTTCAGGCCTTTGACTCAATCTTGCCAAATCTGCTATGGATACTTACGGCTCGATTGGAAAAATTGGGCATGAAATGCCTCTTCCATCTGTTGCCAAGTTTGAATGGAGCAGTGTAAGGTTGATATACCATACAAACGCTCCCCAGTTAGAGTTTGGAAATAATCTTAATTTTATGTAGTCATGATTAGCAAATTCACCACATGACGGCGAATCTAGCAATATGCTCTCTTGTTGATTGATTTCGATTCCATAGAATAGGGTGAAATCGGTATTCTAAACCCTCTTGGGTATTCATGTACTCTATCAACCCACTCTGGATATGGTTTTACGTATCTGAGTCTGGACCCCGAGCCATTGGTCACATAGCTCCCTAACAATATCAACAATTTGGTCCCTAGGGACCATATTTTGGCTTCTTGAACCCTCTTTGGAGGAGCAAACCACGGTTGATTGGAACTTGTGCTGTGGTCCTCTTGGTCCATACAATGGTATATTTGGGAGTGGTTGTCCCACTGTGGTGCGAGGTTCTTTGTTGGGAAATGGATAACCCTTTGAGCTGTCCTACTAAAGGACTGTGAAAGGTGTTGGAATAGGTATTGTGTCCTTCCATTTGTAGGCAAACCCTCCAACCCCGGGTATAAATTCAAATAAAGGATTATTATAACCGGGTGCGGTATAACCGAACATGGGATTTGCCACCATTCTTATGCGGTTTCTTGTACTTGACGGATCGCCCTGGTATGGCTTCCTTTGTTGAACATTGTGGTATTTTGGCCTACTACAGGCCTCGAAATGGGTTCATACCAAGACCGAGGTGATGGTCTTTCATAGTTTTGAGTACTAGTCGACCATTAACTTTGTCCATTAACTTGCATAAATTTGTTTTCTCTAGCCAATCTTTGTTGATGAACATTTAAGATTTCCTCTGTATGTCTTGTATTTGTTGGTTGGTGGTTGTTCATTCGATCCAAAAGGATGTTGCCCACCTTTCCATTGTGTTCATTATTTGTTGTCCCATAGCATCTACCAAGCCATCCCATGGATTTGTTGGTGAGAAGATGGAATGGTGGATGGTCCAATTCCTTGGTTTAGTCAATATTATGAACATTTGGTTCTTGTCGAAATCTTGATGCATTCGACCAAAGGTTACGATGACATAGGAGTTTCCACAGTGTGTTACCACATTCTCCTCTGGATTAGGTATTTCTACCTCTCCTTCGCCTTCTTCTAAGCGTTCATTTTCTCCTTGTCGTCTAGCCATTTTAATTTGTCCCATCGTGCCAAAAATATATGTTGGCTTTTTGGCTTTTCAAAGGGTAAATTTGTAAATCTTGGCGTGCAAAGGATCAATCGATCCTTCTGAAATTATAATTGCCAATCAATTATCGGCGACTATGTTTTAGTTCTTTCGACCTCAATGAAGAGGACTTTTCTTGGTGGCTTGACTTTTAGGAGAAATTAAGAGAAATGACAAGTAATATTAAGAGCAATTGAAGTATTTCATTAACATAAACACTTACAATTGTCCAAACTCAAATTTGAGGAAGTTCTGACAACGGTTTACTTGAATCTACTTGAAAACTACTCCTATGAATTGAAGTCTGATCTGGTATTTAAGAACAAGTATTTAAAGTCAGAAAGGTAAAGCGGAAAGGAAAAAATCTGATAAAAGCTGGTTTATATGATCTGAGTCAGGGGTCTTTTTAGGAACTTCCTGCTATTTATACTTGTTAGGGATGACCTTGAACTACACTTGAGCCGACCGCTCCTCCATGATCGCTGATCATGTTACCTTAGAAATAGTTCCACTATGCCATCACTTGCAGTTGGACTTCCCTCCTGTTTCTGAATTTGAATAAAGGTAACCGTTGAAGCCACGTCACCTTGTATCTCATTCCTGATCTAGTGCTACTCAGACCACTTGAGAACCAATACTCATTGCCACGTGTACGATTGAGATTTAAGATTAAAATCATCTTCCAATAATACCCTCATCCTGCCACGTGTCGAATTGTAATTGGCTTTTTACAAAATATGTAGCCAACAAAGATATTTCCTTTACAAAAGGTTCGCTTCAAGGGAAAAGTCATCATGCAATTTATTTTGTATTTGTTAACTTGTATGTGTGTTTGAAATGTAATGGCATTTTTTTTAATGAATAATATTAAAACTTTATTGATTGTAAAGTTATGTTTTGTTTGGTTTTCATAATCTGTTTTCAGAATTTTTTTTAGGAAACTAAAAACTAAATTGGTGAAAAAAAATTTAAAATATTTCATTTTTATATAATTTCATCTTTTGAGAGGGTATAAATAAATTTTTTTGATATTTATTTTCGTTGAATTAGTTTTATTTTTTCAAAAGTCAAACATGGTGACAAATTTGATATTTTTATTAACATAAACAATTAAATAAAAAAAATCTAAAATTAAAAACATTTTATACATCAAACATATCGATTATATATTAAAAACTTAATAACCATCAATTATATAATAATCATTCAAAATATCGGTTAACAAAAAATACAACGATCTATTACATGATAACCATAAAAAAATATCAATAAAAAACCACCGATTACATGATCATCATCTAACCACATACTAAAAATTAATTTAGTAAAAAATAAAATTATAAAAGATTTATCTTTTTTTATATAATTTTATCTTCAGTGTGTAAAAATAATTTTTTAAAATTCAAAAATATTTTTTTAACATTTATTTTTGTGAAACTATTTTATATTTTTATCAAATTAACGACTTTATCCTTAAAATAGAGTAATAGTATTTTCAATTGTTATTATTTAAAACGAGATTCAAAATTTAAAATCAAATATATCACAATTAAAAAATTAAAAATCAAAGTAACATAAATCCCGTAATTTGCCATTTTATAAATATTAATAATTAGAATGGTAAACTTATGTATTTTTGTAATTTTTTTTGTTTTTTTGTTTTTCTGAAGTCGACTGGGGTATAAATTATAATTACTTTTTATAAAACAAGAAGGAAAGTAAAAAAAACACAGATCACAAATATAGCTACTATGGCTGCTTTAGTCAGCACCTCACGTTGATTTCACGTGACAAAGAACCGGAGATTAACACAGGACATGCCTAATTTGCACTCACACACACACACACAGACGTGTCCTTCGTCTTCATGAGGTGCTTAATCTCTCTCTCTCTCTCTCTCTCTCTCTCTCTCTCTCTCTCTCTCAAGGGTTTCGAGTTCCTGATTCAATTCAATTCAATTCCCTACCCACATCCCCTGTGAATTCACTCTTTTCGATCTCTACAAATCCACTTCTACCGAAGATCTGCTAACTTTTCTCTCTTTTTTTTTTTTTTTTTTTGTAGATATTGATTTGTGAAATTGGATTTGGAATTTGAGGCATTGGAACGTTGAATTCGAATGCGAGGAGCCAAGTGTGCTTGAGGATCTGAAGATTGCGTATTTTGGTTTTGTTTGAATGAGAGATTGGTTTTGCTTCGTGTGTTGTGGCCATGGATGTGGATTTCAATGGGGATGTGGCGTGTTTCGACGCCGAAATGTTGCAGCTTGCGGAGGTCTCTCCTTTGGCTCTCAAATCAAACCCTTACGTCGCCGAGAAGCTTTTTGATCAATGGCTTTCTCTTCCCGAGACTGCTTCGCTGGTAAATTTAATTATTTTCTATCACTTCTGAGCTATTGACGAATTGAATTATGTGTTTTGTGTTGGGTTTGGGTTGGGTTGGGTTGTGCTTCGATTTTTATTCACTGGCTTGGTTTGTTTGCCATTATCCCTAATAATGCATTGTAATTTAGAATGTTAGATTTCTTAGGCAATGATGTGCCACTTTCTGTCCAGTGTCCACCCTTTAAAGAAAAAATGAAGATGGAAACATATGTCACTGCAAGTTTGATGATTGGGAGTGTGCGCCTAAAAACTCTAGGGCAGACCTTACTCTGCAAGCTTATAATTATGGTAGCTGTGCAGCTCTTGAAGTACATGTTTGTAAGTTCTTATGATATAATAACACATATCATGTTCATATCTCAACGTGAGAGAACTGGAGGGTGCCAGGGAGTGTATGCTACCTATACCATAGAAAGGTCCCAATTCGATGATCTGAACCTTTTAATTTTTAGGACTCGCTGACTAGAATATTTATGCAAAAAATAAAGATGGTCGGACATCAACAGTTATTTGTTTGAATCAATTTTGTATTACAAAAAGGGTCCAAGTTGGGAGCTCGAATTCGGGGGCACCGAATCCCCCGAATTGCCATTTCAAGTAAAAAAAAAAAAAAAAAAAAAAAAGAAAACAGAAAAACAGAAAAAAAAAACAGTTGCCAAAAAAGGAAATTAGGGGTATTAGGGGCACTATTTTTAGGGGCACAAAACATTATTGTTACAAAAAATGGATGATTATTCTTGAAATTATATTTGTTGTCCATTGTTTAAAAACAAATATGATTCAAACATATAGCTACTGATGTCTAATCATTTTGATTTTTTACATGAATATTCTACTTGACGAGTCCAAAAAAATGAAACGTTTGGATCACCGGAATCGATTCCAAAATGGGCCTATGAAGTCCAAACACTCTCTCAAGTTGAGATGACAACTTGAGAGAAGCTAAACCCATCATTTTTATAGTTGTTATGAGAGTTCGATTGTTATTTAAGTAAGTGAACTTTTCTGTTGCGGGGCTATTAGTGAAGGAAAGGGGATTTTTTTTTCAGCTGGATAAAACATAAATACTAAGAAAGAAAAATAAATCCATGGTCTAGGAAGGTGTATAAGTTCCTTTATAGCATGGCAAGAAGAAGTGTTCCTCTTCCAAATCTAACCGTCACCAAACAAGGTGTTGTAGTATTCAACTTTATACAAATGTGATGGAAATGCTTATGACAGCTCTATTTATGAGCAGAACCATACCTTTCCTTACTTTTCAATTGATACAAATTTTGATGCCTGGTTGGCTCGAGACCTTCCTGAGCATCTCAGCGTGAGGATCGAAATAAAACAAATATATTAGTGATCCCTATAAATGCCATGGATACATGATTTTCGACTAGCCTATGAACATTTACATTGGAGTAGCTACCGTCGAAGTTCAACTTTAAACTAATAGTGGGAGAAAGAATTTAACAACCTTGAATCCAAAATTTATTGATCTTGAAGATGCTTTAGCTTTCTAACCCTAGGGGGTTGGCTTGGTGGTAAGGCCTTGGATTTTGGGGGTGTGCTCCCTCCAAGGTTCAAGGATTGAAATTGAAATCTCTTAGGTGCTAACAATTCTCTGGGGCCATCAGACTGGGGGAAAACACTTGAATTAACCGTTGTGCATTTACGGTAAACTCCTCGCCGAGGGCCTGTGCATCCGAAGAGATTAGTCAGACTTTGATTCGGACACCCCAGTGCCAATCAAAAAAAGAAAAAGAAAAAGATGCTTCAGCTTTCCAATGTTAAGTGTCACCAGGAAGGAATTGGTGTTTTAACTTGGGAGTTGGGACAAATGAAATGGCACCGTGGGGGCAAGTCACTTGACTTAATAACAAAATAACTCACGGTGGGTCTTCTTGATAACCTGCAAAACAGCCAAGAAAGCATTTGGATACCACATCTTTTGCCACACTTACAAAAATTGTGTAATGAAGAAGCTTAGAGGCAAGGCTAAATCCTCAGCTCGACCAAACACATGCCATACATTACAAAGGACAAGCAAGTTCGTTATGAAGGACACACATGGCTGAACTAGTGAAATTGTTGATTGACCGTCCAATTAAGGACATTAACTATTTTGACCAGGGTTGGAGAAGATGTATGACGTATCAATGGTAGAATACCATAAAATCAGGTGGCCATTTTTTTTTACTAGTTGAAAGAAATGTGTAGGTGTCACGTGCCTCATTAAACTCCAAATTGTGCCAAAGTGGCCGATCACAAAGGTCAGGATTGACATTAGCATTCCAATTGCAACTCAATTGAGAAGGAAACAAACCTTATTGATAAATGATGAATGGAGCTGAGGACTCCTAGGAGGAGGGATTTGGGGTTTCATATTCCCTATATAAAGCATGCTAAAATTTAGTTTTTGATTGGGTCTAAATAACGATATGACTAAAGGGTGGACCTTGGAGGTGAATCTCAATGTGCACATGAGGATGTTCTTGTCAATTAGGTTGGAATCCTCTTTGGCAGTCCTTTGTACTATGAGCTACCCAAGGCCACTACCTGCCAAGTACTAGAGTATGCCCTTTTCCTTTCCCAAGTCCCCCCTCTGTGTCAACAGTGTTGTAAGTTTTTTAAATACCCATCCTAGTAATCGTGTTATCCTTTGTAATTTTTTTTCCTTCAGTTTTCATAGATTTGGTTATTTATAGGTTTTATATAAGCCTACTAGAAACATTGTAAGCCTCATGCCAAACATGTGGGATGGTGGTGATGAGTTGTTGAGTTGTTGATGTATGTAGGGATTTGGGAATGTCGCCTAAAAACTCGCCGGAAACTTTGAAGGCTTGCCAGAAAGTTCGAAGATCCACTGGAAAGTTTGAATTTTCTAGAAATGATGAGAGAGGCTTAGATTCTTCAACGGTAGCAACTATAAACGCAACAGGAAAGAGATGATGGAGATAAGAGTATGTTTGGTTCAATGGAATGAAATGAAGTGGGAATGGAATGAGAGTTAGAATAGAATACAAGGTTGAATGGAATGGAATGGAATGTCATTTCCATTCTATTGTTTGGTTACCAGCATGGAATGACATAGGAATAGTGGGATAATTTTCATTCTCATGTTTGGTTATACTTATTAAACTCATGGAATGGAATAAATTTTTATCATTATTATTATTTTTTTTGGACAAGCTAGTAATAAATAAATTGAAAATTTATATAGATCACGATAATGTTGATAGTTGTGGAAGTGATGGTGTGAGTCGTGGGTGGTAGTGGTGGTGATAGAAATGATAGTAGGATGGTGGTAGGTTGTGGCTTTGTATTCTGGTTGCGATAATGGTGGTAGCAATGGCTGCCAATAGTAATAGAGTGGTGGTTCTCGCGATGGTGATGGTGGTGGTGTGATGTTTATGAAAGTAGTAGTAGTAGTAGTAGTAGTAGTAATAGTGGTAAGGTAGTAGCTATGGTGCAGAGGCAAGTGGGAGCGGTGGTAGCAATTAAGGTAGTGGTTCTAGCGATGGTGACAGTGGTGGTTTTATGGTTGTGGATGTGGTGGTAGTGGTTGTGGCGGTAGTGGTGACATCAATAGTACAATGGTGGTAGTATGGTGGTGTGGTGGTTATGGCTACGACCGTGGTGGTGGTTGTGGTGGCAATAGGGTGGTTGTAGTGGTGGCAATGGCGGTAAGGTGGTGGAATGGGTGGTAGGAGAAGGGAATGGTGATTCTATGATAGAATGGAATTGCCATTCCTTAGATTAGAGGAAGGAATAGGCATTCTCACATTTTGTTGGAATATCTATTCCAATGGAATGACTATTCCCACTTAGATGAGGCGTACCAAACAAGAGAAAGGGAATGCAAAGTTAGAATGGGCATTTCATTCTAGCCCATTCCATCGTATCAAACGTGCTCTAAGAGATTGGGTAAAGAAGAAGGCAAAGTAATTAGAGAAAGAAAAATGACAAGGCTCTCCCATGGATCTCCCATTTTCACTCTCAAGGAAATAATAGAGAGTGGAGATTAGTTATCTCCAAGAATATTATCTCCAAAAATCATCCTTGTAAAGCTATGTGTGAGTGCTATTTATAGGCACTTCATGAAATAAGATGGAGTCCATGTGCAAGGCACATGGGAAATATTTCCTTTAACCACTTTGTCCGAGGAGGTGACCTCTTCAGGGATGAGAAAAATCCGGAAGATGAGATCAACCTCTTGGTAAATCCTTCTTCTTAGCCACACCGAACCAATAATCCCTAATCATCCCAAAGGGTCAAGGGTAGTTCAAGAGAACGCCTTGCCGCGAACACCTCGACTTGAGTATAAGCTAGTTTAACTGCCAAATGCTCGGATCTCTAGGTTTGCTCAAAACCCTTTCGAGTCCGAGCTCAAATAGGTCTCAAGGTTCGTGGATCCGAACCCTTCGAGATTAGAGCAGTCTGGCCCATTCGATAATGATATCTCCGGGCCCACTAATTTTGAGCTTTTTGACTGGGCTCCAATTGGGCTTGATCAATTAGATGGGCTTGAGTTAACTCATCTTACAATTGACAAGCTATGTTGCTGCAACGATTTATGGTTGTAGAAACTTATTATTGGAGTGGTGATGTATCATAATTGTGGAGCTGGTCAAATAATCAAGATTGGTGCCATCTTGGTATAGTGGTAGGGGAATCTGGATTTGGTGATGATAATATTTATTTAAACTTGTGAAATGAAAAAAATGGCCATGTATTTTTAGAGGTGGCATTCGCGCTATGACTGGATTGCTTGTGGTTTTGGGCACTGGAAATATGGACTAACAACAGAGTGCTGGGAACTAAGTATCTTTTCATTTTCTTCTTCTTGTTGGTTCAGTAGACACAAGGGAGAGTTTACAAGGCTTCATTTGATACCATGCCAGCTTGTAGATATATCAATGTAAATGGAAATCTCTAGAAATCAGCCAATAATTTAATTCCAATTAATGATTTCGTGATTGGACAAATTTGCTCAGTTGCTACAAAAATGTTAAATTGCAGTCTCTCATGTGTTATATCTTATATGGTTTTCAATCTTCACCATTCATATATCCTTTTAGATTAGGAACATTTTGAGCTTGCCATTGATCTAAAACTGTTTTGTATTTTCTGATTTCACATTTTGCAATGGTAAGGCTTATACTTTGTATGTTGTCTCTAGCATTTTTCCTCCATTTGCCTTCTCTTTTTCTTGGCCAACATTTGGGAAGCAATCTGTTTCAAAAGTTACCTTCTGTGAGTGCAGGTGAAATCATTGCTTAGCAATGCAAAGGCAGGTGTTCCATTGAATGTCACCGGAACATCTAGCCCAAAAGCTGCTTCAAGTAATTCATTGCCCTCAATGTTTCCTGCTGGCAGTGCGCCTCCACTTTCTCCAAGAAGTTCATCTGGTTCTCCTCGTGTTGTGAAACAGCGAGTGGGCCCATCTACTTTGGGTTCTCCTCTAAAATTAGTGAGTGAGCCGGTAAAAGAATTGATACCTCAGGTAGCTAGTTTCTGATGTTTTTTCTTCCCTCTGCTAGAAATGTTTCCACTAGTTTGTCACTTTTATAGTGCCATTTTTGTTTGTTGCTAGCTTCTAAACATGATGTTATTTTGGGGGGTTGTTGTGACTGGAATGTTTGCAACTCTTTCAGTTCTATTTTCAAAATGGTTGTCCACCTCCAAATGAACTAAAAGAACGGTGTTTGTTCAGAATCAATCAGTTTTTCTATGGTCACTTGGATGGACTACAAATCCATGGTGAGATATGCATAAAATATCATTGTCTATATGATAGTCCTGGACATGATTTGCTTCTTTTTTATTTTTTGGTATGCCATTTATCTAATGATCTGTATATCTATTTTTTTGGGATGTCAGAATTTAAGCTGATTACGAAGGAAATCTGCAAGCTCCCATCATTCTTCTCTACTGCACTATTTAGAAAGATTGATGTTGATTGCACAGGGATGGTAACTAGGTATGCTGTACCTTTTGTTTTCAATTGTCATACTACTCTCTCAATGTGATTTATTTTGTACATTTGATATGGTTGTACGCATGCATCATCGTGTTTTTATTTATCTTGATATTAGTCTTTTGAATGTTGTAACCCCTTTAGAAAATCACAGATATGATGGGATGTGGATACATTGAAGACAACAATTTTTGAAAAATCAAGAGGACATGTTGGGGATTCAACGCTAAGTGTGTGGATATATATATGTATTTACATTCATGTATTTTTTGTAATTAATAAATAAGATATATACACATACATGTATTTTTTGGTAAGGAAATAGGATATATATATTATATACAAGGGCTGGTTTAGTAGTTAAAACTTTGCCTACTAACCCTGAGGTTGTGGGTTTGAACAGGGCAGCCATTTTGTACAAATTATGCCAAATGTTAGGATTGTACCCAATTTACCCCTCCTAGACCCCCCATCAAATGGGGACTAAACTGATTGTAGTGCTTATATACATGTATAAATATAAGGCACCAAAATGGGCGCAACCTCTCTGTACACTAGGAAGGAGCAAAGTCAAGATAAAAAAGTATCAACACAATTAAGCTCTCTTGTAAAATCTACAAGACAGAAGAAGATTCTCAAAACTGCCCTTTGAGCCAAAAATGAAGATACTATCTGTCTTAAATTGTTTGTCTGGCACGAAAATCAAGAACTTAAAAATAATGTATTCATGTACCAAAATTATTATTTTTTTCACAAATTGAAAGTACTTTGAAGAGATCTTTTAATTGGTAAATTTTTTAATGAGAATACATTATTTTGAAGTCTGGTTTTCTGTGCCGAACAAACATTTTTTCCCCCACTTGAATTTCTCCTCGTCCTTAATATCTACTCTTAGTGCCAAAAGGAGTTGACTATCCATGTGCTTCTGAGCTAATTGTCATCTCTTGCACAGGTTACTAATCCTCTATGTAGGGTTCGTTTGGGATGTGGGTTGGTTTTTTGTCTATTTTAACCTGAGGCTAAAAAATCTCGTTTGGGATAGGTTTTTTGGTTTTTTTGACTTTTGTTTGAGAAAAAATAAAATGATTATAGTTTGGATGTGTCATTTTGTCTTATTGGGCTAAAAAGCCTATTTTGTCTTTTTGTGGCTATTTTAGCCAAAAAGCCCCATTTTAGCTTGTGCCAAACGAAGGTGTAATGTGTCTCCTGTTGTTATTCCTTTTAAGGGTACTTAGGATGTTGATGATTTTAGTCTTCCTATTGCTCTTAGAAAGGAAGTTAGGACTTATACTTGACATTTTATATCTAAGTTTATTTCGTATGATTCCCTATTTCCTTCACTCTCTCTTCTTTCTTTCTTTTTTTTTTCTTTCTCCACACAACACCCACCCGGTATAAAATGAAAGAACAAATCTCAGTATGACCCATGGAACACCAAAATAGATAACTGCAAACATGAATAAAAGTAGTTTAGTAGGGCTGAATGTTTCACAGGATTGATTGTGTAGGTTAGTTGGATTATTTCATTGAATCTTTGCCTTTGAGATATTTAAGCCTTTCTGTGGGGTGTAATCCTGGGGTCAAAAAGTTTTTGGATTTGTGATTGAGAAAATTGTCAAGAGGTTAGAAGGGTGGAAACAAGCCTTAATTATTGAAAGGGGAAGATTTACTTTGATTCAATCGGTCTTGCCAAGCATTCCTATTTACTATCTCTCCTTGTTTAGAGTCTTGATCAGTGGGACAAACCAAATTGAAAAAATGTTGAGGGATTTCTCATGAGGGTAACTATTTAGTTTGTTGGGATGTAGCTTCTTGGTGTAGAACGTATTAAGGGGAAGAGAGAAAACACAAAAGGGGTGATTGCCTAAACTCTTACAATATCGAGACCCATTATTTGTAGGCTAATAACCTTAATCAAAATAGGAAACTAAAGCCCTAAACCAAACCAAACCAAGCCTTGTGTCTCACTCAAGTGGGGTTGGCTATATGAATCCTTTTTCACTATTCTGCTTTGTCAAGAGTTATATGCTCAGTTAAATTAAATAACTTCATATATTTTTTTACCACTGTATTTCATGTTAGTTTAGGTGCTTTCCTTTCCCCTAATATTTCCATTTATGGTGATCATATCATCCTTCCTTACCGTTGTATCTATAACATTTCGTCATACATGACCAAACCATCTTAGCCAATTTTTTCTCAATTTCTCTTCAATTGGTGTTACTTTTACAATTTAACAAATATATTCATTTCTAATTATATCTTTTGTAGTCGTGCCACACATCTAAGCATTCTCATCTCAGTTACACTTATTTTATGAATGTATTATTTCTTAGCTGCCCAATATTTTGTCCCACAAGGCCTAATATTTGGAAACATAATCAAAATAACCTAACTAATAATTTTGAAATTCTAACTAAAATACTAATAATAATATACCAATTACACTTATTGGACCAAAAAGTCTTTGGTCCATGCAATGGACCATTGGTTTCCTCCAGGCTTTCAAAGCAGATAATGGACCTCCAACCAATCAAGTGCTGCACCAAAATGAGTTTTTTTGATATGTAGATAATTGTAGTTTACTACGATATTAGATGTCTTCTTTTTAACGTAGTCCATCATCTGCTTAAAATTGCTTGCCTTGGAATTCAGAATTCATTTATGTCATGGTGACTATCAAAATTCATTTTCATTTTTAATATTTTCTATTTTGGGTATTGTTGCGGCCTGGGGCACTACAGAATATAGAGCTCAATTGATACTTATGGAACATGATAAGATGTTCTTGGAAAAGAAAGTACTATTTGAGGTTGGAGTATTGATTTGCCCAGTATTTTAATTAAAAAATGTTGATATGTGATGCCATCTCTAGTTGGATGTATTTTTTACTGATTTGTTTACTCTCGTGCCTTTAGGGATTCTTTTGCTGATTATTGGGTCAATGGCAACATGTTGACAAAGGATATAGCAAACCAAATATTTTCAATCTTAAAGCAGCCAGATCTCAAATACGTCACTCAGGTGGTTTTTATTTTTCATTTTTTACTTTTCGTGTATTCATTATATATGTATTTGAATTTGTCTTGTTAGAGGTTATAATGGCAGCAGAGAAGATCCTCTTGTATACAAAGCTTTTAGGTGTGTGGATGTTAATCCCCTGAATCGTTATCAACCTTACTGTAGGATGACTTTAAACCCGTGCTTCGAGAACTTTTGGCTACTCATCCAGGGTTGGAGTTCTTACAGAGTACACCTGAATTTCAAGAAAGATATGGTATGTTACCAATCAGTTTATAAGTTTTGATTGTGGCTTCATTTTCTCGTGATTTTGTTTGCTTGGCTAGAAATCAGTCTTGTTCATGCACTCTTTAGCTCTTATGCATGCATGACTGTATTTGAAAGATCCATCTATATCTTTGAAATTTTTTGTTGGTCTCTTATTGTAGAAACAGATATTATTTTACATATGCATGTCTTTGATTTTTTCATTAGAGGATTCCTATCTGTTGCAAGTTGCAACATAAAAAATTCAATAGCTTAGTATGAAAAAGAAAAAATTCCATAACTTAGTAGCCAAATGGTTTGTAGAATCTAATAAGTTTGCTGAATTGTAACAATTTTTATATGTTCTGAATGAAGGGGCAAGTGTGGATATGGGCCCAATGGTGTGCACAACCCACTATGATGTATACGACTTGGGATTACATTTTAGGAGGTGCTTAAGTTTCTTGGGAGGTGGTTAAGGGAGATCTGATGAAAGTTATTGAGAATTTTTTAGAGGATATTGTTAATGGTTTCAGGGCATATAGCTCTTGACAGAACATAATGGTGAAAAATGATTCATATAGCCAACCCCACTTACGTAGGACACAAGGCTTAGTTTGGTTTGGTATTGTTAATGGTTGTACCAATTCTTCTTTTATTTGTTTGATTCCTAAGAAGGAGAATCCTTTGAAAATTGGGGATTTGGACCTAATAGTTTGGTTACATCATTGTATAAAATTTTGATAAGTTTTGTCTAGGAGATTGAGAACAATATTGGGTGATACTATTTTTCTTGCTTAGGGAGCTTTTGTTGAGGGCCACAACTTTTTGGATGTTGTTTTAATTGGTAATGAGGCAGTAGAGAAATATAGAAATCACAGAAGGGAATGGATTATTTTTAGGTTGATTTTGAGAAAGGCTATGATCATATGGATTGGGGAGTTTTGGATTTTTTTTTTTAGGAAAAGAAAGGGTTTGGGGAGAGGTGGAGGAAGTGGATACATGTTTGTCTTGCTCGTTCTGATCTTTTGGTTGTTGTTAAAGGAAAAGGCTGGAGATATGTTTAGAGCTTCTATTTGTCTTCATATATATATATATGTAACTTTTTGTGGTGGATGTTCAGAGTATAATTGTGTGATAGAGCAAATGAGAGGGTGTATTGGATGGCTTTACTTTTTGCAAATAACACCATTTTTCTCTTCTAGTGAAAAGAGAAATTGATTAATCTGCTTTCCTTTCTTAGGGTGTTTGAAATGGTCTTAGAGCAACCAACGGGGCTAGCCCAATTGGCCAGAACTCCTGCACCTCACTAAGAGGTCAGTGGTTTGGATCTCCCACCTGTTGTGAGGTTTATTCCTGTGTATTAATTGGGGCATTTCTCTCCTACTTTGGGAGTTTCTTTGTATTAATTATATATGTTGTATTTGATATTCATCATGATTGTAATTCATTGTAATATCATATATGAATCAAATAAAAAGAAAAGAAAAGAAATGGTCTTAGATCTTTTATGTATTTGGGATGAGAGGGTGGTTTTTGAGTGTCTCATTAGTTGGAGACTTTTCATTATCTGTTAGGTTCAGGAATCAAGATAATAGTGAGTGGTGGTTGTCGGGGGTATATGGCCCAAATTGTCTCGCTAAGAGACAGGCTTTGTGGGAGGAGTTAGGTGGGTTGTATCGATTATGCTACCCCAATTGGTGTTTAGGGGGGGATTTCAATGTGGTTAGAAAGGTTTCAGAGAAGCTTAATGGGGGTAGAATCAATAGGAGTATGAGAGATTTTGATGGGTTCATTAGAGGATGTGAGTTGGTGGATCCTCCTTTATTTAATGCAAGATTTACATGGTCTAATCTTATAGGGAAAGCAGGGCATGTTCTAGACTGGATAGATTTTTATTTTCTTTGGGTTGGGAGGGGGTTTTCCCAAATGTGAGATAGGAGGCGTTTCCAAGATTGGTGTCCTATCATTGTCCCATTATGATCGAGAGTTGTCCTTTTAGGTGGGATCCGGCCCCATTTAGGTTTGAGAATATGTGGTTGGATCATCATTTATTTAAGGAGATCGTTGCGGGGTGGTGGAATAATGCTAGATGTCACGGGTGGGAGGGTTTTAAATTCATGAGAAAGTTGAAGGTCATTAAAGAGCGAGTGAAGCTTTGGAATAAGGAGGTGTTTGGAAATTTGGAATCATCTAAACTTCAAGTTATGGGTAGAATGGAAGAGATAGATTCTTTGGAGATGCAGGGGAACGAGGTCGAGGATTTGAGGAGAGAGCTAGGCGTGAAGTTGGAAGAGTTGACTCTCAGAGAGCAGATTTTTTGGGCACAAAAAGCAAAGGTGAGGTGGTTAAAGGGGGGGGGATATTAGTTAAAAATTCTTTCATAGGGTTGCGGATGGAAAAAGGAAGAAAAAGTTTATTAAGAGGTTGGAAGTAAGGCCAGGGGTAGTGGTGGACTTAGAGGAGCAAATAGTCCTAGGGATTTTTTATTGTTATTCAAAATTGTTTTCGAAGGATGAGATAGTCAGGCCTGGGATAGAAGGGATTGAGTGGAGGCCTATTGATCAGGAAAGTGCCATCTGGTTAGAGAGGCCTTTTGAGGAGTTGGAGATTAAGTATGCAGTTTTTGAGTGTGAAAGGGACAAGGCTCCAGGCCTTGACGGGTTTTCAATTGCAGTTTTTCAAGATTGTTGGATGGTGGTGAAGGGGGATTTGGTGAAGGTTTTCATGGAGTTTTATGAGACAGTGGTGGTTAATTTATGTGCTAATGCCACATTTATCTATTTGATTCCTAAGAGGGATGGAGCCATCCGAATTGGTGATTTTAGATCAATTAGTTTGGCGACATCACTCTACAAGATTTTGGGGAAGGCTTTGTCAAAAAGGTTGAGGGCTTCTTTAGGGGATACAATCTCTTCAACTCAAGGGGCTTTTGTGCAAGGTAGACAGATTCTAGATGTGGTTCTGGTGGTGAATGAGGTAGTTGAGAAGTGTAGAAAGTCTGAAAAAAGAGGTCTTGTGTTTAAGGCAGATCTTGAGAAAGCGTATGATTATGTAGATTGGCATTTTTTGGATTTTGTGATGGATATGAAAGGGTATGGTGAGAGATGGAGGTCCTAGATTAGGGGATGTTTGGTGTCTTGCAATATGTCGATGATAGTCAATGGTAAACCAGGGCGAACTTTTAAGGCATCTCAAGGGTTGAGACAGGGCGATCCTTTATCTCCTTTTCTCTTCATCATGGCAGCGGACGTGTTAGGCAGGATGGTGGAGAGGGCTAAAGAGGTTGGTCTGTTTGAAGGCTTACGGGTCGGTAGAGATAAGATTAGTGTGACACATTTGCAGTTTGCGGATGACACTATTTTCTTCTCTGAGGGGGACGAGAGCCAAATGGTGAATCTCTTTTCGGTGGTTAGGCTTTTTGGGGTACTCTCTGGTCTCAGGGTAAATTTAGAGAAGAGTAGGGTTGCGGTTATTAATGTTGATTCAAGTTTGATTCAAAGAGTGGTTGAGTTACTTGGGTGTGGTATAGAGACATTTCCGATGAAGTATTTGGGGCTTCCGCTGGGAGGTAACCCAAGGGGTGAAGTGTTTTGGATTCCGGTTGTGGAAAAGATAGGAAAGAGGTTAGAAGGGTGGAGTAGGGCTTTACTATCCCGTGGGGGTAGGTACACTCTGGTTAAGACAGTGCTAAGTGGAATTACAATTTATTTCATGTCTGTGTTTAAGATTTCAATCAATGTAGCAAAATCTATTGAAAAGTTAATGAGGGATTTTCTATGGGAAGGGAAAGATGAGAGAAGGAAGGATCATTTGGTGAACTGGGAAACGGTGTCCTTATCTAAGGAGAAAGGGGGGTTTGGCCATTGGTAATATAGTGGCTAGAAACATGGCTCTGTTGGGCAAGTGGTTATGGCAATTCCTCAATGAGTGTGGTTCACATTATGGTATGCGGTTATCAAAAGTAAATATGGGATTCAGGTTAATGGTAGGGACTCTCAGGTGGTATGGAGTGGTAGCGGGCGTGCTCCTTGGAAGTCCATTTTTCAGATTTATCCAGTTGGGTCCCGATTCATTTCTGTGAGCGTGGGTAATGGGGAAATGGTCAAATTTTGGGAGGACTTTTGGGTGGGCTCGACGTCTTTGGTTGAGTCCTATCCACTTCTGTATGTTGTTTCTCAGTCTCCTAATTGTTCTGTTGTGTTTGTGGCGGGTTCTTTGGTGGTTCCTTTATCTTGGAATTTTAATTTCCGTCGGAATCTTCATGACAGAGAAGTTCTGGAATTGATTTATCTTTTGTCAAGGCTCGAAAATATTTCTGTCTCCAATGTTGAAGGATAGGTTGGTTTGGAATATTCATTCGTCGGATTCTTTTACTTGTAAGTCCTTTCTTGATAAAATCATTGATACTTCTCAAGTTCCTTAGTTTTTATTTCATAACAAGATTCGGAAGGCGTGTGCTCCTCTCAAGGTGCAAGTGTTTATGTGGATCTTGGTTTATGGGGGCACTCTGACAAATGATTCATTGCAAAAGAAGAGACCTTCGCAGTATCTTAATCCTCAATGGTGCATCATGTGTTGTAAAAGTAGAGAATCTCTGGATCATCTCTTTTTGCATTGCTTGGTGGCTAGGTGGTTATGGCATAGGGTGTTTGGATTGGGTAGTGTGATGTGGGTGGCTCCAAAAGGATGTGCTCAACTGTTATTATTTGATTTTAAGTTTTTGGAAGGTCGAAGAGGGCTAAAGTACTTTGGAGTGGCGTCGTCTTTGCAATTTTCTGGGTTGTTTGGTTAGAAAGAAATGTCTATGTTTTCGAAGGAGTTGCCCGGGATATAGACTACTTATGGGATAGGGTGAGATACTTGGCGTCTTCTTGGGCCTCGGCGAGCTCAGTATTCCGAGGAATTCCGCTTTTTTTGCTTGTTACCGATTGGGTGTCAGTTTGTTCAGTGTAATAGTTTTTTGAGTTTGGTATTTTTGTATTTTCTTTTTTCTGTTTTTGGTTTTTTTCATTTCTCTTGTAAGAGAATGCCTTATCCTCCTTTTTCTTGGCCTTGAGTCTTAATAAATCTTTGTTTGTTGCTAATAAAAATAAAAATAAAAATCTTACCATATGCAAAAGAGTGCTATTGCAGGAATTAATTTTCTGCAAGATAGGTGGGAAAGATTAGCACGTTTTTGTTGGCTTGTTCCATTGAAACTTTACCAATGTAGTATCTTAGGCTTCCTCTAGGAGGGAATGGAATTGAAACTTTACCTTGGTCCGGTCAGTCTTGTCTAGTATTCCTATGTACTAATTGTCCTTGTTTAGAGGCCATATGAGTTGCTATGAAGATGGAGAAAATGATGAGTTAATTTTTGTGGGAACCATTTGATTAGTTCGGTAATACTGTTGAAAAGAATATTGCATTGCTTGGTAAATGGTCATGGAGGTTCTCATGGGAACATAATTCTTTATGGTATGTAGTTATCATAAGTATAAGTAAACATGGGTACTCTTGCTCTCCATGGCAGTTTATTTATTAGGTCTCATCATGTTCTTCCCAGTTTACTTGTCTTATTGTGGGTAGTGGGGTGAATATTCGGTTTGGGGAGAGTTCTTGGAGGGGGAATTTTTGCTACTTTATTTCCAGTGTTGTATCAGTTATCTCAAGTTCATAATGTTTCCATTGCTTGCATCCCCCCTTGGCCTCAACCCTTTGGCAACTCTCAGTCACTTCATTGCATTTAAGTAGAGCATCTATAAGGTGAAAAAAATTTGGTTGAAAATAGATACTGGTTGAAAGCATCAAAACACAACATAATGGTGGTTCGAATTTGTCTTTGGAGGTGGTGTCTTCCTGCATTTCAATGTCCGTATCTATTTCATGGCTCAAGTCTAACAGCAGATGAAGAACAAGTAGTGTATGGTTAAGAAATAGAGAGAGGAAAGGAAAAGGAGGAAAAGAAGAGGGTGATGTGTTAATGACATCAGTAATCATGGTCGGTTTAGAGAGAGAGGGGAAGGGAGGAAGAATGAGATTAATTAATTTGTGAAAGGACAAATTTGGTCTGTTGATAATTTTAAATGTAGATATCAACATTGTCTGCCAATTCTATTGACTGCTCAATAAGGAGTTCCCCCGTATATAGATAAAGTAAGGGAGGACAATGTAATCTCATATTTCACCAGGGAGGTCCTTTTAATTGTTAGAAATCTTGGAGGAAGGTCAATCTAAGTTACCTTTTTTTATTATTTATTTGTTTATTATTGCAGCACCCCTGCCATGAAGAATATTACACTTTTAGGTGATATTTCTGAAATTATCTCCTTAAGTTGCCTTGAATTCCCCATTGACTATGCATCTGCTCGTTTTGCTTTTGATAATTAATTGTGGTTGTGATGTTTATAGTTCTTCTTGTGGTGTTTTCCTTGCCAGATTTTGTTGGATTCCTTGGTTTCTTATAGTCATTTCAATTTGTTGCTAGCCGAGGGAAGAGTGTTATCTCTGGTTCATAAATAAAATAAAATAAAATAAAAAAAACCTTTTTGATACTCAGCAAAACCTGTACAGACATTTTAGGTTTAATTGTTTTCAAGTTGGGAGTTTCTTTCACATTTTCTAGTGCCATTTTAAATATTTGTTCTTCTGACACACTTTTAACATTTATTTTATTTGAATTGGCCAGCTGAAACTGTAATATACAGAATATTTTACTACGTGAATAGATCGGGTAATGGTCGTCTTACCCTCAGGGAGCTGAAACGTGGAAACTTAATTGCTGCAATGCAACATGCAGATGAAGAGGAAGACATCAACAAAGTTTTAAGGTAGTTTAATGGCCAAAAGTGGAGTGGCATAGCTGTTCTTGGTGTCACTTTTGTGATTCGAGACTTATAAATTTGGTTTATATAAGTTCTCTCTCTCTCTCTCTCTCTTTTTGTTTCTTTTTTTTTTTGGGTGGGGGTGTTGTGGGATGGGTTTGGGGTGTTTTATGTTTGGCTGAAGGCAAGGCTTCTAACTTGTCTTATCTTACAAAGCACACATATAAGGTGGCCTAATGTGGTCTTTCTGAGAATCTTGGTGCCACTTAATCACATAATCTCACTTCTATATTTTCCTCACAGCAGTTTAAACATATCGTATCCATGTCATTGTCACCCAGGGCTTTTTTAAAGGTTCCCTAAATGGAAAATTGTACATTTGTTTCATTCTTTTAGAATGTGTAATTTTCCTTTTAATACATGCTTGTTTGGTGTTACAATATAATTGCTGTTCTTGCTTATTATTTTCTTTTCTATTGCATAGATACTTCTCTTATGAACACTTCTACGTGATATACTGCAAGTTTTGGGAACTGGATACGGATCATGATTTCTTGATTGATAAAGAGAACCTTATCAGATATGGTAACCATGCGCTTACCTACAGGATCGTTGATAGAATATTTTCCCAGGTTTGTATGATTCAGATAATATTTTTGTGCTCTGATTAAACATTCTTTGTGCAAAAATAAATTCTGTGTTCAGCAGTGCTTCATCTATTCTTATCCTTATCATTTTTAATGCTTCAATATCATCTTAGGTCCCAAGAAAGTTTACTAGTAAGGTTGAGGGCAAGATGGGATATGAAGATTTTGTTTACTTCATACTATCTGAAGAGGATAAATCATCTGAGCCTAGTCTTGAGTACTGGTATGTTTACCTTTATGCAACAATGTAAGAATGTTGTAATAATCTTCTTGCACTGTTGACTCTGGTAGTTTGGTGAATCATTGCGAAATGTATAATTCTTGAGATAAATTGGAAGGAAACATGAAGTCTGAGGAAATATAAATGATTAGCCTATCATAATCCTTTTGACTGTTTATGTTTGGGTAGAATTTTGCAGGTGAGCATTACCCGATATGAAATTTAAATGGGATCTTCCAATAGATACTGACGTAAGTCATGACATGACATGCATACTCATGTTTTGACTTTTAAATTAGGAATGGACACTAACATGGAACACACAGAAACATACATATATGTGTAGATAGATAGATATGTACATATATGGGTTATTTATAGAAAAAGAAAAAAGAAAAAGATATGTACATATATGGGTATGTACGCGGGTGCATGCGCCTCATTTCCTCCTCTCACCACAATTCTGGATAAAGAATGTGTTGTATGTCTTTTTATATGGTTAGCCTTACATTACTTTTAAACCTTTTTTAAAAAAAAAAAATTCCATAAAGTTTATGGTGAGTTTCTTATTCTAATTTTTTTTGTATCGTGACAGAGACGAGTTAAATGTTGGAGGTGCGAGCTAGCTTAGCTAATGAAGTTTTTTTTAGGGGATCCTCATTGCATAAAAATCACTATTGCACCCAAAAAAATCTCCAAAATGGCATATTTAAATTTTATATTCAATAATTAGACATCCTAGATAAGCTGTAATATTATCTTCAGTATAAGGGTAGATTAGTATATTTAATCTTTGTTTTCCTACTTACGATTTAGTTCTCAGCAAGGTTGTTAAAATCGGGATCCTACATTAGATCGTTGGAGGTGTTTAAAGGATCGGATCGTAGAATCGGATTGAGGATCATAAGATCCTACCGAAAAAGATAAATTACATAATAATTTAATTTAAATAAACATTTCTTAAAAAATATACACAAAATGAGCCTATATTCTATTAAAAAGAAACGAAGATATTGTAAAAAGTAAAATACTCCATGTAAAATGTACATATAATATTATAAAATAGAAAACTCGATAGTAAAAGTTTTGTATTTCATCAAAAAAGAAGGTGATGAAGAAGAATTCTATAACAAAATACTTTACAATCTACATTAATGTATAAAAAGTGAAGAAAAAATATTTAACAAAGTTGGATATGAAAATAGATTAAGAACTCAAAAGAGTAGCTTAAGCGAATGATAAGGTTTGTCGTTAGCATCACTGGTGGAGCAGATTCAAGTCACAAAAATAATCTCTCCAAAAATTGGGATAAAGTTGCAATCATCTTACCCTCCTTAGACTCCACTAAAGCTAAGTTTGTTTTTCTGACTAGCTAAGTTTCTTAAATTACCGCAATATTTGAACGTTTGTTTCCTAGTTTGTTTTTCTTAGTCTATTTGATTCAATACTACTTATTTTTTATTATTTATTTTGATCACATAAATTAGTATTTAGACAACAAATATAAAATTTATAATAAAATATGTCATACAATACAAAAACAAGGCTTGTAAATTGGATCGCATAGGATCGGATTCGGATCGGGATTCCACGATCCTATAAGATCCCATTACCAGGATCGAAAGATCCTACCTATAATAAATTTTTTACACGATTCGGATCGATTGTACTCAAATGGATTGTAAGATCGTAGGATCGTAAGATCCGGATCAGGATTCTGATAACCATGGTTCTCGGTATATATATTTAGTGCTTCTAATTTTCATGTGGTTAATGCAAAGCATTGTTTCACTTTTCTCACATGGATTAGAGCTGGAACCTTAGCACCGTTGTCCCTTCATGGTCTCGTTTGTCTCATGTGGGGTTTGTCTCATGTGGGGTTTGCGATTGGGTCATGCTATCTTCCCTCCCCTCTGGTTCATGACATCGTGATCGATGTCTTCTCTATCCCATGACTTCATGAGCTCTTGCATCATGATCTTGTTTGCACCTAGTTCACAACGTCTTCTCGTTTGCTTCTACTTTGGGACCTCTTGTATTGTGATCTTGACTTCTCTAGTTTGTGAAGGTATCGAAGCCCTAGCACTAGTGCATCATGATCTCATCCTCACGATCTCGTCTTCTCTGGTTTGTGAAGGTATCGAAACCCTAGCGGTAGCTTCTCTTTTACTTCACGTGAGATTTGGGATTGAGTCACGACTGAGTTACTGATATTTGAGTTTGGGTATCTAGATTTGTTTATTGAAACCCCCAACAATATTTTGGTTTGTCTAGTTCTCACTCTATTATGATTGGTAGCTAAGTTTGAAACCATGTTTGGTGATAAACTGCAAGCCATAAGCGTTTGATTGAACGGTAGAAATTATTCAAATTGGTCCAATGTATTTGAAAATTTTCTTCTTGGAAAGGACCAATGGGGCTATGCAACCGGCTCCACATATAAACCCACATATTCTAAGGTTGAGGATTATCAGCATTCACACATGGGATAGGGAGAATGCCCAAGTCCTCACTTGGTTGCATAATTTACATCTTATTTAAGAATAGTCTACAATACACAGGTCTCGTTTGGGAAGTGGCTATTTTAGAGGCTTTTTGGCTATTTTAGTAGGCTATTTTAGTTTTTGTGTTTGGGAAGATGAGATGAATTTTTAGTTGAGTTGTTGTATTGAAAAGTGTGTTGAAATGATGTTTGAATTTAAAATGACAAAGTTGTCCCTAACTTATAATTTTTTAAATTGATGTAAAGGGGTAAAATGGTAATTTAGCCGTTGATGATGACTTTTGAGGCTGTGACAGTGTAGGCACAGCCTACACTGTCCGGCGCTGAGCCTTTTTTTTTTTTTG